>OX442356.1:4846815-5209315 GCA_949357725.1 Hyperoplus immaculatus | reverse complement strand
GCTGCTAATGACTTCCAGTATAAACGTGTTGCTTGCTGTCAATTTGCTTAGAACTTAGAAAATTACTTTATTTACTTTGCCCTGTTGATTTTAATTAAAAAACTATATTGAGGACTTAATATTGGAACAACCAAAAGTGCCTATCATCTATTTATTCAATTGAGGCAACAACAAAAAGAAAATTCAAAAGGAGATTGGAGATGGTAATTTCACATAAAATCTAGCAGAGGAGAAAGTGTTGCACTTTGTAAAGGAGATGGGAAACATTTTATTAAGTGCATTGCACAACATGATATAATAAGAATAATTATTATAATTTAAAAAAATATATAATAATAATATAGTCACGATAAAAAAATAAAGTTTAAATGACAACATTTAAATATGTTAGAAAGCAGAAAAAAGCATCGCTCACACACACACACATACACACACACACGCACACACACACCACGAACAATAGATAAAGACATGAGACAAAAACACTCGGAAATAACTGATCAACCATGTGCAAATCATTTGTTTCCTGCAGTTCCCTGTATTCGGTTGGCGTATCATGCTCTGTGTTTTTGCTTCATAGAAAAATACTGTCAGACAAAAACTCACCGTTACTGTAGAGGAGCTGCAGTCTATAGTGGATTCCATTGTTGGTCTTTTCCCCCGTCGTTTCCTATGTACAAATGAAAGCAAACAAGAGCCGGGTCAGACCGGGCTCCTCCAGGGACTTTTAACTGTCTGCGCGTCAACCCATCTTGATAAGGTTTTACTTTATTAACATCTCGTCCAACTGTCACTGATCACATAGGCTATTTAGAAGAAGAACGCTTCAGTTTGTAACTTGAACAACTATTATTTATGTTACTTTTTTACAAACACATTCCGTGTCAACTTCTTAATTATCTGCTATTTAGAAAAATAACGGTCTTTACCACTAATGCAGTTTATAACTTTATTATTTTTACCCTCTAAAAAGAAAGGGAAATTGTTTAGAATGTTGCTATATAGCCTATACTTGTCACCAATTTAGAAATAATGGCAATTTGACATGTATATTATTTCTTTATCCAATAAATCACAGCGAAATATTGAAATGTCTTGCAAATACTGAGCAGGAGTAAAAAGAACATTTGGATGTAATAAATAATATACAAGCCGTATAAACGCGTATGCATTAAACAAACGCTTGTAAAGTAAAACACACTTTTGATGCCACTTACAAACAGATCAATACCCCCATCAAACTCTTAATATTAATGCTTGATTAATGTATATTTATATAACATCCAGCCATGACGATGCCTGCAGGAATGAGCAACCCGCTGTGCTCAAGCGCCTTTTCATTCAATATTAGGCAATAACTCCACAAAAAAAAGGGTTCGTGCACTTGATTTATAACATTAGATAAATTAGAGTGCAATTGATTTAGGAGGTTTTGTAATTATAAAGAAAGGCTAAAATAATCAAAAGGTCTGCAGTGTGTCAGGAAACCACATATAAAAAACCACAACAGGGAACCTAACGATCCCTGCTGTGTGCGTCTGGCCATACACACACGTCTGATCATTTATCACTTTTAACAGGCACGCTATACTGTGTCAGCCATCAATCGATGCTTTTTTTCTATATAGGCCTATACATGAATGCATTGTGAGCATTATTTCATATTTTTCAAAATAAACTCTAAAATATTAAATGTTAAAAAAAATCCTATTCAAACTTACCTTTTCCTTCTCCACAAAGTCAACGTATGTGGTTCTCTCTATTTCCACCGGCTGGCCCTGTCTGTCGTATAGCGCCAGGACGAAGTGGAAGAAGTTGGACTTGCGCAGGTTGGAGGGCGGCTGCTTCTCGAAGTGTGCCCGAGCAAGACCCACTCCGCTGCGGACACACAAGCACAAACCAGCACCATCCACACGAAGACGGCAATTAAAATTCATGTATTCAATCCAAACACAAGAGTTCTGCTTTCAAAAACCCCAAGCTATACAGTCGCGTATTTTCCAGACACTATCCATTCGGAAATAGCATATATATAAGAGCAATTTAATTAAAACCTACCGGTATGTATAATGCTCACAAACAACCTTTGAAGTTCAACCAACAGAAATTAAACACATACGTTTAAATATTAATATACAGGCCCAAGTGTTAAACATACTCATTTATATTAAAAGCATAATTCGTATTAATTAGCTTTCATGATATTAAGGCTGCTATCTAGGCCTATACAAGTGTGAAATTGTTATTTCAAACTTAATTATAAAGAATTGTATTTTATTGTCTAAAAGACTAAAGGCTAAATTCAAGCTGGGAAAAAATTATACAGGCATACAGTGTATGTAAAGTATATCTAATGGGCTTCATAAAAAAAATCGAAAAGAAAAACCACCAGCAAAGTGAGAATCTGCAATCTTAAAGACAATTCCCATCATACTTTTTCACACACAGACAGTTATTCTAAAAACCTACATTTATAAAATAAAATAAAAATAAAACTACTATTGCTTTTGGTCCAGAAGTATGTTTTAAAGCACACTGGACTTTGAGCTAAAAACAAACAACAACTTCTGCAGCCGGAAAAGTGGTTCTACAACAACGACATCCTCTGGGAACGTGCGGCTGCCCCATGAGTGATGCAGCCGCCCCGCATATCATAACGCGCCTTTCCCCCCCATACCCCTGGTCCTACACGCCCCGGGGAGAGCGCAGCGCCCCAGGCCGCCTCAGGCTCACCTCTGGGCGGCTGTGTTGGCGTCCAGCACTCCGGCGCCCTGCATCCATGTCCGAACGGCGTTCATCCCGGCCACCATGGGCTCTTCTTTCATACTACTCCCACTCCTCTGGATGCTGTCGTGGATGCCAAACATCAAAACGCACCTTCACACACACACACCACCGTCGCTATCTCTCTCTTTATCTCTCTCACACACACACACAAATAAACTCTCTCTCTCTTCTCTCTATCCTCCTCTCCACGGCTCCCCTCCTCTTACGCCTGTGTGATCGCGCTGTCACAGTGAGCAAAGTGGCGTGGTCTCTATTTCACTTGGCGTTTAGTTGCGGCGCGCGCGTGTGTGTGTTTCTCAAAGTAAACAAAAGATGCGACATGTGGGAAAAGGTAAAAAGGTGGAGCTGTCAGCATCCAGGGTTTAGCGGCGCCTCATGGCAGCGACTCCGGCAGAAAAAGGAGCAGCAGGAGCGGCTGTGAAGATGAAGAACCGTGAGAGCGATGAAAAAGGCTTGAAGCGCGGGGCAGGATGAGAGGTTGCTGCGCTGAGTTTCGGCGACGGTCCTCCCGGATCAAGGTGCAGCTGACAAAACACGAGGAAAATGTCAGATTTTCTTTTTTTGCTGTTGCAACAAACAGTCCACGGTGAGAGGAAAAAAGGCTCTTTTAAGGGTGTTTTATTCACAAAGTCTTCTCCTCTGCTCAGATGAATGGAAACGAGAGATTACGCGCAATTATTAAGAGGCAGTCCTGATTCAAACGCGGCTCCGCTCCTCCACAGCTCCTTGCTGTTCTGGTGATTTGCTGCTCTCTCTCTCTCTAGATTCTTCCCAGAGGAATCACTTTGAAACCATCTCTGAGATGCCAAACAGGAGAGAACTAGTAGTAGGTGAGAGGGAGGCGTGGTCTACAAGGCGATGGAGGAACGCCCCCCCCCCCCCAACATATTTAATAACATGGACAATCAGCTGTTCACCAACCCCAACCCAGCGCGCAGCCATACCCGTCCGCCTTGCCTGCTGTCCCCGCCTTGTCCCACGCACTGTCCCGCCCCAGCCACTTAGAGAGAGAGTGTGTGTGTGTGTGTGTGTGTGTGTGTGTGTGTGTGCCGTATCTTTTTTCTTGCATGTGTTGTTTTAGAGTTGACAATTAGTGTATTCAACACTATCAAACATCAACTCAGGGGAGGACATTAGATTAATCCATGCAGTTTGCCCGCAGAGACCCCAGGGCGGCTGGAACATATATCGTCGGTTTGCTGCGTCGTCACTTGAGCCGCAGTAGTTATGAAAAATGTGGCCGCATCATGTCTGCAAAACAAAGTTGAAATAGAATCCGATATATATATATATATATTTATATTACCCGTCTCGTTATCAGCGCCACGAGAGGAAGCAATCCGACGAATAGTTGCTGCACTTGTGTTTGTGCAGATTTAGGCTAATTGTCCTTATACTTTGTGTGTCAAATTACAAATGACAAAACACACATCCCTATTTTATTATCCATGTTGGACACGAGAGTTTCTAAATGAACATGATTCAGGGGGGAGAAAAAATAATACAAGAATGACTTCAGTTGAATATTGAAATGTAAATGTGTTTTTTTTTCTGACGTGAACGGAATGAACATTCTAAATGTTCATTCAGTATCAACTGTGGGAGATTATTAGCTCAAGAAAGTTTCAGCTCACACCAAAAAAAAGCCTTTTTTCTTCTTGTTCTGTTGCAGCCCGATGGTTTGAAAATGAGCTTTGATTAGATGCATTACATAAATCTTGCGGGACTAAGTGCATGAATCCAACATAAATACGAGGATTAGGCTACAGCTAAACTGCGCCTGTCCAAAAAACTAATTGGAAACTAGCTTAAAATAACATGCTCGAAAACAAAACAAAAAAAGTGTCAAATAAAGAATTTGCATTTCGTTGCTCACAGAACCGTGAACCCTGGCACAGTGGACTCACGTGCATGAAAAGTGTACATTTAAGCCAATAAGCAATAAGGATGTTACAGCTGTCCTCATGGTTACCATCCGTCCATGGTTTCCCCACATCATTAGGCCTAAATACAGTCATTTCTAAAATTGTCAAATTGAATTGTCTGGGGGCCATCTGTTGTTCAGTTGGGATCTTCTCTGTTTGGTCTAATGAAATGGAGAGCACCGGAGAGTTTTGTCTTTTTGTTCATCGAGAGGGCATCTTGGAAAAATTAAGATCGTATCGAGAATTGTTTAAATGAATGAGTTTGACACGTTTAGTAAACTGCGCAATTAAACGCCTCAGACATATTGCAATGTATACAAGTAACGAAACGCTTTATTGAGTATTTATTTATTTATTTTTCTTTTGTTCTAATAATCTACTGTATATCTAGTTTAACTTTCGCCGTGACATTTTTCTCAGTTCGTCGATTCACACCATTGATGCCATAATCGGTGTCAAGGTTATAGGCATCGCAACCTCGCAATCACCCCTTCATTGTCTAAAACTGTGTATGTCTCTCTACTGGGTGGATGAGACATGTGAGAGCGCCCCACCACGTGAGACTACACCGTACGATAAATTGTGATATATAAAAGCAACTTGAGAGGAAACACCTCTCTCTCTCTCTCTCTCTCTCTCTCTCTCTCTCTCTCTCTCTCTCTCTCTCTCTCTCTCTCTCTCTCTCTCTCTCTCTCTCTCTCTCTCTCTCTCTCTCACACACACACACACGGAGCCCTTCAGCACATTTGTTTGATTGTGGCCGGCTCGCTCTCTCGCCCATGATCTGTCTGCCTTGGTCGGCATGCGGGGCCAGGCCAGCGCGAACACTCCACAGGCCCCTGGGGGTGGCATATTTATATCCCCGAGCAACACTGTTAGCCCAAATATCAACGTCTCACTATCCAAAAACAGAGATGTCAGGAGGGGGGTGGGAGGGGTCCGATGTTCCAGCCATGTTAATAGGCCTACTGTGATTTACTAACACCCATGGCACACAGATTTAAAGGTTTGCGAAATATATCTGGCCATTACGCACGGGCAGGAATGCGTACGTGCGCCATGTAAACGATGCAAAAGGTGTGTGTGTGTGTGTGTGTGTGTGTGTGTGTGTGTGTGTGTGTGTGTGTGTGTGTGTGTGTGTGTGTGTGTGTGTGTGTGTGTGTGTGTGTGTGTGTGTGCTCAAGTGTCCACATATGGGAAGGCTATTAAAAATCTCCTGCGTTTTAACTCTATTAGACATTTTGAAGTAACTGATCAGAGCGGAGTTGTAGGCGCTGCCTCCCGTCCGCCTCCTGTGCAATCACCAGATGTTCTCGTAAATCAAAAGGTTGGGCCGATGATAATAATGGCCTGATTGAATTGAAGACTCATAAAAATGACTAGTTGTAAAAAAAAAAAAAAAAAAAGCAGGCATATGCTTATGAGAATGGGCCTTATGTCTAGCAATATGCTCTCTCTAGTCGACATAAAAGACGACAAATATAGATGTTAACCATTCAAGTGTGTAGACAAGATACATGCAGAGTGTGATGTCCTTGATGCCTTTACAAAACAAAACAAATGCTATCATGAGCGTGTAGGCCTACACTTAATTCGATTTTTAAACATGCAAATAAATATTTTTACCTGATTAAAATATGAAATCAGGCGCAAACAATGAGAAATAGAAGCACTACGTGTGATGCATGATACATTGTATGAACTTATTTTGTATCTTTCAAGTCTGTAACCTCGTCGTGGCACTTTTCGATGATAACCTCTCCCACATTACTTCAGGTGACTGCCTGAGGGCCCTCTCGAAGCAGAAACACTATTCGTTGTCGTTGGTGCAATGTTGCCATCTAGTGTTTTTAAAAGAGACATTGCACGAGCACGTTTACAATCCCTGCTTCCAAATTCCAATCCCCTTACTTCCATACTATTTAGTATGCCAGAAAACGATTTAGGATGTCCCAATACATGCAAGTCAATTGTAGTATGCTGAAAATACATAAACGCCCCACTTAGTTACTCAATGTGTATTCCCCCCCCCCCTGTTTTGCCTCTAGTTGTAGGCTACTAATCCAACGTGTTTCCAACCTTTTTTGGCTTGTGCAGGGCCGTACGCTAATTTTTTTAGGTGGTAGAGGTGGTAGCACTGGTGCTAGCAAGCAAAAAAAATCAGTAGCACAAAAATAAATTTGGTAGCACACAAAGTATGATCGAAAACTTGCATAACCTTAACCCTTACATTTCGCTCTTATTACCTTGGAGTCATCTTGGTCTCATTTGAGATTCTTAATTAATATTATTTCCTAGTGTGTGCAGTAATAATTATAGAAAAATGAATAGGGGTGCACTGATTGCAATTTAGACAAAAGAATCTAACCAGCCGATTGCAATTTTTTGCTGATTCAGAATTATTTCTCCCCATAAAAATATAAAAATTAGTAGTTTGTCAGTGGCATATGTCAAACTTTGTTTAAAGGTTTAAATAGACTACTGTTGACTTTTCTCTGCAGCTGAATGAGTTGCCTTTCAAGCTAGAGCACTACAGTCCTGTAAAGCGCTAACTTCTTGTTCTTACTGGCTTCAAAATAAAAGTCAACTCATGTTTGGCTACTAACAGGCTTTTAATGTGAAGGCGTACAGGAAATGTTCTGTTCTTAAGGACCGTCTGCTTTCGGTTATTACCGTTGGGGAAGTTTATTAGACGCTAGAATCGCCGCACGAGCACAGATCCAGAGCACACGTCTTTCACCAGCCAAAGTGGCGGGTGGACTCAATAACTTACTCGCCTAAGACTACATTTAACCGCATTTGGAGAGTGTTAATGTAGAGCCCTCTAAGCAGTGACACAGAGGAGTATATATTAGCAACCTGTCACACTAGTGCGAGTGGACTTGTATAATCGCACGTGATCAATTTCAGTAGCAAATGCGATCAAAACTGTCGCACTGTAGGCTACAGCCCTGCTTGTGATCCATTAACATGAAAGCAGTGCCTGAAAAACCAATGTTTAACTCAAACTGATTGTTTTGTTGTTCTGTTGTTCTATCTGGTAATCAAGTAAGCAATTTAAGCCTAGATTAAAGTCTTAAACAATGACTACAATTTTGTGTAGCAGTCTTGTGTTTTTCTACCCTAGAGACTTACCCTGCTTTCCATTCCCCTTACCTCCCTACTATTTAGTATGCCAGAAAAAGATTTAGGATGTCCCAATACATGCAAGTCAATTGTAGTATGCTGAAAATACATAAATGCCCCACTAACTCCAATAGCATTTTGGACTATTTGTCTTTATTCTTGACATTTCCTGACCCCCTAAAATCCTTCTGTACTTTAGTATGTATAGTAAAAAGAAAGAGTATGTGATTTGGAACGCAGGGTTGTTTTGGAAATACATGGCTGGCAGTCTGCTAATTGGACGAATGCGGTTGTTTTATTTTGTCTATTTGATCTCACTCTCGCCAATCACTAACTCTTCTTTATCCATGATGAAGTTTGTCTTCAGATTCAAGAAGTCAACATGGAATAAATCACTGCTTATGAGAATTATTTTAATTTATATTTTGACTTAAACTTAATGAAAACTAGAACTGAAACGTTTAGTTGAATAATATACTGTTTGAGTAATAGGGCTATTTAAAGTACAACATATCAGAAACTTGCTGGTTCCTGCTTAATAAATGTATTTAAAAGATGTTATGCTTTTTTTTCTTCAGATATGATAATCAACTGAAAATCTTAATGTTGTGTACAAGTGGTAAAATAAAACTTGAAATTGGATTTGTGTCCCCTTGGCTCTTTGAAATAGGAATTTCCACAATGTCCTGACAATTTATAGCCTACACTGTTGCGTTGCGTTCAATTGTACGCTAAACTGAGATTCTTTCCACAGCTTTAGCTTGACGTCAGAAAGCTGTTTATTTTGGTTTCATTGTGTCTATTGAATAATACGGAGTAGGTCTGAGTCGAGCAGCTGATTGGTGGAGTGATAAATGAAAACTTAACAGCTGCCTGGTGGCAAAGTAAAGCAGTGGAAAAAGTCTGGGTTTAGTGAACAAATGAAGGGATATTTAAGTTTTAGGTTAGCATTTACATGTCATTAGCCTCATTTCTAATTGCCTAAATCATATTTACTCTACTCTACTTTTACTCTACATCTAGGCCTACTCTATTCTACATCTACTATACTCTACATCTACTTTACCCTACTCTATATCCCTTTAAATATTACTTAGACAATTGTGCTATTAGGCTAACGAAAAGTAGATGTAGAGTAGAGTAGATGTAGAGTAAAAGTAGAGTAGAGTTAATATGATTTAGGAAATTATTCTATGAGGCTAACAATGTAATTAAATATTTGAAGAAATGTGAGGGGTGTACTCTTTTTGTGAGATACTGTACATACTGTATTTGGAGGAAAAAAATCTTCTTGCCCCCTCTGGAACCGTACAAGGCTGACTTCTACTACAGAGACATCTCCCCCAAACTCCTTATAGTGACTGCTCTGATCTCCATCTCCATAAGGTCACATACAGACTATGCCTAGGTATCTAAAACAACCACAATTGAAAAATACTGAACTATCCCACTATGTTTAATTGTAACAGTTCCACAATTTTCCACAGTAGACCACATTGTTCTTCCGTTCGACTTCATGTAGAGACGAAAGCAAAGGAAGGAAGTAGACAGATTTCCCCAAAATGTCATCAAGTGATCTCGGTAAATCATAGCAGACTATTTGAAAAAAATCAAAGGTCAGGGGTTGTCAGGATTGAACTTGTGTAGAATGTGTGTCCCTGAAAGTACTTAGTCACTCAACCTCTTCTGCTTTTTCCTGACAGGGAAGTGAAGAGATGGTTCACCACAACCTCCTGACCAGAGAAGTTACGGACCATAGCTGTAGGGAGTGGCTTACTATACTGTACTGTAGGAAACAACAGTAAGTTAAGTTGTTTGTTTGGACTTTTCTTACATGTGATGTGGAATTTTGGTAGTCAATTAATCTTTGTATTTACCTCACTAATAGCAACGCTGGAATTTTTAGGTGATTAGTTCCCCTACAATAGAAACTATTGTGCATCTAAACAGACAGTACTTCTTCAAATGTGAGCATGGTATTTAAAATGAATTCACAAGATATGTTATTATTATTATTATTATCCATTATAAAATACTGCAAATGAGGACCATAAAGCAACATTTCACATCTTCTTTGTGGCTGGTTGTTTTATCCACTGAATGATCATTATTGCATTCTGTAAATGTATGATTATATACATTTCGGAAAGTAAACAGCATGCATCTTTTTTCTTTTCTTTTTTTTAAAGATATTTTTGGGGCATTTTTATGCTTTTATTGATAGTGCAGAGAGACAGAGGTGAAATGGGGCAGAGAGGGGAGTGACATGCAGAGAACGACCGCGGGCGGGAATTGAACCCGCGTCTGCTGCTGGGCCCGGCCCGGGGGGGGGGGGGGGGGGGGGGGCGCCCTAACAACCGAGCTAAGGGCACCCAGCCAATTGCATTTTATCTATACGTAGCCTACCTCTTTTAACATGATGTGCTATTATTTTCCTGCTTATTCATTTTTTTAGTTTAAAAAAAGAAGTTGAACATCTGGAGCAGCTGCAGCGAGAAAATCAATATGGATGCTGCCTCTGTAATAACAGACCGAAAAATACATCTTTGTTGCTATTGGTAGTGTAAGGCTCAACCAAGATGGAGGGAGGGAGGGAGGGAGGGAGGTAAAAGGGGAACATGTTTATAGCAATATGTTTTGCAAATGTGTTCTGTGAATTTGCAATACAATAATTTTTGTTGACAGTAAACATAATGTAGATGGACAAAATAAAAACGCCTCACTTACTGGCTTTCACACACACACACACACACACACACACACACACACACACACACACACACACACACACACACAAACACACACACACACACACACCTCAGGTTTTCAGTGCTGGGGCGTCCTTCACCAATGGAAAATCTTCAGCACTGATGATCATTTTTTTTACAAAAAGGATTGGCAGTTCATTCTTTAAACAGTCAGGATGGTGATCCCCCTTCACAGACCTATATAACGGGGGAAAGGGATGGGTATATTTCAAGCTTTTTATGCACTAAGGGTGTGCGGAGACGTCATTATCTGTATCTGTTCAACAAACACAATTACGTATCTGTAAGCCTAAATGTATCTGTATACAATAAGAGAACTATGACTCACTGCAGTCACTCTTATTGTGTAACACTTCCACTGCAGTGAAGCTGCCAGCGGTGACTGGCATCGTTAAGAAATAGAAAACAGAAAAAAAATCAGCCTATCTTGTGGTTTAAAAGTCAATGCCCTAAAGTAAGCACTTAACCTTTAATGTATGTGAGATTCCCCTCATAGGGATGTTTCAAACAAAGCCCTCACAGGAACCTTCTCTGAGAGCTCAGTTTTCATATGACTGTAGATAGTTTAGGCATTCTGAAAGTCTATTTCTATTCATTAACACATTTTTATTACACAGCAATAAACTACATCATGTACAGTCATGCCCGAAATGATTCATACCCATGGCAAAAGTGGAGAAGAAATGGTTAGCGGAAAAACACATTAACGTTTTACAGTGGCCCAGCCAGAGTCCTGACTTGAATTCAATTGAGAATCTGTGGAGGGAGCTAAAGATCAGGGTGATGGCAGTGAGACCCTCCAAACTGAAACAGTTGGAGCTCATTGATAAAGATGAATGGGCAACAATACTAGTGGAGACATGCAAAAAGCTGGTCAGCAATTATAGGAAGCGTTTGATTGCTGTAATAGCCAATAAGGTATTTTTCTATTGATTATTGAGAAGGGTATGAATACTTTTGGACATGCCACTTTTTGTTCAAATGTAAATAAAAGCTGAAAAATATTTTTTTTCCACAATGATGCCTCTTGTACATGGTCTTATTATCTTCTGGGAGAAGCCTGTGTCATTTCCAATCAAGAAAACTTGCTGGTTGAATAAAAGTTACTTTAAGTCAAAATTTGCCAGGGGTATGAATAATTTTGGACATAACTGTATCCCTTGCCATTTAACAGAGTGAATACCATGTAAGTTCTTTCAACAAAACTATACCAAGCATTGTGTGTTTTTTTTTGCATTGTGAGTATAGAGTTTCCCCAAAAAGCCACACTCTCACCTATATTGGTAAGGTAAAAGACATACATTGTCTGAGCAACCAATGAAATGTAGGCCTGGGTCAAATAGAAACAGTTATTGAGGTTTCTGTTCGCTTTTAAAAAGGTAACACGGTCAGGTGTTTGAACAAGTTTCCACAAATACTTTAAGGCGCCACACTGCAAGTGAATATGGCTTCATGTTCTCATTTGGAGATATCATAATTAAACTTTACCAGTTGATTAGTGAAATTAAACATATGTTTTTAATTAACATTTTGCCAGAAACATTTGATAAATATGCACATTTGGCTAAATATAATGTGTAAATGAACAGCTCTTTAAAAGAAAAACAAGATGTGTATTTCACTTTTACAACATATTAGTGTCCAAAGTTTTACTTAACAGATTTTGGTTAGGGCAGATTTCTTCATTTTAAAAATAACAAAGTTCTATGTACAGGTTTTAAAAATGCATGGTATACAGCATACAACAAAGTATCATTAATAAGACAATTAACAACATATGAACATATGCTAAGCATGATTATGGAAAGTTTAGTTTCCGTACAACATTGTATGATGAGTCAGGAAGAAAAAAAAGATTGTGTAGAATTTTTTTTTTAATTTCTTCACTTTTTAATTAAGAATAATTTAATACAATTTACATACTGCAAACACCATGATATTGGATCAAGTACATATAAATATATAAAAGCATATAAATAAACATAACAGTTATTGAGATGTCCAGTTTCTCTTTCTTCTCTTTATGCTTTGTATTTGTTGTTCTTGCCTCTCCTCAATCTGTAATGGAATGCAAACAACAAAGAAATTAGTCTGAAATGATAATCCAAATTCAATCCTATAAAAAAAGCAAAAAAGTGTTCATACAGTAAACGCAGGGAGCAGTGAACTGTGTTATATTTTTGTGTAGAATCCAATAAGTAAAAAAGACCATGGGAAAAGGCAGATTGACCCTGCGTTCCGAATCGCATACTTTCTACTATTTATTTCCCGATTCTTGTGGCCAAACATAGGATGGTTAGAAATACCCGGATGTCTACTGCATCTGGCCAAGATTTTTAGTGTTGAAAACAGCACACTTAGGGCGATTCTGACCCATAATCCAGTGCGAACCTGAAGTGACTTCACATCAACGGGATATGAAAACAAACGGGGACGCAACGGATATAAAAGCAAGAGGCAAGATCAAGGCGCAACATTATGATGAAATAAATAAGTAAAAGTATGCCTAATGCATCCTAACTAGTTTCTTTTATCGTCGAATGTAGTATGTAGAATAGAAAAAAGAAAGAGTATGCGATTCAGAACGCAGGGACAGTAGGTACATTGGCCTGAGGCTAGGAGGACAATGTGTCTGACATTTAAAGCTGCTGGGGAAAACAAGGAGGGACCGATAAGCAATACAGTTTGAATAAATGCAAAATCTCCCTCTTTAAACATCACAAAGAGGCACTGACCTTAAGTAGGTCCACTCGCTCCACTGTGAGTTACAGAGAGCGTCCTTAGCTCGCACACACACAATCTTAACCCTCTTCTTGACTTTAAACTGGCAAATGTCTGTAGAGTGAACTTCCAAAGTCTAAGGAATAAATGAAAGAGTTGACATCATAAAACAATATAAAATATATACACTTACTTGTGATTTTATATTATGGTGACTGAAACTGATTTTCAAACTTCTTTAGTTCAGATAGATAGATAGATAGATAGATAGATAGATAGATAGATAGATAGATAGATAGATAGATAGATAGATAGATAGATAGATAGATAGATAGATAGATAGATAGATAGATAGATAGATAGATAGATAGATAGATAGATAGATAGATAGATCGATCGATCGATAGATAGATTTATTACCTTTTTGGTTCTGGTGTCATTGCATGGTTTGTCACACTCTTTGTATCGCCTCTTGAGCTGTTTGATCTGGAAGGTGAGGGGGAAGTATGAGGAGGGAGTGCTCCAGGAGCTGGGGTAAGTCCACTCCACCACGGTGCTGTTGACTGCACTGATCTGCACCTTGTCAGGTTTCACTGCCCAGGGTCAGAGCAAAAAGCAAAGATGAGAAAAGAACCAGGCCAGAGAAATACACACAGAGGCGAATCAAACAGGGATGCACCGATTCCACTTTTATTCAGTACAATCCAATTCCGACATCTGGGGTTTTGGCCGATACCGATACTGTCCGATATTATAATTATGATACATGTATTTGTTGGTGGTGATGTTATGTGTAAGATTATAGGAAGGCTTAAGAAACACAGCAATTAAACAACAAATACACAAAAATGCATATAGGTTTATCTGAACTGCTGTGAACAGTTTTAATACGGAAGAACATCGAACTCAACTTTTGAATTGCCAAATAAATTCATTTCAACGTGTGCTATATATATCTGAGCTATGCTTTTAAAATGTCATTTTCTTGATAGTTAAATTTTTTTCAAACAATATTTAATTTGGATCTGTACATGGATTGGAGTTGTCAGTTTGATATCTGATAAATAGATTGCAGCCAGATTAGACCAGGTACCGTTATTGGATCGGATCGGTCCCATCCCTAGAAAATCAAAGAGAAACACTGAAAGAAGGCTCACCGATATCCGACAGGTAGAAGCCTTTGGAGTATCGCTCCACTACAAAGTGCTCTGTCTTGACGTATACAGTGATGTGTATCCTCTGGCTCTCCTCAGCATAGGGGCAGTGCTGCTGGTCCAGGCACCAGATGTCCTGTCCACTGTCATCCACTGAACAGCTGAAGGTGCCCTCACCTGAAGAGCAAGTCCACTTGTGACCGCTGGTGTCCACAGAACACTGGCTGTTAGAGTCGTCAAAACCACTGCAGGAAATGGCAGAAAATAACATTACTTTTAAGTCGGAAGACACACATTTGTTTGGTAAAGTTTTGGATTTGATTTTCAATGCGTAGAAGCTGAAACAAACCATGGATAAATAACTTAAAGGTGGAGTCAGTGATTCTGGAAGAAGTTTGTTGTCAAAAATTACTTTGTCAATATCAGAGGATATCTCCTCCTGATCCGCTACCTGTCTGTACTGTGTGTCTGCTGAAAATAAATCCAGTGTTAATACTCAAGCTTAAATGGCCATGTTGCTACAGTAGCTACTGTGGCGCCCCATTTTTTTACATACCAGTTTACAGAGCCTATGGGCTGTGTATTAACACCAGATTTTTTATTTCAGTACACACACACAGTACCTATAGGTGGCTGATCATGAGGAGATATTCAGTGACTCTGACAAAAAAGTGATTTTGACCACAAGCGTTCTACAGCGCCTCCACTGATAAAAGTATTGCATATGCAAAACACACTTCATTCAGGAACACATACAACTGTATTATATGTTACCTGAAATCACATCGCCAGACAAGACCTTGATCCCTAAATGACATTAAAAAAGGCTAACCCTAATCCAAACCCTAGGCATACTATGTTGTCTTTTCTTTGAAGTACATGTGGGCATGGCTGTGTACTTTCAGCTCTGACATGATCTGTGTTATTGTTGGAGAGAGCGTAACAGAAAAACATGTCAGCAGTGTGTGAGTTTACCGTCGAGCGATGACAAACGCTACTTTTCCGACACGGCTGCTGTGCCAGGTCCAAGAGCAGTGGAACTCTCCGTTGTAATTTTGAGCGGAGCAATCTATAAAATCTAATGAGAAAAAAAAGGCCACACACACGCAGACACACACACAGTCACTTTAAAATGTGCTATCTGTGGGCTTTTATGTGAGTCTTGTGTTGTATTGATGTTGTTTGAGCCACAAAACTGAAGATAATAACGTGTTTTTGAATTGAAATGAATTGAACTAACCCAAAGTGTGGCTGTCGTTGACCAGTATCTTCTTCCTGGTGTGTGCGTCCCTGTGTATGAGCACCACAGTGTGGTTGAGGAGAGAGCCCTCCTGGGTGTGGCAGGTGTAGTTGCCCCCTCCTGTGCTCTCCTCTAGCTCCACAACATATGAGTTTCCCCTCTGTGCTTCCTCCACACCGTTCTTCCTCCAAATAATATCCCCACCCTGGTCCACTGTCCTGCCAAGCTGCTGCTGCTGCGGAGGTGGAGGAGGAGGAGGAGGCTGCAGGCAGCTCAAGGTCTGCTGTCCCACGGAGCCATCCACCTCCACCACCAAAACTAGAACACAGAGACACATAGGAATCAGTTAAAGTTCGGCATGGGCGGGGAAAGCGATCTTGAGAGTGTTTGGGTGGCAGAATCAGTTTTTGTCAAATCCGTAAATATCTCCTCATGATACGCTACCTTTTAACCTGCAAATGTATTTGTATTTAAATGTTCTATTTCTATTCATTAGCTTTTAAATGTTTTATTTATGTATTTTAATTGTCCCTGTAAAGAACTTTGAATGGCCTTGTGTCTGAATTGTGTTATATAAATAAACTTGCCTTGCCTACCTGTCTGTACTGTGTATGTGTAAAGTGTTAATACACAGCCTTAGGCAAGGCAAATGTATTTATATAGCACAATTCAGACACAAGGCCACTGAAAGTGCTTCACAGGGTAAAGAAATACATCGAGATTAAAATACATCAAGTATAGAATACACATAAGAAAAGTGGAGAAGAAGAAAAAAAGAAAAGAAAATGTTTAAATAAAAGCCTTAGGCATGGGCCGATAACATGATCATGGTATACCGCAATAAAAGTAAAGGTTTCAAAACCGCTATTATTTTCCTTCCTACCGTTACAAGGTATTGGTATAACCCCCCACAGGATGTTAACATACACGTTTATTCATGTTCAGAATATTCCTGAATCATAACTTTTTTTTCCCAAATCACATATTTTTGCTTTTTACTACCTTAAATACTAAAGTAAAGAAGAGTTTTAGGTGCCACAGGAGAGAATTTTTTTTTTTTTCCATTATGTGGATGTCAAGAATAAAGACAAATACTACAAAATGCTATTGGAGTTAGAGGGGCAGTTATGTATTTTCAGCATACTATAATTGATGTGCATGTATTGGGACATCCTAAATCTTTATCTGGCATACTAAATAGTATGGAAGTATGGGGATTGGAAACGCAGGGCTAGTCTCTAAAAAAGATGAGGAGGAGATTTTGACTGTTATCATATTGAGATCTAACATACTGTGAGGCAGCAGGGTCCAGCTGCCCATAGGATTCTGGTGGCTGACTTGTAGAATTGCAAAGACCAAGGCCAAAACAAATGAGTCCATCTGGATAACAAAGAGGAGACAGACAGTGGTGAGGTGGTGAACAGCAATGTGAACAGGGGGAAATGAAAACAGAGATAACATGAGAGGGAAAAACAGCACAAATATATATACTATATATATACTAACGTTACAATGAAGCCTTAGCTATGTGTTCTCCATCACACAAGCCAACTGTAGCATTTACTTAGTATACACAAATGATCAGGTTAAATAATTAAATCATAAAAACTGTACCAAGTCTTCAGCAATTGATTTCACAATACTGCCATCCAATTCCAATCATGTTGAAGAAATAGCTCAAGGTAAACCCGGGAGGTAATTAGCAATGTTTATAGTATGATTTAATATTATTTAGGAACCAAGTATGGTTATTTATCGTAGATCATTTATAGGCTACATTGTATTTACAATTTAGCTTACCTTGAACCCGCAGCTACACATTTGTTTACATTTTCGCCGGTTATATTGGATTCATAATTTCACTTTTTTTCTATTACATACGTTAAACAGGCAACTATAATGATACCTTACCTTGACGGTGATGTACAGGAGCGATTGCTATTCCGTGCAATTGCGCCCGAGTTTTATAAGAGCGACACATTTCCCCGACGTCACCTCCAAAAAGAGAAAAGTCCAGAGGAACTTCGCTTTCACAGCACAGAGGTTGAATGTTGTTCAGCAGTAGGCACCTTTTACTCACTTCCGCTTCACGTATCAAGTTGCGACTGTCTGTCTGTAGTGAGCCTTTTAATTAAACTCCTTGAAACAGCTTCATTCCAATAGTAGTTGCACTTCCCCTCGTTCATTTACCCTCAGCCCTTGGTATGACGTAACAGCATAGGCGTTGCACGGAGGGAACTTGGAGAGCGGAGGGAGACTGGGCGGGGCAGGAGCGGAGGATTTAAATGGAACTCACTTGCCCACTTGCCCTTGAAGTCGCAATGGACCGTCAGTTACATAGGTAAATCTGAATGCAAATAATACAGAATTATAACATTCTGCTAAGGTAGCCTATGTTGCAGAAAGCCATTTCCATAGCATAACAAACATTGAATTTCGACACGATAACCCAGATTATCAAGATATTGTTACTTACACATGTAAATTGTTTGCTCCGACATATTTTCTTATTTATGTTAGTTTCAACCAAAAACATTTGTTTTAAATAGTCCTCTAATTGGCAGCCATCGGTGTTATAGCAGCAATGTGTAAACTGCAATACATTCACTGGATTGTTCGTATGGAAATAGGATAGCCTAATTGAGGCGTTTTGGAATATATTTATATATATATATTTGTCCTGCGGGTGGCCGAGATGTCCCTAAAAGCATACAGTCTACCAGAAAATAAAAGGAGAAGAAGAAGAAGACGAACTGCAATGCACTGTGGATGATATCCACCTCGGAGTGACCATGGATGTTCACTTGATCACTCAGCCCTCCGAGGGTCTATATAACGAAGTTCACTTCAGTTTCCAGACAATTGGAACGACACTTAAGATGGCGGCGGGGATTCCCCCGAGGGCAAGTGCCTAGGGCAAGTGAACGAGGGCATGTTGAACGGGTATTGGAACGCAGGGCTAGCCTACTTTTAGGGATATACAAATATTTGTATGGTCTATTATTAAAGTCGTTTGTAACCGTGTCACTAGCAGGTGCAGAAGTATCACCTAGTTTGTTTAAGGCTGGCACGTTTCGTTTTGGCCCGGACATTGTTGCACTAATTAAGTTTAGCTCAGTTGCGGCAATAACTGTTAGATGTCAAGCATCTATGAACTGTCCCTGGGCTTTTTTTCCTCCCCCACGACAAACGTTTCATTGTTACATTTAATTTATCCTGCGACAGCAAAGATGAAACTAACATAGCAAAACTAGGAGTCAACTATTGACAAATAGTCTAATGTAACAAAGCATAACAAAGCTAGCCTGCTGTACATTTCATATCAGGCTATGGGTAAAGTGCACCACATTACCTCGACAATTGGAGAATATGATAATAACCTATCGTACAGACCTCAGTTGGAAGGGAATTAGATGAATATTTAATAATTGAGAGGAAAAACAATACTTAAAATTGGGTTCTCAGCCCAAAAGAGTTGAGTCCACCTGCTCGTGACACCACCAGTTAACAGCAATGCGACTTCCGGTTCAAGTTCTTTAAAAATAAAAGAACAATTCATCACAAATTCTAACTGAACGCGATCAATTCAAATTCGTCCCGAAACTGAATGATTCATGTAGCCTAATCCATTCGCATTACAGATACACCATTGTTTAAAATGTGACAGAAACTACATTCCCCCCTAAACTTTAGTCATACTGAAATGTTGTGACTAAAGTGTCCTCTTGGATGTTAGTACAACTGTCAAAATAATCCTCTGGCTTTCACAGCTATGCCTAGTAGTTTCATTATTGAGTGAGTAGGCTTAGGCCTATGCAAATATATTCGAAAACTAAAACCTTAAACATTTCTTAAAAAATATAATGGTATACTATTAAGCGTATTCATTAATGTAATAATAGCCCATACTATGATTAATTTTGTAGCCTGCTGCTGTCCAGCTGTTTATCCATGTATTTGTGTCATTAGCAAACAATAAAGGTGTCATACAACTTGAAAATGAAATAAATAGGCCCAAGGCTGGAAGTTTCTGACATAGGGGAGTGATGATGTCACACAATGATGTCACAGGAACATGTTTACCTTCATGCCAGTTACTAGTACGTGTCTGCCTTCAATAAAACCGGTCTGACAATCCTTTGTCACTGTTAACCATCCTCTTATACTGAAACTGAAACCCAACCTCAAAGTCAAATTAGGAAAAAATGGAAAGAATATAACATAAGCTGACCAGGTCAAAGAAGGATATGACCATATAAAGGCTGATTCTGATACTTGACAGATTAAGGCTGAACATGGATAAAAATAGGGATAATGAGATTGAGATATGAACAATAAAAACCGAAAAAAAGGTCAGAAGATGGGACTTGGTCCAAATAGGTAGACACAGACAAAAGGACTGGCTTTCTCAATAACTGTGCCACAAACTAAAAAAGGTATTACTCACAAAACAATTACAAAACAGTTGAAACTAGATCTGCCAATGCAATTTTGGGGTTGTGTCTACTTTTTCCAAGCACTGGTCAATTTTTAGATTTTTAGTATGCTTCCATAACATTTCTTCCTTCAAACAAGTCTAAATAAAAGGTCCAACACGTACATTTAGATGTTTATTTAACTACCTTGTCTGTTTCTCCTATACAAACATCTTTAACAGACATTATCAGAACATTATAGTTTTTTCTCAATACTCCGAACCAAAAATCCCAACTTCTAAAGCAATGACATCAACTCATATTTCCATAATCATTCGTAGCACTATTATTCAGAAGGTTATCATAGAAGGTTCTGTTCATATGTTGTGGAAAAACCATGGATTCCATTACCATAAATGAAAGGGTTAACTAAAATGGAGGATTGACCAAACACAGTACACATGTTTGAATGGTTCTTTATTAATTAGTGAAACTGTATTTGCTTTTGACTTCCATAGGCTACATGTTAACAGAGAGCAGAGGTGGAATGTTAGCCCGTTAGCGGCAGCCGGCAGTCATTCATTCATTTGAAATGTGCAATCGAAATATGCATTTTTAAAATACCTATGCATAGTATTGATTTATAAAATGAAAAAAAAGGCTAAATCAAAACTCCGTTCACCTGACAGCTCAAATTTTAGTTTTTTTTTAAAATATGCAAATGTAGGAATAATAAGTTGAATGCCAAATTTGAACATTTATTAAAAAATTTCTGGAAAAAAAAATATTGTTTTAATGGAAGTGCTCAACTGACAAAGTTTCATGATGATATCTATAGGTTAAAAAAGTATAAAGGTTAAACTCTTGATATAGTGTTGCTCTTGAATTCCTTAAGGTCAAAAATGAAAGTATAATAATAATAATAATAATAATAATAATAATAATGATAATAATAATAATAATAATAATAATTTCCAACAGCTTTATAAACACTTATTTGTAAACAGCGAACATGTTCACTATGGCAAAGTAATGCAGGTTTTTAAATCTAGTATGTTCTAATGTAAAAGAGAGAGTACCTTCATGAATTAAACCATAATGTTCCAGTTTAGGGGCCTGCCCTCTTTAACAGTTCACACATTACTTAGCATTGTTTTCACAGTCGGTTACTCATTGACTTGTCTTAAATTGATCAGAATTAAATTGTGGGATGATTTGGAACTGAATACATGTGTCAGATGTCTTCTACATAAAACGATACATTGGTTGTGTTGTTGCCGTCACAAAAACATTTTTCTACACATTGGGTTCATAAAGGTCAGAAGAAAATAACTATTTTGAACAGAAGTGGTGATGAAATCAAGCACATTTTAACAAAAAGAAAAAGGATTATTACTGTACAAATCATAGTAATAATATTTGTCTTTGTAATGATTGGTTTGCATTATGCATGTCTGACCACTAGATGTCCCTAGAGGGTTACCCTACAGACAGAGTTTACAGCGGTTTCTAGTTGAACCAAAGAAAATATTGTCCAACCAATTAAACTAATAGTTGAGAAATCCTCCATAATAAATCATTGTAGGTTTGGTCAGTTGTGCAGAAAGTCAGCACAATTTAAGCAATATTATTACATCACAGATAGAGCCTACTGTTGCACATGGCATGAACTTTGGCATAGTAAGTACAAAGTGATTCAGATTGCAATTGGGTATGTATGTGTGTGTGTGTGTGTGTGTGTGTGTGTGTGTGTGTGTGTGTGTGTGTGTGTGTGTGTGTGTGTGTGTGTGTGTGTGTGTGTGTGTCTGCAGCCCTTGCTCCAGTGTCAATACACAATGTTGTACATGCAGCTGTTGAGCATTACATGGCTGGGCAGGAGAGGCTGTGTATGGGCAGTTGATCGGTGGGGATTTTGGACTGGAAGCTCTCCCAGATATATAACCCCAAACCCCTAACAGCTGGAATGAAATCAGTGCAAAATGACCTCATCTGTGTGAGAGAGGGGTGGAAAGTGGCGAAGCAAATGAAAAAAATTAGAGAAGAAAAAGAAGATGGTAGTTCTGTGATGTGTGTGCATGTGTGTGTGAGAGAGACAGAGAAAGAGAGAGAGAGACAGAGAGAGAGAGGAAGAGAGAGAGAGGTAGAGATGAGGATTTTCAATGTTCAAGATGGTTTATTTGTCATTATGCAACAAAAAAAAATTCAGCAGCGGCCATTTGCAAAGCAAGTCTTAAGTCCCAGGCTCCTCTCAACAATGCGATACAAGGAGAAAAACACAATTGTGTTTAAATGTAGAGGAAATAGAAAACTGTACATGTAAATAACAATACAAACGATAATAACTAGTGACATAGGACATTGTACATGTAATAGAATAATGTTAAATATAATAAAAAATATAGTGCTGTCACTTTAACAAATTATTAATGACGTTAAGGCAAATCCATTTTAACGGTGTACATTTTTTTTATTGCGAGATTAACGCTCTTTTTGGCTTAACAAACTTTGTAGTTTTTTCACATGCTGTTGCAACAACTATAAATGTTAGAAACACTACACCACCGCAAACTATACATGTAGCTCACAGTTACATTGTTGGATCTACATTGTGGGCTATTTGCACTGAATTGGAAATTATGACATTTAAAAACAAATATACACTGAATTACAGGGGTGTAGAGAATGCGTGTGATAAGAGCATTGAAATGAGAAAAAATTATGGGGCAAAATGAAATCAAGGGACATTTTGAATAGATAGAAATGTGCGATTAATTGCGAGTTAACTACGACATTAATGCGATTCATAGCGATTCAATATTTTAATCATTTGACAGCACTATGAAATATATGTATATGCATTATGTACAGATTAAATGATGACTTGAGTGGTTAACATAATGAAGAGGATTATGAAGGGTTGGATGGACATACTGAAAGGTCCAGTCATACAAAGAGGTGGATTCAGCTCCTTCTCACTTAGACAGAGGCCTTTGTTATCCCAAACAACCAAAAATATCAGTTTTTCCAATATGGACAGACCACTGTGGAATTGAATTAGTTTCGGTATAGGCTTTCTCCAAGTTCAGTGTGTGTTTGTGTTGTTTCTGTGTTCCTCTGTGTTGCAATGCAAATCTCTTTGGGCAGCTCTTAATTTGATGTGGTTAAAAGAGAGCAAGACTCAATTTGTATAGAGATGAACAGATTTGTGGAACTTTCTGGGAAAGTCACATAACCAGCAAATACTGGAGCAGATTGATTGTGTTAATAACAGTGTGAAGTCAATGTGTCAGAGGGAAGAATTTCCAGCATGGTGAACTATTCTAAAATGCCAGAAGAGTTGAGAAGGGCTGAGGCATAATCCCACTATACATAATTTTTTTGTGAATGCATGTCAGTAAACTGTATTGGACTACTTGATTCCCATTCATTCATATGGGGACACGTAAAAAGCTCCAGGTTAAACTCAGTTTGTTGAATATTGTTCTGTGACTGAATCATTTAAGCAGATGTAGCAGCTGACTTTATCTTTTTTCTTTTTTACTGTCCATTGTCAAATGGCAATTACATTACTATATCAAAACATTTACAGTGAACTCAAGTCATGTTGTTATTAATAATTCTAGCTTATCATAAAACAACCGTGACTGTGGGACTTTAACTTTAGGCCCAACGCTAACTTTTAACTGATTTCTAACATCAGCATTCGAACAACAAGTCTTTAAACTGACCTGCCAATACTGTGATAGCATTGACCAAATCAGTAGCTTTTAGCAGTGGAGCTCTCCTTGCTGGTACCAGTTAAACTCAAATGTAATTGATGTTGTGTAATTGTAAATGTAACAAATTGCTTTGAAAAAAGGTGCTAATACTCAGTCAGTGAGTTTTCATGCAGACTCATAATCGGGTAAATAAACTAATAAGACTTCAACAGGACTTGTAAAATGCATGTAAACACCTTTATCCAATCTACTTCGCACACAAATCGGCACATTAACGGACAAGCAATGTCGGATCAGAACACCTAGATAACTCGTTCATAGACGGCATTCTCTCTGCATGTATACAGGATCGCATATCGCACATCGGAGTTTGCGTTCTGCGCTTGCTCGAGAATCCCTGCCCGGGGAGACGACATAATAAATAGTAGTGTTGTTGTTGGAAGGGAACCGGACGTGGCTCTATAGTCACTATAATCTCATGTATACTCAGACAAGTGACTCGGTCTGTTCGAGTGGCAAGTTCGATATGTCTTAATCCAATCTAGTTGTCCCATGGAAACGCACTGACTGACAACCAATCGTTCAGCTGCAGTGATTGGAATCAACAAAGTGATTCATGGTTTCCACCTCTAATGTTTCCATGTTCACAATGGCAATGCTAACATGCAAATGTTTAGCAGGTATAATGTTTAGCTTGTCACCATGTTGGTTTAGCTCTTCAGCATGCTAACATTTGATAATTGGCACTAAAGAGTATATTAGTGGGATGATATTTATATTATGACAGGGGATAGCCAAAGTACAGCTTTCATCCTCTGGTTACTAGAACCTATATCTGAACAATTTTCCCAAGGCAATCCATTGAATAGTTGTTGAAATATTTCAATCTGGATCAAAATTGTGGGATTGTGAATGTGGACTGATATTGCCATCCATTGCATTGCTTATAATTATAATCTTTGTTACGGCCGACCATATAACAATCTTAAACATTCCGATGGCACCGCCTTATTGTGCTGTCAAAGTAAATCCCCACCACTGAATGTTTTACTATACCGCATACCTACTATGTGTCCAACAACCTTGTTACAATCCAATTAAAAACGGTTAAAACTCAATTTCCTGGGGGGCGCCCTTAGCTCAGTTGGTAGGGCGTCTAAAACTTAAAACTTTTACATCATCTCAAGCAGACGGGAACCGAAAAACCAAAGGCCCATTTCAGGGTAAATTATTTAGTTCAATAAGCAAGACTTCCTCTCCCGATTAAGAGTTATTGGTTAAAGCTAAGCGTGCTAAGCGTGCAACAATTGCTATCGTCTCTTCTCAGGGAATATAGAGGCTGGTGCCGCAGCGTTTATCGTCCTCTCCCAGAAGAAAACAGTGGGCATTGAGGGGTAGCCGTACGGGGGAGAATAGGGAGGTGCAGGGAGATTGTCTCTGCAGTTATATCACATTTTCACAGACATGCCCTATGAAGTTTCTGTACAAACTTTTGAGAGAAAACAAAATGTCACCTTATTGACAGTTCAGGAGCACCATAAACTGGTAAAGAGTAGGAAATTATGTATTTAAGGGGTGATGGATGGATCAAGCTTGAGAAAAAAGATCAGAGTGATAAAAGGCCCTTTCCAATGCTCCTGATGACTTGGCTTTACAAAGAGGCGCCTTTGTGTGTCACAATGGGTGTGTATTTCTATAGGCCTATGTGTATTTCTTTTTTGTGTTCCAGGTTTAGGGCATTGTCAAGAACTGATTTTCTCAATAGAGAAAGGGAGAGGTTAGATGGAATAATCAATTGAAGAATGCACTTAAACCACAGTGTGTTTAGAGCATTGATTTTCCTATTGTGCATTTAGAGGCAAGCTATTGTGGCAAGTGTACAGTCCCCTCCATAAATATCGGAACAGTGAGGCCAATTCCTTTATTTTTGCAGTAGACTGGAAACATTTTAGCCTGGCTCCGCCCGCCCGCCTACTTCCGGCCAAATTTCATTTTCCCTTCAGTAGTCAGTCTGGGTGTACAGCGCATTTCCCAGATTCTCCGGAGAATCTACAATCGTCCAATCAGCGAACAGAGCGAGTGGCTGAGAACGCTCCAGTTTCAGTTGAATGCTGCGTTCCTTTATACTCGGAAGAAGGAGATTTCCGACTTGGTAGTTCCGAGTTCCAACCTGTCTGTGTTCCAGTGCATCTGCTCGCGAAAGTATGGACGCCTAAAACCTTTCTCGTCCAAATAACTAAACGTTAGGCTCTAACAAGTTACTGTTGCCAGGTACCGGTAGATTCTGTGATGTGTGTGTACAGAACTATGTAGTGAAGTCGGAAATTTCCGAGTTCCCTGTCCAACTGAAACGCACCGCCAGAAGCCGGCTCATGACACACGTGATGACCAAACATGATGCGATTGGTTGGCTAATCCAGAGTGGCACTGGGCAGATCCAATAGTTTTAAACTTCAACAGACACCCGCCTCCAAGTGAGTGAACGTTTGCCAATCACAGCACTTCCAGACCTTCTGTACAAATGAAATGAAGTACGATGGTCTGGTTGGACCAGGCTAGAAACATTTGGGTTTGACACCAAAATATGAATATGAGACAATAGATCAACATTTAAGCTTTCATTTCCAGGTATTTACATCTGGATCTGATACACAACTGAGAAGATAGCATTTTTTGTAAAGGAACACCACATTTTTAGGTGAGCAAAAGTATTGGAACAGATAGACTTAAAATAAATTAAAGTGAATAAGACTTAATATTTTGTTGCAAATCCTTCGCTTGTAATACTGCATCAAGACTGTAACCCATTGACATCACAAAACTTTTCCATTCTTCTTTTGTGATGCTTTTCCAGGCTTTCACCGCAGCCTCATTCAGTTGCTGTTTGTTTTGGGGGTTTACTCTCTTCACTCTCCTCTTTAGGAGGTAAAATGCATGCTCTATAGCAGGGGTGTCAAACTCATTTTGGTTCGAGGGCCACATACAGCCTCTCTGATCTCAAGTGGGCCGGACCAGTAAAATAATGGCAAAATAACGTACATATGTCAAATCCAAATCTTTAGCTTTGTTTTTCAGTTATATGCTTTATAACTCAGCCTACATATGTAACCTACATTATCACGGATCACAAGGGATCTCTGTAATGATTGCTGCTGGCCATGGGAATAGGAGGTGCGGCGCAGCAAAAATTTTGGGGGTATTTTGCTCAAAGATGCCAATACGCACTAATGAAATAAACAACTGTTTATTTGAATACACAAATACAACAGGCACTGACCTTACAGTTGTCCAATTTTGTTTACTATATGTACAGGACACATTTTGTGCAAACATGCAGACAGTGCAAAATACAATTAAATGAAAGTGCAACTTCTACTGTTTTGATTTATTTTTAAATACAGAGGTTATTGTTTGTTTTGGAATACGTTTTTCCCAATTTAATTTAATTTTAATTTAACTTACTTTTTTTTTTAAATGCTCAGAAATGTGTGCTCTACAAGTCGCGGGCCAGATGTTTGACACCACTGCCTTAGACACTTGACACAATCAATCATCAATATTAGCATGCTATTTGGCCACATATATTGGCCTATTTACAGCCCTCAGAAAACTGACAGCTCTTCTTAGATGCAAGTTCATCAATTCATGGCTTAAAATCCTGAGCTGTAGAACTTTCAGCAGACATTCCTAGCTGTAAGCCACGTAAGTTTCCTAACAGTTGGGAGCGTATGCGACGTGCGGATATGGCACAGGCTCCATGAAGAAATTTTTTTTATTTAGTTTTTTCAGAATTTATTCAAATCGGCCGAATTGATTCGCGGGCCAGATCAAAACGTGTCGCGGGCCAGATGAGTTTGACACATGTGCTCTATAGGATTCTTTTTGCAGTTTTTTCGGATCTTTATCCTGCTGCATGATGAAGGATCTTCCAATTAGTGTGGATGCGTCTTTCTTTAAATTGGCAGACATAATGTTTCTGTGGACTTCTGAGTTCATTTTGCTGTTGCCATCATGTGTTATTGTGTTGTTGTCAAGATGAACCTTTACCAAAGTGATGGAAAGGCTAAAGTTTGGAGAAAGAAAGGATCTGCTCATGACCCCAAACATACAAGCTCATCTGTGAAACACGGTGGAGGCCATGTCATGGCTTGGGCGTGCATGAATTCTTCTCGGATGGGCTAATTAATCTTCATTGATGATGTAACACATGATGGCAACACTAAATGAACTCAGAAGTTTACACACAAAAATGTTCAGCCAATTTAAAGTAAGATGCAACCAAACTGATTGGAATATCCTTCATCATGCAGCAAGATAATGACCCAAAACACACTGCAATAACAATAAAGGAGTTAATCAGGGTAAAGAAATGGAAGGTTTTAGACTGGCCAAGTCAATCTCCAGACTTAAATGTGCATTTTACCTGCTAAAGAGGAGACTGAAGAGAGTAAACAAACATCAACTGAATGAGGCTGCGGTGAAAGCCTGGAAATGCTTCACAAAAGAAGAATGCAAAAGTTTTGTGATGTCAATGAGTCACAGGCTTGATACAGTTGTTGCAAGTGAAGGATTTGCAACAAAATATTAGGTCGTATTCACTTACATTTATTTTAAGTCTATATGTTCCAATACTTTTGCTCACCTAAAAATGTGGTGTTCCTTTACAAAAAAAGCTATCTTCTCAGTTGTGTTCCAGATCCAGATGTGAATACCTGGAAATTAAAGCTGAAATGTTGATCTATTTTCTCATATTCATATTTTGGTGTCAACCCCAAATGTTTCCAGTCTACAGCAAAAATAAAGGAATTGGCCTCACTGTTCCGATACTTATGGAGGGGACTGCACATCCACAGCGTTGTTATAAAGACAGAAGGGAGAGGTATTCTTCACCCATAAGTTGTATCTCATAAAATGCTATTAATTATAGTTGGTCTTTTTTAATTGAGCAGGAAGGATGAGTACACCATTATTAACTTCCTCCCTTTCATACACTTGGATTGATTAAAGCTACAGGGTGTAACATCTGTCGCCCCCCATGAGGAATTCTGAGAAATTACAACAACACTATTGGCGCATCTACAATCAGGTAAGCCTTCCGTGATCGGACACATATTTTATTCTTTTAGCTGTATGTCCATGTTTTTTTTCTTAGTGGACCACTGCCTTTGATTTTTCTCTGTTTAAAAGTTAAACGTAGTAATCTCCTGTACGCCATAATGAGAAATACAGAGAGAGTTTTGTGGAGCTGAGGCTTAATCAACGTTTTGTCAACCAAGGTGATGGCTTGAATGTCACGCACATTCATTTATATGAAAAAAGTTACGCACTAAAGTTTTAAAATAATGATTGCATGCAGGAGTTTTTTGTTTGTTTTGTATTTGCATCGCATTTACCACTAAATGGAAACACCATTCTCAAACCGTACCTTACTTTTAACACTTGGATTATTCCAATACTGGTTTAGCCAAGACTGCTGATATTAAAATGTGCCAGATTCTTTTGTGATTTTTTGGATCACACCCAGCGTCCACTTTAGTTAAACTGTAAATGTCTCTTTATTCCCAGGGAGGAGAGTTTTCCATTTCAAAGAGCTCATTGTGTGTGGGATAGAGCTTTTGCCTTAATCCTTGGGTGGTACTGTGTTATAAGAAAAAAGAGCAGGTTCATAAATGTTTTTATTTCGGTCTGGCAATTTTATCTCACTATCTAATGAGGTTGCAGTGACTTGTCTGTGCTTGAGTGTGTGTGTGCATACAGTGTGCACACTTAAAATGAAAGATGGGACAAACAAGCTCCGTGACTCACTGATCACTGCCCTGCATTTTAAGCGTTAGCAATTTCAGCATGACCCCTTGATAACACTGACTTAAGCGGCCCAAATGGACTGGCCCTAGCCGGGGGTCTGCTTTGAATGGCTTGACCCCCAGGCCCGCCTGTAATCTCTAAGTGTTAGGCAGGGCGCCAAACTCTAGTCTACATGAAGACAAGTGATGCTTTTTTTCACTGGAACTAATGTGTTTCTTCCGGTCTCTCTTGGTGTCCTTACAGTGGATGTGTGGACTGCCCTCGGGGATCTTGGCATTCTGCCTGGGAGCCATTTTCATTTGAGCAGGAAGCAAACAGACAGAGATGTCAGCGGGAGACAAAATTGTAGCCAATCTGTCCCTCCAGTAAATGTTCAGTCATGATAATGAAAGGTTGACAGACAGACAGAGAAAACATGACTGCCCTGCCACATTTACAAAGGAAGCTTCCCTCCAGTGATTTTTTCCCCCTCCTACCCTTGAGGTAATGCTTTGCCGTATGCATGGGCTCTACTGTGCACACAGCATATGGACAGAATGTTTGCATGCTTTGGGAAAATATGCATGTGTTATTGAATGTTGAAGCATGCAGTGTAAAACGACATAATACACCATGGCCCCATGGTCCAAAAGAAGCAGGATGAAGAAAATGTTTATAGAACCGTCACCTTTTTGAAAATGTACACATCTGCAGTATTTTATTCTCTTCAGCCCCAATAAATCGGCACACTGCCCTTTAAATGCTGCTTTTGATGACAATGATGCTGCTGACGGCACACAGCACTTTATGTCTTGGCACTTTATTTTTAGCACTTTATGACTTCCCAGGTTTGTGTACATACTGTGGTCTTTTGTGTCCATTGTTGTCTCTTACTGTCGTGTGTTTTTAGCCACTACCTCCTCGCCCTCTTGGGACATTAATAAAAAACCTTGAACCTTGAGCCTCAATATGTCATTTCATTTACAAAAACAAATTGATGTTATCAATGAGTAGACAGAATGTTTTTTTTTTTTTGGTAGCCATTGTAATGACATTCCATTAAAAAAATTTCCAAAAGTATCTTATGCCATAAACGAGCTGTAAGCACAGTGACTGAAGTCTGACAAGCACGACAGGAGGTGTAATCAGGTTTAAAATCTTACTTAAAACGTCAAAGAATGACAGTGTCACACAGTAAAAACGCCTCTGTGTGTGTGTGTGTGTGTGTGTGTGTGTGTGTGTGTGTGTGTGTGTGTGTGTGTGTGTGTGTGTGCCTGCAGCTCTCTCAAAGTATTTCACTATCCACAAACCTGTAATTTTTGACTTGCAAATATGTAGAACTTACTCTGAAAATACAAAGTCTTATTTACGCATTTACGGATCGGTTTCTGCTTGTGAAAAAGGGTTTGCATATATGTGGATTGCCTCCTGTGAGTTTGTGAGCCACATTAAATTTTTACATAATTTTGTCCAACTTCTACCAACGAGATCTGTAGAATAAGCCTTACAAATGTGAAGTGCAATAATTTGTATGTGTGTAATTGTGTTTTGTAAAGTTATATCCACACAAATAAAAACTCATTTGCAAATATGTAGAATTTAGCCTGTAAATGTGTATTTTAAAAAATGTTTTAAAAATGCAAATAGTACACACTGTTCTCCGACCGTGTCAATGTATGTGACGTCAGCTCAAGCCCAACGCTGATTGGCCAACGCGGCTAATCGTCACGCGTAGGAGCGTAAAAAGTTAAATTTTTTGAAATCCGCGCGTAGGGGCGTTAGGTGAGTATATACGCGGCTCATATGTTGCTTTAGCGCGAGTAACGCATCTACGCACCATGTACGCGCGTAAACCAATGGTTCCCTATGGAAAAATAGCAGATTTTATACGTGTGTAACGCGTGTAGTGTGTTCGCACCTTTACAAATGTGAAGTGCAATGTAATTGTGTTTTGTAAAGTTATATCCACACAAATAAAAAGTGATTTGCAAATATGCAGAATTTAGGCTGTAAATGTGTATTTTAATTTTGTATACATTTTTAAAAAAAATGCAAATAGTTTCACCACAAACAAAGACATGTCTCCTATTTACGCATTTACGGAACCATTTCTACACATTAAACTGGCTCTGTATATTTGTGGATCGCTTCCTGTGTGCTTACGGAATATTGTCCCATTCGTGCCGCAGAGATCTGTAAATTGTAAGGTGAAGTTAGACAGGTCCACCAGTAGATGGCGAACTCCCGGCGCAGCCTTTATATACTATTTATGGGCGAACCACATGGTCCCCTTGACCAATCAAAGGAGCTTGTTTAGGGGCGGCCACCTTATTGGTTCATTTGGAGGCCTGTAACGAGAACAGAGGAGGAAAAAAAGCTCTCCACAGCTCCAGACCATTCTCGAGTTTGTCAGACATTGTTCCTCTTGAATGAGCAGGAAAGCAGCTGACTGCAGCTGCAGACTAGCGGAGCTGAGTACCGGTGGTAAGAGAGGTATGTTGTGATGCTGACCCACCATTATACTATCAAATACAGTAGTTTGTGCGCTGGTCACCTGCGAGGGTAATCAGCATTTCTTGCTAAGCTATTTAGCGAGCTAGCTGACATGTTACACTAAAGCAAGATTATTTGAGCCTTTCGCGTCATTTTTAGCACACGGACATGCCGCGACGTTCAAAGCTTCTCCCTTTCATGTAATATTTCAATTGTAATACAACAATGCCAACTAATTAGATGGTCATTTAAATGCAGGCTATACATGTGTGGGGCAATTAGCTCTAAAAGTAAACGTTTAACTCTTAGTAATATGTGTGCTAGTCACCTGTGTATCTAGTAACTGGTAACTGGTTTCGCTCTGTTTACGAGCATTTCCGGTTTGCGTAACAAGCCGTTACCTTGCGTGACGACTCGCCGCTCCTGTGCTGCCTAGCAACCCTGATTGCTGCCAACGGAAACAGCCGTGTCAACGGAGGAAAAAAGAAAAAGAAGTTGCCTACCAGACGAAAACAAAAAAAAGTACAAGAAAAAAAGAAAGGAAGATAAAAGTTAAGAAGATGGAGCAACACGTTGCTGTTTTGTTATTTTTTTATTTTATTTTATGCCATCTCTGAAAAAAACGCAATGAATCTTGGGATATGTTGGGCCGCGAAGGATACATCTGATGCAGCCTTCAAAACCGTGAAACGAAGGCTGCATTTCTCGGCCGCATATGAGGAGCCTTGCAAGGAGCCTTGGAAATGGAACAACCTTTGCGCGCCGCTATGACGCAATCGGTCTTCAAATGCAGCCTTCGTAGACCGCAACCCCTGTATTGAGATTCACCCAATGTCTGACGAACTCGAGAAAGATCTTGAGCTGTGGAGAGCTTTTTTTTTCCTCCTCTGTTCGCGTGACAGGCCTCCAAATGAACCAATGAGGTGGCCGCCCCTAAACAAGCTCTTTTGATTGGTCAAGGGGGCCATGTGGTTCGCCCATAAATAGTATATAAGGGCTGCGCCGGGAGTTCGCCATCTGCTGGTGGACCTGTCTAACTGCACCTTGAGTACAGAATTCAATTTAAAGATCTCTGCGGCACAAATGGGACAATATTCCGTAAACCCACAGGAAGCGATCCACAAATATGCAGAGCCAGTTTCACGTGTAGAAATGGTTCTGTAAATGCGTAAATAGGAGACATGTCTTTGTTTGTGGTGAAACTATTTGCATTTTTAAAAAAAATTTATACAAAATTAAAATACACATTTACAGCCTAAATTCTGCATATTTGCAAATCACTTTTTATTTGAGTGGATATAACTTTACAAAACACAATTACATTGCACTTCACATTTGTAAAGGTGCGAACACACTACACGCATTACACGTATAAAATCTGCTATTTTTCCATAGGGAACCATTGGTTTACGCGCGTACATGGTGCGTAGATGCGTTACTCGCGCTAAAGCAACATATGAGCCGCGTATATACTCACCTAACGCCCCTAGGCGCGGATTTCAAAAAATTTAACTTTTTACGCTCCTACGCGTGACGATTAGCCGCGTTGGCCAATCAGCGTTGGGCTTGAGCTGACGTCACATACATTGACGCGGTCGGAGAACAGTGTGTACACAGAGGCTGAGAAACACCGAAGAGTAAAATGTATTGCGGGCGGCCCGGTGCTGTATGACAGCCGCTCGGGAATGGAAGATGTGGGGAAAGTAAACCAGGAGAATGGACTTCCTGGTTAATTCAGTGAATATGTGCGGCTGTGCTTTAGCCGATAATCCAAGTTAGCACCGTATAGCATTAGTTAACTCACCCGGTTGTGTGCAGGCGGCTAGAGCCTCATATTATGAACCCCAACATGACGGCTATGTCCGGGGGACTTTCACAACAAGTACAGCAAAGCACCGGTGTTGATCTACGCCAGCCACGGTCCCCTGTCACAGCCAGCAGGGTAATGTTGGCTACTTGGCTTTATGTTGTGCCGCCGTGCACCGATGCTGCTGTAACTGTGTGTGTTATGTAGCTGCCGTGAATATGCAATGCTGTTTTAATGCTAGGCTATTTGTGCTGTTCAGTTTGTCTTTTGGCTCAGTTGTTGGCCGTGTTTTTGTTGTTTTTGTGCGAACATGCACGCTGTTGTGTTGGGTCGGGTCTGATCGCAGCCATGGTTGATTAGGGAAATACAATATCGGGAGGGAGACTAGGCACGTTACGCGCATATAACCATTTGACACAAAATGATCAAGCAACATTTTAGCTGCGTTACGCACGTAAAGCATACGCGGGTAACGCGTGTAGTGTGTTCGCACCTTAAGGCTTATTCTACAGATCTTGTTGGTAGACGTTGGCCAAAATTATGTAAAAATGTAATGTGGCTCACAAACTCACAGGAGGTAATCCACAAATATGGAAACTCTTTTTCACAAGCAGAAACGGATCCGTAAATGCGTAAATATGACTTTGTATTGTCAGAGTAAGTTCTACATATTTGCAAGTCAAAAATTACAGGTTTGTGGATAGTGAAATACGTATGAATCATGATACACACTTGTCAATTGTCTTCTGTGTTTTTACAAAACTGTTTTGCTATCACAGATAATAAAGTCCAATAAAATCTTCCATAGGCCTCCCTATAAGCGGACTAAGCAGCCACTTAAGGGCATTACTAGGTCATTCTGGAGGATGTTTGTCGAAAAATCACTGTTTCACATATTGATTAAAACGCCTGCCGAGTTGCAGTAGACGTCATCATTTTCAATACAGCCTGATGAGGTGTCTAGAATGATCAGTCAGCCTTGTTGAGTGCTATGGAACAGTCTAGCAGTATATTGCTGGAGATGGTTTGTGGAGTAATAGAGACAGCGAGAGTGGGTCTGCAGGATTTGTCTGTATGTTTGATGAAAGGTAGTAGCGTACTTCATATCTCAGATGCATCCAGGTGTAATTTTGGATCAAAGAGTCGAGATGTGTAAAAGGCGGATAGTGGAGGCCAACCCCATCAATGTAATGGGACTATTTCAGACTTGTACCACTGCATTATCTGAGCCGCGCTTGCCGATATGGAGGGAGGTAGATCTGTGATGTGGTGCCAGCTGAATGTCAGTTGTCCAGCTGTAGGACTGCCTCTTCAAAGGCAGGCTAAAGGCTGTTACATACTCCGCAAGAAGAAAGAACAAAGTTCTCGGTGACAGAGCTGCGAGAAGTTCTTTCTGGTCTGACATTACATACTTCACGAGAACTCAACTGCCGAACTCCTCACCGCAGCGCATTGTTACCATGGTAATTGACTCAGTAGCGCCAGCTGATTTCACTTCGCTTTCCTCATTGACTTCAGACTGACTAATCACACAATAGTTCTCGGACAACCTGCGAGAAGAAAATTTGGCCCGGGTGATGTGTCGAGAACAAGCTACGAGAACAGCTAAACAAGAGCTGAGAGAAGAAAATTACGTAATTTTCTTCTCGCAGCTCTGTCACCGAGAACTTTGTTCTTTCTTCTCGCGGAGTATGTAACAGCCTTAATGCCATGCCATTGTTTTCTCTTTACCGTCTTATGATAGTGCATGAGTGAGCGTGCCACAAAGACTACAGCTCTGCATTCCAATAAACCATACTGCCCTGCTTATTTAGTATAGTTATAAAAAGATCTAGGATGTCCCAACTCTTGTGGTCAGATTTAGCATGCTTAAAATACCTGGATGCCCACCTACATCCGGTCATTGAAATAACAGATCAGCCCGGATGCTACATCCATTTTATATACTATGGTCTACACTTAAACTTCTAAAGTAAACACCATGGAAGAAAAAGAAGCTTGAGCAAGGCAGTTGAGCTGGTGCAGACAAAGAGGAGCTCTCTTGTTTCAGAGTTTGTCTAATTTCCAGACAAACTCTGCCGTTGGATTGTGTTACCACACACACTCCACTCAAAGCTCGTTTCCAATCCACCAAATTTGCTAGGCTTGTTTAGTCTTGGTTCAGACAGCGTTGGCTTCTAAGTATGTCAACGTTCCCTGGAATGTGTCACACACTGTTACGTGTGGGTTTGTTTTGAGGTGTTTTCTATGTTTGTTGTTTAATTTGCCACTGATTGGGTGAGCAGGTGTGCTGCCTCACTCAATCATGCTCACCTGTTCTAATGAGTGAGCAGCATAAAAGCAGGAAGAGAACCGCAGTCTTGGCCCGTGCTCTGCTCGCTGCCATGCTGTTGAAGCATGCTGCCGACCTGTATTACCCTGAAGTTAAATTTATACTTTATGCTGCGTCCACACCCAGTGGCGCAAAAAGTGGGTAGGGAAGACCGGGGGCAATTGTAACAGGGGGCAATTGTAACAAATCAAATTGCACCAATAAGAAATAAAGTAGATACACAAAATGTATTTTGCACATGTATTTTGATGATGTCTCTCTGCATACCAAAGGGAAAATTGATATTCCCTTTTTAAAGTATTTTTTCAGAAAAAACACGTTTCTGGGGTACGAAAGTAAAAAATTTAATCTACAGTATTTTTCTCATAAAGTCTTAATATTTAATCTCAATTAAATGAATTATGTTTTGTTTTGATGACATTAATGTTGTGTAAGATATGACATATTTGTTAAACATTAGCTTCATTGTTTCTAGCCATCAGGGTAGTTTGTGTCAAGTTGTTATGGCAATTGTAACACTGTGTTACAATTGCCCCTGACCCTATACATTAAAATACAAAAAAAATACAAAATTATATTATAATAGGAAAGCTATCTGATTGTTAGTTTTTGAAGTTATGGTTTGAAATTGGTTTGTTTTTAACTGTTTGTTGTTTTTTTAAGCATGTATTACGAATATAATGAAATAAGCATTTCCAGTAATGTTAATTCTTTAAACGCACTTTGTCGATGTCTAATATTTATTGTTTTGATATGAAATCAATTTTCCAATTGATATTAAATAGTTTCCCCTATATTCCCCTGCATTAATAGGAAGATTATTGTGGTCCTTAATTGTTATATGAAGCTATGAGATCTGTTGTTACAATTGCCCCCACACATTGTTACAATTGCCCCCGTACCATGGGGCGATTGTAACGTTTGACTTGCAATTTCTAGATTGATATTGTGAATCTAACATTGCCTGTAAAAGAAAATTATTAATGTGCAGAAGTAAAGTACAGATACAAATTGCCTAATTAAAACAAATTATCTAAATAGTTCAAGAGGTTTTTGAGTACTGACACTAAAACCAAAAAGTGTTACAATTGCCCCCGGGCTCCCCTATGCACTATATGCGGCGCATAGGGGCGCCGCACTAGAGGGGCGCCAAAGCGATCGGGGGAAAATTATTTGGAGTCGGCATTTTTCTGTATTTAACAACGTTTGTGTAAATGATATGATCAATAACAGAGGTACGTCAGTGATTAGGCGCCCCCCGCTCCTTCGCCTCCTCCTCCCCACACTATAGGCGCTCCAATGCGCGCCCCCGTCAAGCACGCGCTCGAGCGCGAGAGCTTTCATTTGAATCGTGTCGTCATCTGATGACAGGGACCTAAAGTTGGAGAGGCAGAAAAGAAAGCTCTCGGGGACACAAAACAGAAAACAAAAGATGGATAAGGAGAAAGATTGCTTGTTTTATTGATTATCGGCCGCGACTCGCGGATTGTCACTGCAGAGCTACGTGTGTGTCGCCTCAAGTTTTTGACTATATCTGTTTTCAGTTTTTGAATGGTAGTGTAGTGATTAGCCTATAGCAGGTCAGCGCCAAAACAACACACTCATTGTTTCCCACTAGTATCATATTTTGCACCGTTCCAGTGCACGACTGAGTTGTGTGTGTGTGTGTGTGAGAGAGAGAGGTCTCCTTACAGAGGCAATGTGCCAGACTCACAATTTCAGTTGATTAAAATGTATAAATAACTAAACATGAAAAGACTGAGGTTAAGTTTGTCACCAAATTCCCTTACAATAAACTATTATTCTCTCTCTCTCCCTCTCTCTCTCTCCTGTAATACTGTATGTGTAACTTACACACTATTCAAACCGATCCTGAATTGTAAGCCCTGCAGCTCACCCGCAGAAAACATTTCCTCAGAAACATTTTATTTGTCGTTACACTCATAGCTCCAAAGAAAAACCTATTGTTCTAGTTGGGCTTACCTGGGAATCTTTTCTACTGTCTTATCAGGACCTTCAAATATCTCATAGTGTGAAAGTTACACATACAGTATTAAAGGAGAGAGAGAGAGAGAGTATATAATAGTTTATTGTAGTTTATTTTATTTGGTGCGATAGATTGGTGGCTCTAAGTTTTTTTTGTCTTATTTAATGCCTTTTCTCTCTCATTCACTTGAAAAAATAGTTTTATCAACAAGCTGGTTTTTCCAATTTAACCGTTTTTCTGAGCTGTTTTTTTAACGTTTTTCTTAGTAAATACCTACACACGTTTTATGGGTAAAGTCAAGAAGGTTGGCTGACTAACTTGTTTCTCAATTTATTATTAATTTGAACTGAAATAAAAGTTTTCTTTTTCTTTAATTCTCTTCACCAGAGTTCACCAAATTGCCCATTTTACATGTTCAAATCACAAATTTTTTTGCCAACCTGTTATTCACTGCGTCCTTTACTTTTGGGAGAATCAGTGCAGGCAGACATGTCATGGTTCAGCCGAACACCTGCTCTAAATGGAAGTATGTATTTGGGGCGGGCGGGCGCCTGCTAAGTGCCTGCATACCCCCCAGAAACAGTGGCGTTTTCTTCCCTGTTTTTAGGCTGTAGTTGTCATCCAATAAAAACATTTTTATTAACAGTTTCAGTAATTCTTTGGTGCTGTGTTGCTGTCATTTCTTCCCCATTTTTCTCCTCTCGTTGAGCATTTCACAATGCACGAAACAGCGCCCCTTTACATTTAGATTCTGAAGACGCGGCGAAACACGATACTGCACACTGTATGTCCGCGAGGAAGCCAGCCCGAGCTGGCATCCCTTGGTGAAAAGAAGAAAGAAGGATTGACCAATCAGGTGAGGCTATTGTCTTGACACTGCCCTCCTGTGATTGGTCAGGCGGGTGTCATGAGGGTGCCAAGGGAAGCCACTCAGCCCTTGGCTTCACACCAATCAAATCAAAGCATCATTATCAACGTCACTGAAATTACAATATAACAATAACAATAGCGGGAGATTAGCATGTTTGCATTGTTATCATATTAGCAAGAACAGTTATGGAGGGTGGAGATTTTGAGTATTTGTTAAAAAATATTTTACCAAACTGCCAATTGAGGAGCCATTAAAAATCAAATCTGACGGCAGGCCAATGCGTGTGGAGAGAAAGAAAGTTTATCGCACTTTCAGGGAGGAGAACTATGTCCGCACCGAGTGGCTAGCTGGTAGCGGCAAGCTTCAGCTAATGGCCTTCCTCTACAAATAGTGAGTAAAATACACACCTTTTCCCGGCGCGGGTTAACTGTTCCCTTTACTGTCCGTGTAGCTATATGTTATGCTTTGTGTTATTTTATTGCTAATTGTGCCTTGATTAAGTTGCATTGGTATCCACTGAAGTTGTTCTGGGTTGTCTTAAGTAGTGTTGTATAATGAACATTTGGCCTAGTTCGAAAAGGATGTATAGAAAGTATGTGTGTATGTCAAGCACATGATTGTGTGAGTCGTGTCTCACGTGAACGTGAAACTTAAAATAGCCTATAAAACGCCCCCTAATTCATTTGAATCTGTATTGGGCATTAAGCGGCTAGTTGTGCATTCCGGTCGGGGTGGGGGGTGCAATTATAATACAATGTATAATTTAATAAAACGATTAGGAGGTGAGTGAGTGAGAGTGAGTGAGAGAGAGTGAACGAGCGGTGTTGGACAGATTACAGGCGTGTGCAAGTCCTGGTAAAGTGACCAGGCGCTATAATAGCTCTTGTAGTTACATTAAATACAAGCTGCGACGTAGCCTACTCTTTTCTGTCCCCCACCTTACAATAAACATGTAGATTAAAGGTGTTGTCTCACTTGGCTTCCTCCAAAAAAATCCCCACGCCACGCCACTGCCCAGAAAGTGGGTAGTTGCGCCCCTGTCCACTCCAAACGCGGAAGTTTGCGTTGCTGTGTACCACCAACCGCTTTTTTGAAAACTTTTTTTTAACTTTTATTATTAGTATCACCGGCTCACCCATCTGAACAATGGGTGAGAATTGAATTTGGGGCATTATTACTTTTTGAATAATGTCAAATTGAATAAAAAAAGTTAGATTTCTACCATTGACTTACATTATAACGAAACTTTTTGGCAACCCGCCTTTAAATTAAAGTGAAAACATTTTTTTGCCTCTGATTTCCCATTTTACTGCAGAAAACACAATGCAATTTGGTAAAATGAAAGAGAATAGTAAAATTTACCCATTTTATCACCTCTTTTATCATCATCTTTATTTAAAAATATGTTATGATGAAAACCACTCACTAAAACTACAAAATAACAGCTTTTGTGAGTGTGTGTAAGTGCGTGTGTGTATGAGAGGAGATAAATTACAAGGGGTACAGATTTGCAGCCCTAATATCGTATGACACATGCAAACACACACCCCCCTCTCCCCCCCACACACACATACACACACAATCTTATTTTGTCATGGACATGCAGACATCAGTCCATACGATCCATATCAGAACACCTTTGACATTTTTCTTTAGATTTTTTGTCACAGAGGCCAGTAATCCTGAAGTTTGACAGAAAATATGAAAATTTCCATTTTTTTCTCGTTTGTGTCATTTGGCATGTTTGTTCCTCGGTTTGAGACCATATGAAATGAATAAATCAACTAGAAATTGGTTAAAACCTAAAACGTGATGCCTTACCTTCAAAATAAAGGCAAAAAATTATATAAATTCTGATTTTATCTTGCCATTGCCAAGGAATCAAATAAAATGGGGCATTTTTTTTATTTACCTTATTTTTACATAAGTTTATCAAGTTTACTACAGAGAAATGGGAATTTACAGTCAAAATTATTTTTCACTTTAATTTTAAGGGGTGGGGTTTTGTTATAATAGAAGTCAAATCGTGTAGTGTAACAAACATCTCACACAGTCAAAATGAAGTAGATATGGATGAAACTCAGAATATCCTAACTTCATTGGAAAACACAGCTCCTTACCAAATTTTATGACTAGGGAACAATCACAGCCAACATTATCTAAAGAATGCAACCCCAGATACACAAATCTCCACTAACGGGGCATAAGGGTTAAGGTGAGAATAAAGAAACTTTCACCTTCATTGTATGAATGTGAAAACAGATGAAACTTCAAATGCCTGCCTCTACGTACATCATTCTAAATAGCAAGGGTCAAACATCCCAGTGAAATGACGAGGCAAAACATATTTTCAGTCAAGGGGAACTTTAGCAGATCTGGTTTCTATCATTTAATTTTCTGAAGGCATTTTATTTTTTTACAGGGGGGGGGGGTATCTAAGGACAGAGGGTGTCTTATGCTGCACAGATTGTAAAAGCCCCCTGAGGCAAATTGTTACTTGTGATTCTGGGCTGGATAAATAAAATTCATTTGACTTGCCATGTCACAAAGCGTAGATACTGACTGTATCTGGAAAATGTTTAGCCGACAAAGACAGTCACTTGTTCCCCTCTGCTTCTACAAACTAAAGCATGATTATTAATTTTTATGATTAAAGCACTCACAACAACTGAGAAGTGGATACATAGAATATCTAGGAAAAATGGTTGAGCATGGAGAATTTTAGAGGAGTCAGCGATTCTTGAGAATGTTTGTCAAAATCACCTTTTGACGAAATCAGTGAATATCTCCTTGGCTACCTGAACACACACATGCCCCTTTACAGAGCCTAGGCTTTGTATAAAAACTGGATTAGTATGGACAGGTTGTGGATTGTGATATTCACTGATTTTGACAAGTAATAACAAGCTTTGCTGACTGCACCTTTAAGTGAGTCAACACTGATCAGTCGAAAACTCTTAGAACATAGAAAAGATTATCTCAAATTCCCCTCTACAGAAAACAATACATTCTCCATACTATGGCCAAATAAATCTCTACAAACCTTTTGGCATGTGCACTCGTCTTTTTGGGGTTTAGAGAAGAAGAAACTCCGATATGTTTCCCTCATATTACAGACCTGACCCTGAAGATTCATTTTGTTTTCCTTGACTGGACTATGGTGCATTTCTTTTCAAAAAGATCCACATTGTTTTTTCTAAGTAATGCATTTCCCACAATTAGGGACTGTTGTGACACAAGAACAAAATGTTCCCATGGTCATAAATAACATCAGTTCTGGTCAAACTCATTTTCTCCCCTTACACAAACTCAACTGTTTGCTGTTTCAGTCCACATTTTCATGTTGTTATTGATTTTTTTTTTCTACATCTCTGCTGTCCCATTTCTTCTCCACATTCACTTAACCATGTTCAAAACTGCATTTATTAAGGTCAAAGTTAGATTATTTTTGGGCCGTTTTATTAATTCTTATTCTGCTTATAAGAATAATTTGCCAATTGGTTTCCCTGAAAATTATCTGCATAAGCACCCTGATCAACGCACTCCCTACAGGGGGGGTGGGTGGATATCCCTAAGCTGCTTGTTTCCTCTTAAGGTAGTGGAAAAATAATAATATGAGCAAAGCCCCTGTCTGGCGTAAAGCCTTGCAGATGCAGCATTGCCAAGACATTAGCATAATAATTCCAGAGCTTGAATGGGAATGGATGAGTTATAAATCATTGAGGGTTGACCATCATTCACAATCAAGTCGAGTCAAACAAATGCAATGCGAAAAACAACAACACAAACCCAATGTACAATGTGCAAATACACAACCAGCTGATGAAAGAAGCCAAAACCATTGAAACATTTAGACAGTGATGTAGAATGGCTGCTATTGAAAATAACATGGCTGAAAAACATAGCAGCTATGTTTTATTGCGTTGCTATTCTTGTGGTGATCACGGCTGGCTGCTGTGTGTGTTCCTCCTCCTCCTCCTACTGCCACGCCCCTGTCTGTCTCCGTTTCCACACCTGGTCTGCATCTGCAATCAACACACCTACATCTACTCCTGTTTCCCCTGCAACGATTGCCAGAGCTTACTACTCTCTACCATGGTAATTATACGTGCCTGGCTCTAGTGTTACTCGCTACCTTGCTCTCTAGCCTCCTGTTGTTTTGTGCTCATTCTAACTTATGTTTCCTCTGCCTGCAGTTACCCGGACCTCACTCTCCAGCATACCCACCTGCTTCTCCACCCCGGCTTCCCCACTCACCACCTGCTTCCCCAACTCGTTAAATAAACCTTTTTTATTATATCCAACAACTGCCTCTGTCTGCTCTTGGGTCCAGTACCAAACCATAACAATTCTGGCATATGCATTACATTGGTCCTCTTTTGAGCAGTAACAATGAAAGGGCCCTGGCTGGTTCTGGATCTGATCACAGTTCTGTTTTAAGCAGATGGTGAAATATCCACTTATCTGGTGACCAGCCAAGACCCTTTGCCTGCACATTATCAGAACTTGAATCCCATCCAGTGAACAGTCCAGCTGTGTGCATATTTGTACAGAGGAAGTGTCATTGCTAGGGAAAGAATTAAGCACATCTCTTGAGTCAAAATGAATCAATTGGCCAAGTATCAAAAGGTTGGTCTGACTGCTGGTTCATGAAAAACCCTGTTGGGATGGTGCATGTTAATTGCAGTAAATATTTTGAATTATGCTGTATATTTGGTCAAACCTAAGAAATGTGTGAAAGAAATACAAGACAAGATTGATTTGGAAATCGATGCACTTAATGCTGGGCTTACACCAGAGTATTTTAAAAGACTTTGAAAAGACTGAAGACTGAAACCCTCTCACATCTAAAGAAAATCAACTCACACCTGAAGAAAATTGGTCATTAGTTTTCAGTCACAGAATGAGATTTTGAAAAGACAGGGGGTCTCGTATTGAAAGACTACAATTAGATTCCTTTTGAGATTAATAGTATTTCTGCAAACACGATAGTGATTATTTAATTAAAAAAAAAGTCAATTCAATATTCCGAGCGGGGGACTACATACATACATCTTCAACCGCTTATCCGAAATCGGGTCGCGGGGGCAGCAGCTTGAGCAGGGAACCCCAAACTTCTCTTTCCCGGGCCACATCAACCAGCTCTGACTGGGGTATCCCGAGGCGTTCCCAGGCCAGTGTGGAGATATAATCTCTCCACCTAGTCCTGGGTCTTCCCCGAGGCCTCCTTCCAGCTGGACGCTCCTGGAACACCTCCCTAGGGAGGCGCCCTGGGGGCATCCTTACCAGATGCCCGAACCACCTCAACTGGCTCCTTTCAACGCAAAGGAGTAGCGGCTCTGCCCCGAGTTCCTCACGAATGACTGAGCTTCTCACCCGATCTCTAAGGGAGACGCCAGCCACTCTCCTGAGAAAACCCATTTCGGCCGCTTGTACCCGCGATCTCGTTCTTTCGGTCATTACCCAGCCTTCATGACCATAGGTGAGGGTAGGAACAAAGATCGACCGGTAGATCAAAAGCTTTGCCTTACGACTCAGCTCTCTTTTTGTCACAACAGTGCGGTAAAGCGTATGCAAAACCGCCCCTGCTGCTCCGATTCTCCGGCCAATCTCACGTTCCATTGTTCCCTCACTCGAAAACAAGACCCCGAGGTACTTGAACTCCTTCACTTGGGGTAAGGACTCATTCCCTACCTGTAGTAGACAAACCATCGGTTTCCTGCTGAGCACCGAGCGGGGGACTTCCTTTAGTTATTTGACCAGCTATATTTGCTGATCTCATCCGCCAATAACTTTAACTCCTAACCCTAAATTTCACGGTAAAGTGTTAAGGTTGCGCAGCTGTCAGCTGGTTCTCCAGCCGAGGGTACTACTGTAGGTGAAAGTGTCCGAAATATGTGCCTCACAGGCGGACACAGATCGCAACTAATGTCGCTCCTCCTGCGTCGTGCTTGATGCAGGAGAGAGTGTGACAGTGTTTACGTAATTTCGCTTGAGCCAACCCCTTAAAATGATAATATCAAACATGTTTGATAATGTCGGAACGTCAAGACGGGAAGAAGACTGAGTGAAATCGTGTCGGATGACCACCTTACACCAAACGACTGAGATTACGGGCACGCACCACAACTCCGGCAAGATTTCTGTGATTTCAGTCCGACACTGGAAGATTGTCTGCGATTGTCAAATCGCGTGAAAAGTTGTGTAGTGTAAACCCAGCATTTGTCGCGCTTGGATTAGCTGGAGTAGAAAAATTAATTCAAACACCTAAAGTGCTCCAAACAAATACGGTCTTAATGTGACGATCGTCATCATGGGTTTACCATATGATGAAGACGAAGATTTAACCCAAAAGGTAAAATAAGTGTTTGAAGATTGCTGTGCTTGTGAGCAAATCCTGACGCCAGTGGCAATGCAGAGATTGCGAGCCAGAGTTCTCTTTTTCTGAGCTCCAAAAACTGTGGAATGAACGAAAAATTTCTAAAAAGAACTTTCTTCGATGCAATGATCCAGTGAGGAAACAACAACTGAGAGGAAATTACAGGCAAGCACAGTTTACATTTGATAAACAATTAAGGTTCTACAAAAGGAAGTAGAGGGCAGTCCTTGAGATTAGATTATTTACAAACCAATAATCCAGAAAAATTTTGGAGGGAAATTAATAAATTGTGCCCAAGGAGAATAGAGAAAATACCTATGGAGGTTGTCCTAAGTAATGATGTCCTGGAATGCAGGAACAATTTTGTAATTAAAAAGTGGGAGATTACATAGTGCAAAATACGAACATGTATGCATTCCAAAAAGGAAAAGAAAATGTGGCCTTGACAACAAATGAAATTAAGACATTCCTGGGAATGAATATGGCCATGTCATACATCAGATACCCAAGATCAAGAATATACTGGTCAGCAGAGGAAGGGCTCAGTCTTGATTTTGATAGCAAATGTTGTGCCAGTGAACAGATTGGAGCAGATTCTGAGGTTCATTCACTTTGCTGATTATTCCCGACAGGAGCCAGGAAATTGATTATACGCTCTTCAAAATCCGACCAGTGTGAAGTGCACTTCAGAAAAACCTTCCATTCAGCAGTCAATCCTGAAGAACGGCAATCTATTGATCAGCAAATGATTCCCTTCAAGGGCCGCTTATCTCTCAAGCAGTACAAAACCTGGGGTGTTAAAGTATGAGTGAGAGCAGGGTCCTCTGGATATGTGTACGGATTTGAAGTGTATCAGGGTGTAGCTGGACGTGGTCAGGTCAGTGCATTTAGAATGGCTACCAGATGTAGTCATGCGCCTCTGTGATGACATACAGTAGAAGAATCACAAGGTGTTTTTTGACAACTGATTTTACACCATTCCCCTCATTCAGGGAACAAAGCACCAATGGCACTGGCACATTGCAGAAAGAACAGGCTCCAGGGAGCACAGCTGAAACCGAACAGTGAAAACTAACTCTGAACAGAAGGAAGAGGAGCTGGCTCTGATGTCACCAATGCTGAAAACATCACTGTCACACGTTGGTTAGACAGTTCAGTGATCCACATGGCCTCCTCCTGCGCTGGCACGTCCCCATCACATTTGGCCCAGAGATGGAACAAGAAAGAAAAAGAGATGCTTAACGTCCCCAGGCCTTTTGCCGTGAAGCTGTACAATCAGCACATGGGAGGAGTAGGTCTTATGGATCAACTTGTCGCAATGTACCCCCCACAGACGCAAAAAACAAATGGTGGTACATGCAAGTGTTCTTTCACTTCTTGGATGTGACCAGTGTGAAAGGCTGGCACCTTTGGAAAAGAAGAATCTTCTGCATTTCAAGGCATCTGTAGCTTGTGCGCTGATAAATGCAGGTTCTCTAATCTACTTTTATAATTCACATTTTTTTCATTATTTTCATTCTCCTTTAAATTATACTGCTGATTAATATTATTGTATTATTATTTAATATATGCATGTTCTGGATAACATTTCAATAGATATTGTTTATTACCAAGATATTAGTGCCTACCCACCTCTTGTTTTAGGGGGGAACAGTTAAGTGGGGGAATCAGTTTAGTAGTGAACGAGCACATGCAAGACTACTGTGCTGGCGTGTTGGATTTAATTAAAGAAGATAAACGCCGAGAACAGTTGTACCTACTTATTTATTGTAACCCGAATGTTCCCACCATCCAGAAGAGACCGGAGTACGCTACCGACTAAAAATAAGGGTTACAGTCCCATCCAGACACGGAGAAGAGGAAGACCCAGTGCCAACCCAACCTCCTTTGAAGTGCAGAGAAGTGTCCAAGTTTGACTCTGGGAGCCACTGGCCTCTAGCCTTGCATTTCCAGACCTGCCACTAGGGGCTGGCAAATTAAATTTGCTGCACCTGTTGGTCTGGACACTCTGCATTGAAGCTTTTTCAAAAAGTCCAGAAATCCGGACTCACGTTTCAATTGGTTGTATCTGATATTGGCGGGCCAGAGCCCTTTGTATGGTGCTCTGGGGAGGACGTAACCGGGTGACGAAGTGCTGGGCATGCACCGTCGTAGCCCGTGATAGTAAACATCAAAGATGGCTGTGGATATGTTGTTTGAGTTTGAGACGGCTTTGGCCTCGACACTTAATGTTCTGTTTTGCCGACCGACCACAGCAAAAGTTTAATTTAACAGTTAATCCCGCTGTTCGCTAAACGAACGGGGCACGTCACCTTGCTCATTGCTCTAATTGGTTGTAGTGCTATCCGATTGGGAATTACTATTGATCGTGGCCAGACCCTCTATCGTTCAAGATATCAGGGTCTGGATTTCCAGGCTAACTGGCCTCTGCTCACCGGAGGAAAAAATGCAAACAGATGCCATGATGCTGCATGTACACGAAAAAACCAAAGTACATCTGCATGCACTGTCTAGTGGCTTTGTGCCCTGGGTGCTTTGCCAATTTTCATAGCAGATAGACTTGGTGAAGTGATGTACCAGTCAGTCAAACTAAAGTGACTGTACTGCTGAATTACATCTGAAAAAGGGTTGATGGACAATGTTGTTCTGTTACGTTTATGGAAAAGGTTCATGGAAAAAATGGTTCAACGTTTTTGCATTGAAGTCTTGGGAAAAAAGGTTCAATTAATGCAATCAAAATTACAATATGTTAAAATATGTGAACAGGCATTACACATTTATATTATTTTATGTTTTTTTACATAATATATAATTGTATTCACTAGTTTGATACCAGATAATAATATTACATAATAACACAGTTGAAAACTCAAACGCATGCAGTGCACCCGAATGGGAATGTAAAACACTCTGTAAAAAAATAAAAGTGTGTTTTAAAAAAAATTAGTTGTATTTTGTTTTTTCATGCCTTAAGAAGAATAAAAAAAAACTTTAGAAAAAACTCCAGACTAAGGTTATCATAATTCATGCACCAAAGGGTTAACATGGCTTTTCGTCTTAACTTCCCCACCAGGACCCATAATACTAATAATATGTACATCAAAAAAAGCTTGTGTGCATTCTTTCTTTTCCTGGAGGCATTTTCTGACCTAACAACACTGCAGCACCCAGATACTGTATGTCACATCCTGGGCATATTTTAACAGCTGGAGACCAACAGGACCCAAACAAGGTGACTTGTCTTTTTGATCCAGTCAAGCAATTTTAGAGTAGGCCCTTTAACCGTTGTTGACGCCTCATGGTGAGATGTTGCAGACACTCAGGTGTTAAGTCGGTTGTGCTTTTTTTATTTATGTTCTTATAGTTATATGAAGTCTGCTCTACTTGCGCGTTTGGGATCATGCTCCTATAGCAACTGCTGTTAGGGAGGGGCTAACATCCTGTTTGGTTAGTACTTTAAAAACAAACAAAAAGCAACATATTGAAGCTATAAAGCATGTATCTCTGTTTATCAATCGCAGAGGAATTAGGATATTGCATCGGCCCTATCAGTAGGAAACTGCTTAAAAAAGTCTAAACTTGGCCTCAGTATTGGTGCATGGGTCATATGCCGTTAAAGTGATCAGCCTATTTGGTTCTTTTAATTAAATGCATGAAGGAAATAAAAAGACGAGCAGGGGAAAGGAGGAGGTGGCCCCGGAACATTCTCCCTTCTTTGTGATATAACTCTCCCACTCACTCACATTATACTTTGGGATGCGGCTTTTGTCTTTGCTAAATATCCCTATTTATATGCAGGTGAGTGAGCAGATGGATGCGGGTCTATTAGCCCTTTGATTTGTATCTGGTAAACAACACGTCAGAGATGATGGCAGAGATGGAGAGCAATCAGGTTCTATGATTATATCAGCAGTCTTCTGGAACACAAGGCTAATATTAGAGACCCTGCAAATGCAGCTTTCAGTTCAATTCAGAAAATCTAAAAGCTGCATTATTCATCACACGCCATCTACAGTACACCCCAAGATGGGTGAACTGACGTCTTATCATTCATTGCTTAACAGCAGCCCTTTTGTCAGAACGGAAGTGGTTTTGAATCACACTGAGATATCGTACTTTTCCCTTTTTTTATAGATGCATAAATACATATAAAACATACATATTATTATTATTTTAAAAATGAAGTAAAAAATGGCTGGCTGATGCAGTGTTAATTTCGTTGACTAAGACAATGACGAAAAATATTCGTCTACGAACCTTTTTCACGGACGTAAACTAAATAAAAAGGCAGATAAGATGACGAAGACTGAGACGAATATAACTGACAGTCTACAAATAGGAACGAGACGAAACTGTTAGGGCGGGACGAATGGAGAAGAGATCTATGTCTCAAGCTGGAATACACAGAGCCATGTCCCCAAACTGACTGCGCAACTATATAGGAAATGAACTGTGAAACTGCCGCCTCCCTCCGTTTCCGTTTCTGTTTTCACCCGAGTAACTCCGACGCATGGACAGCGTTCAATTAAAACCTCTCATTTTTATTATCAAAAAGGCTTTGATGCAAAAGAAGTCCGAACACACACAGCGGCAGCAGTGTTGCTTAAAGGAAAGCGCAGTTGCTCAGTTTTATCAGCACCTTACTGCTTGCTGCTGCTGCCCAGGGGCGGCCTTAACAATCTCGGGGCCCGTTTCAAGACCAAGTGTGGGGCCCCCCACTTTTTTAAAATATTTTCTTTATTTAAATTTTTTTTATAAATCATGCTTGTGCATGCTCCCCGCAAAAAGAAAAAAGATTGTTGAATCCAGTTGGTTCATAGACAGATCATGAGATAATGGGCCCCCGGGCACAGGCTCTTAAAGCCCCCCCTCCCTCCTATCCAGTCAGGTACACTGATTTTATGTGAGATTATTTCGTATGAAATAGAATACATGTTTTGTATTACAACCATTAAATCTGTGTCTGTATTGCATATTCAAAACTTAATACCATTCAATGAAGAAATAAACACTTAGTCGACTAAGTCCGCTGTAGATTTAGTCAACTAAAATCTGTTTATATTTAGTAGACTAAAACTAGACTAAGACTAAAAGATTTCAGATGACTAGAATAGGACTTAGACTAAATGGTGTGATATTCAAAAGACTAAGACTAAATCACAATTTGCTGCCAAAATTAACACTGGGCTGATGCAGTCCTTCAAAGGCTTGGATGAGCGTAACATTTAGCATGAAAGATAAAAGTGGGAGTCATCTTTAACTTTCAAGAAACTGAGTTTCAAATTCAATGTATGTGCCCTGCTAACGGCAAGCTGAAGTTTAAAGGAATACTTCACCCATACGGAACCGGTGTTCAATCATTATTAAATCGCTATTATAATATAATGAATGAGCCTTTTCTTCCCTCAGTCTTCTCTTGGCCCAGCTGTCCTGTTAATCCTAACACTACATTTTCCCATGTGTGATGTGTTAGACACTGAGACCATAAAACACTCTTTCTGCCTTTTCTCAGGCTAGGATGAACCGATTTCTAAAATGTTTGCACATTTATACTACATAGGATCTCAGAATTCAATACACCTTCATATTTACACCGGTCTTTAACATCACTCTTTGCTTGTGTCTGTTTTGTTTCCTTCAACTGTGAGGCAGTTTGAAGGAAACGTAGCTTAACTCATTATGATCGTCGGTTTTGCAGTTGCGCAGTAATATGCTATCAGAGTGGAGACGACAGCATGGCTGTATGCTATGCTGGGTGACACTTTATAATAACTATCCGTTGTAACTCGTTAATAGATCATTAGTAAACTCTTAATTAATGATTATTAATGATTTGTTAAGTGTTTGTTAGCAGTTTGTTAAGGATTTATAACAATGGTAGATAGTTAATAGCTTAATAATTGAATCAGTTCATCTGGGAGGTAATCCGAGATTAACTGATCACGTCACGTTCAAGTCCATGGCATGCACAGTGTGTATTGAGTTTATTTAAAAATATTTGAAAATGGGGCTGCCCTCAATTTCCCATGCACTGTGTATAGTCTATAGCCTATTTCAGCCTTGGATTACCTCCCAGATGAACTGATTCAATTATTAAGCTATTAACTATCTACCATTGTTATAAATCCTTAACAAACTGCTAACAAACACTTAACAAATCATTAATAATCATTAATTAAGAGTTTACTAATGATCTATTAACAAGTTACAACGGATAGTTATTATAAAGTGTTACCCTATGCTGTTACAAAGTGCAGTGGTTGTGGTTTGTAGCATAACTTTATCCTATTCAAAGTGACATTTCTTTGTGGAGCAATTTATTTAATTTGCAGTTGAGGTGGGTCCTTTGTCCATGTCCATCAGTCAACCCAATCTCATATGCAGGGTTTTTCCTGCATAGAGAAAGTTTTGGCGCGCGCCAAAGCGGATTTATCCAGCGCCAAAGGAAAATCAGGAGCGCCAAAATGATGAAGATTGAGAATAAATATAGCTATTTAAAACCTCTCCAAATTCAGCCCAATTTAAGTCATCCTTCTCGAGGGACTGGGCAATAACTTGCATTTCATTTTCGATTAGGCTACTATTACGGCTTCCCTCAATCATGAAAACAAAATAATCGTTATTAAACTATAATCGTTCCGCACGCCGGGGCATGCAGGCTTGTAAATGCAGCGAACCCTTCTGCTATGCGCTCCGCTCGGCCCCTCCCTCACCTGACAGTTATATTGGCTGGTCCAGAGAGCACGAGGGAGATGTTACGCATTGCCGGGTGTTTTGAAAAACTTCTATATGACGAGAATAAAGGTAAAACTAATTGTGTTGACTGAAAACACTTCAGACTCACAACAAACTAAAATAATGTGCAAGATATGTCACACGCGAGTAACGTGACATACGCAACCGAGAGAGAGAGACAGACAGAGAGAAAAAAAGGTACACGACCTGATCTGCACCTCTTAACATCCCGACCAATTTGTTTATTCACTTTAAGTCGAATCATAGTGGTCTATGACCAAGCAATCACTGAATAAAAAACACAGGGGGTATAAAGCTCCTTGACTCCTGCCACCACAACTGTCAACACTACAATGCAACTGCCTATCCACCCTGCTCCTTGACATAAATAAATCATGACCTTACATTTAATGCTATCAAAAGACGTGCCCTATCAACACCATTTACAACGGGTTATTTTTATTTTGACATATTTATTTTATTCAATTATTAAAAATATGTTTCACTTATTTAGCCTATTTCTATTCTCCCTGTTTTCAGTTCAATTAGGCCTCTGTTTAAAGTCCAAAGTCATGGTGTTATTAGAAAAAAACCTTGTTAAAAGTAAAATAAATGCAAATCAATGATTAACTGTCTTTAATAATCGTGATAACACAATGTGATTACTCAAAATAATCATGATTATGATTTTTTCATAATCAAGCAGCCCTACCTTCTTGCAATTTCCATGGTTTAGATCAATTAGAAACAATTACAGTATTAAATAGGTAGGCCTAGTCATTATTAGTATTTTGCAGACATGGGGGACTCAAGTCACATGACTTGACTCGAGTCAGACTCGAGTTGCAAATTTGAGGACTTGAGACTTGGTCTTCATGACTTGAGACTTGACTTAGACTTGAGACAGATGACTCGAAATGACTTGAATTTTTAAAAGTTAGATTACGTTAGAAATTATGTTTTATTTTGAAACATGATGGGTGATTTTACAGTGCAACGCACGCAGCGCGCTGCACGGACAAACAGCGTCAGCAGGTCAACACAGGAGCAGCAGCCATGGAGGCGGCTAGACCTTTCTTTTTATGTCCATGGGCTAGACCAAGAATAATTCATGTGAGCCTCCCACACACTTATAACACAATCACAGTAAATATGTAGCGCCTTCTTCCCTTCCCTTTTCATGTTGTAACGGCCCCGGGAAGTCTTGTAAAAGAAAACGAAAGAAACAAGCGTTTCCTGCAGCGCTGCTGCCTTGATAACGCACGCTTCCTTATCGAGCGCCCTACCTCCACGGACTGTAGGCTTTATATAAGCATCTCTGTGAGACTAAACAGCCGTTATGAAGTAGGCTTAGGCATATGATGCAGTTCGACCTTCCACGTTCACCGGTGTAGGTACCAGATCGACTCGGGCTGCAAGATTGACTCGGGGTCCTGCGCCTACTGATGACGTATCAACACTTGACGTTGTCACCATAGATACTGCTACGCAACGGCAAGACGTATCGACACTTGACGTTGTCACCATAGATACTGCTACGCTACTGCTACGCTACTGCAAAGCATTGTGGACATACACAACATTTGAAAAGATCGCGATAGCTGATGGTGCGAAACTCAAACAACATGTAAAAGATCGCGCTAGCTGATAGCTTAGCCAGTAGGCTCCATAGATAGATCGATTTATTTATTGTTCTGCAAGGTTTAAAATTAGTTGTTACGTTTGGCTTATAGTAGTCATCTCTCATTATTAAGGTTAAATTACATTTTATTTTATACGAATTTATAGTTTAGCAAGGTTTAACCCCCGGTTTTAACCCTGTTTGAGTGCTAAATTAAACATTTATTTAATAATACTTTAAACATTGAATGAGTATTTTAGTTTAATGTACTCTAGCATGTATTTTAAGAAATACTATTTTATTAAAAGAACAACTATCCCCTGGGTTCACTGTTATTTTACATCACACTGAAAAACAATGTGTATAATGAGAGTTTCATAATGATATTTATCAGTTAAAAAATGTAAAGGTGTGGCTCAGATGTATAATTTCCAGCCCCTGGAGCATTTGTAGTGTCTTGCATCACTGATAAATAGATTCATTCATTCAACCTTCAAGTGGGATAAACAGAGCGCATGCGCATAACCATAGCGCATGCGCATTTAAAAGACAAAGTTTACAGGAAGTGCGTCATAATCGCGCATCTAGGACCCCGAGTCAATCTTGCAGCCCGAGTCGATCTGGTACCTACACCGGCTCCTTCCGACAGCTCACAGCCGCCGCCCCCGCACCGACAGCACAGCAAACTGCCCGTTATGACAGTTCGCCCCCCAGTATGAAAAATAAATTAATCGGGATAAATCAAAATGTGATCCTGCCATAAAATAAAAGGTGATATGATATTTTTGCCATAGTGCAGATCCTCCTGTTTTATTTTAAATGCATTATGGGCATTAAGTGTCTGTTTTGTGTAAGTATAGGCCTATCTGTTACTATTTGCCTTTCTTGTTTTCCATGTTAAAAGTAAGCTACTTAAAAATTGAAAGTAGCTTAAATGTGGTTGAAAGAAAAGGAAATGTGCGGTGTTGATCATATGTGATAGATAAGAGGTCGCTATTGGATGCAGACATTATGAGATTCGGACCTTTGCTGTAAGAAAATGTTGTCAACTGGACCCATTTAAATTTTAGTTGAAGACGATGACAGTATGAAGAAGAGAACTGTGGAATGCAGGTATTTTTAAATGTAGAAACTGGTTTAGATAATATGATTTTTGTACGACTTGACTTGTGACTTGCTTGACCTGAGCAATGACTTGACTTGTGACTTGCTTGACCTGAGCAATGACTTGACTTGTGACTTGCTTGACCTGAGCAATGACTTGACTTGTGACTTGCTTGACCTGAGCAATGACTTGACTTGTGACTTGCTTGATTCTCACCACAGTGACTTGGACTTGCTTGAGACTTGAAGGTTATGACTTGAGACTTGCTTGTGACTTGCACATTAGTGACTTACCCCCACCTCTGGTATTTTGACTTCATATCTACAGGTTGTTTATTGTGATTTCATAAGTGTCAGTGAGCTCCATGGTAACGCAGTGATTGACAGGCTGACTGAAATGCTCTTTATCTGGACAGAAACTGCCCTCTCCCAACCCCAAACCCTCTTAAAATACACAAATCGTTTGCCTTTACTGTTGCACATAGTCGCGACCCCAAAAAAAGTTGGTCGCGTACTGACCCCGCAAAGGCCCATTCTGAGCCAGGAAAAACCCTGATATGCTAAGTAGCTGCTAGGTTAGCTTTCAAATTTAAGCTACTACCTTATACTTCTACATAGATTTTGGCATTAAAATTTGATTTAGGCCCCAGACAAAGGAGTTAAGATGCCATTATGACTACCTGAGTGAAATCAGACAGCGAGGCAATGATACTGTGGGAACACTCAAACTGGATTAGTAGCTATATTGTTAAAATAACAAATGTATGGCTGCCGGAAATTATTGTTTTTACAATTATTTTGAAAGCACTGGGGCAGATTAAAGTCCCCATGTGCAGATAAATTACACAGACCAGATGTCTTAATGTAAAAAAAAAAAGCCACTTGGCCTATGGCATTAGCAGTAGGCCATAATAGCACAGAATGTTTCATTGTCTTTTCATTAAGTGGTGAGCAGCTGACCAAACTATAGCACTCTGAGCAAAATGGTGGCCCGAGCATCAAGGTCACAGCGATCATTTTAAATGTAAAGTGGCAGGGCGGGCAGGCAGTGGAATGAAACAGCTCCTCATTGTTAACACATGACTCTTTCTTTCCCTGAATCGTAAAAAAGAACCTCTGTCCCAAGCACTAACACTTCTGGCTTCCTTTGATGTCATGCCTGCCTCCCAGAGCTGACAAACTGAGGCCTTTTAGCGATACCTCATCATCAGTCCCGCATAGTGTTACTTTGTTTCTGATTAAAACAATTTTCACTGCCAAGAGGTTTTATGATTCAACAACTCAAGGTTTGCCCTGGCGATTCCTAAATCCTAATCCGTAAAACAAAAGGCCGATAACATTGGCAATGTATTGTTTCAAAATGAATATTGAATGTCTCTGCTAAAACTGAACTGGAATGTCCAGTTAAATAGACATTTGAATGTGCAAGTGATATTTAAAACTAACATCTACATCTACGTCCTCTTTATTGACGGCCAAAACTACAAACAGGCCTATGATAGCCGGGTTGTGATGAACCAAAATGATCCTCTAAAAATGAACCAACGCAGGGTGAACACAACCATTAACTGTAATCAACAGCGCATTTTTGGGGGACATTTTTTGTTTTGGCTCCTGTGTTGTCCTCGAACACAATGGATTCAACATTCACTACACTTAAAACCATTGAGTTAACAATGGTAATAAGTGTAGGTAGGGCTGTTTCTAGAATTGTTGTTATGACTCGAATGCTACTGTTCTTACCCATCAAACAGATAGGAAAAGAACCTTGATAAGGTCCTATCAGAGCTTTTTTCTTTTTGTCAGAGCTCTCTAGCTGAGATATGACCAACTCTTTCTGTTTTAACACAGAACTTGCCGGAAGCTATGAAACCCGTTAGTTTCTGCCTTCATTTATCAGATTCCTGGTTCTGTCAAGTCTGGATTCAATGTACTGTATGTGGTTTATAGAGACAATGACGCTATACCTGAACGTGCATCATACTGTATCCCAGCTAGCTGCTAGTCTATGTCACAGGTTAACTTAACAGAAATGCGGGACGCGAGGAGACATGACAGGAAGGCCTTCACTGTGAAGCAGCTACAGGTACAGTATGCTGCTCACAAAAGCCACAGCCATAGCCACACAATATTTAAAGTTAAGATAGATCTATATTTGGATGGTCGACGCCTTTTTGTCAGTTTGAGACTGAGATATGCAGAAATGGACTTCTATAATAATATTTACATAATCAGGCTGCAGTCTTTAGGCTGTGGCTCCAGGTGCTCTGCACTGATTTATTTGAATTTCGTAAGAAGAGCTCACACCCTATGAACTACTCCTGTGATAAGCTTATGTTCATCAATTGAACTGATTTAGCGACATTTTGTAGTTGTTAACGGACATTTTCTCAGGAATAAGACTTAACATATTGTCCATTCTTACAGGACATTGGAAATGTTCTGCCCAACTTACACATGACAACTTTCTAGTTTTTACCATTATTAATGGGAAAGATTAGCAATTAATGACCAGCTTTGCACTGAATAAAGAAAATCTAAACAGCCATGTTTTACTCTAATAATAATACATTTTAATAAAACATTTGTTATTTTAGTTTTTAAAGGTGGATTCACAGTACTAAGGACTTCGACACGAGTGCCACACTTGCACCACTGTTGGAAAAATGCTTATTCATCAAGATTTTTTACATGAAAAATCTACTGTGTTTTCCGAATGCAATCTTTTCCTTCATTAAGTATACAAATATTACACATTAATGCCTGAACATGTGCCACATGCAAACAGATCTGCAACTAATGAGCCTGTTGATAATGTAATTGGTAAAACAGCAGAGTAATAATAATGAAATATTGACGGTGTATGCCATTATGAAGAAGACCTAAATCATTAAAATTGGCAGATCATCAGTAGTTCAGTACATCATTAGTGGAGCAGTGTGTTGGTGTGGTTACGATTTGACATTTAAGTCTCAGCCCATACACACACTCTATAGCCTTTTTGGTTTACCAATGTTCTGATTGTGTTGAGCAAGACACTGCACAGCTGTTTACAGGGTAGCCAATGTTCTATAAATTCTCCCAAAATAGGAGATCTGTTAATTGTTACTATCTTGAGCCATGACTTGAATAAAAAATCATGCTTGGTTGTGAGCCCAATGTGCAATTCTCAACAGGTAGACATTGTGGAGACATTTATCAGCGAGCAGAATGGTGAATCTTGCTGTGCTCCTTGTCTGCCTCGTAATGCCCACATTTTAAAAGTACTACGTTTACCTTTTTTGGACCAGGGAGTCTTTAGTTAGTGCTCTTTTGCTTTTTAGCTTAAGTGAGAGACAACTATAGGCTAGAGAGTATGTCTGTCTTTTCCCTTACCCTTTGCTCTCTGTGTGCATCTATGTGGGCATGGCAACTAGGCCGAGCAGCGAGGAAAGGTGAGCGTGAAAAGAAGAGTGAGTCATCCTCATTCGACCCATTGTGCAAATCAATTTAATGTATTCAAGAGTTTGTTCCTTCTTTCCCACCACAGCAGCCACACATGCTAGATTTGTTAGATTTTTAACAGTGTACATACATTATTTAAGTTGTACTTAAAAATGTACATAAATTATTAAATTTTTTACTAACTGACAACATTTCTACCATTTTCCAATACATTTTTGTCAATAAGAGCATGTTTTCAATACATTATCTAGAGATGAAGATTTAAGAAAAATCCCGACTGGTCTCTTAATTTTTTTCTGGAGCTGTATATTTAATTTTTGATAACCTCAGAACACAGCTATCTGTGCTTGCCATCATTAGAATACTGTTTGTTGTGTGCCTCAGACAGTATATAATGAGTGTATAAAAGCACACAACACCCAGAGCCTAAATGCCTATCATTAAGCCACGGAGAGCACACTGGGGTGTTAGGGAATGAAACATCCCCATTAAACTTAACTTTGTTTTTATGACTCATAGCCAACATCTATTAGGATAACTTTTTAGCTCCAGGGCCTTTAAGGTTGAGACAGACAGTGTTTCTATTTTTTTTTCCTCTGTGAACTTCTTGGCACTGCTTGTTATTGAAATTGATTGTATGTTGAATAGTTATTTCGAGCAATGTAAGACCTGCCTGGCTTTACACCTGCAGGAAGCAAGATAGCATGTGGTACAAGAGCATCCCTCCAACGCAATTACCAGAGCACTCTCCAATTTGAGGGCTCCACTCAGGCATGTGTTGATAGTTGTGCGTCATTAAATCCAGCTTTTTCTAATGCAGTATTTCCTTTTAACAACAAAACTCTACCTCCGGGGACCACAGATGTGTAGGGGTTGAGAGTGGCGTCATGTTTGAAATATCTCGATTTTTTGCTACAGGTCCATGTGCAGTGCATGCTAAATATGTACAGTATGTACGACACTTGGCCTACATACATCTGTCATGCGTTGGGAACACAGTCAAATATTTTCAGTGTGTTACCCATAAGGCTTTGTTGTAGTTGTGGTTCAAGTTTGGTTTCGGGGAACTCAACCGACCAGCTCGACCTGTTCACGTGCAGCTTTTCTATTCCTGCATACAACTTGGCTTCTCACATACTGTTCCAGGTCATAAAAACTGGAATGGAGCCCTTCAGTCAGAGAGGTTGTGACGAGTATATTTTTGACAATGAAACAGTCATGTAACGTTGCTATAAAGTCATTCAAACAACTCAATTGTCCCAATAGGGCTCAGGTTCAGTGTGGGTCAACCAGTCGTCATTTAGAAACAGAGACAATAAACACAATCAATTTCACATTCAGACTCCTAGTCTAGTGCAACAGATCAGCATTTAGCTCAGTATGTGTGTATGTTTAACCATGTATGTGCAACCAGTGGGCACACAATCTCTGCTTAGTTAGTGAGCAGACCCTACATTTGCCATCACTGTAACTCAGATAGTGAATGTGTGTAGCCTAGTTGAGTAGGCTATTATTGTTAGACCTATTTGTTTTGTTCTTTATGTTGTTACATAGGCTGGTCTTAATCTGGATTTCCTGTTTGTGTATTCCTTGCTCATTTTGTGTTAAGATGCATACATTTATGTAGACCTATGTTTCAACTTGACAATGAAATTAAACTTTCAAATTTAGTTCTGCTTTCTTGCCTTCTTTTTAAGATTGTTCCCATTAAGGTAACATTGTGACAAACAACCCCATAGTGTGTGACAACTGACCCCTTGATGGGTTCAGTTGTCACAATGTGTTAGATTGTCTTTGATGGTAAATTTCTTCTTTATTACAATAAGTTAGAAAAGGTGAGGGATACACATTTCAAGCCAACACCTTAAACTTCGATTTAATGTAGGAATGACAATTGAAAGATCTTTAGGTGATGAGCAATTCTCACTAGAGTAAAAAGTGTGCCTACTAACCCCGGTCTCCCCTATTCCTATTTAAATTTTCTCTTTTTTGTCATTTAACAAATAAAGACTTTTAACTAGTGAATTGATTTTAGAAATGCATTCAGAAAAGATAACATCATATTTAGGTCGCTGAGGAGGCTCTAGCTAGCTGCTGTCTATTCTTCACCACTGTTATGAACTGAAACCTAATTACCTGAATAAGAAAGAAACTGGGTCTTCTGCTTTTGTCATTAGCATTTTTATTTAAAGCTCTTCTGACATAGCCTTACGTAATTATATATTTTTTTTTTACATTTTGGGGTTTACAGGAACCTTTATCAATATCATAATCATAATGTTAAACTACATACAAATTAAAAATACGATTGCATTTACTCTTAAAATAAGATACAGTACATGCAAACCCCGGAGTAGGCCTACTGTCTGCATTTTTTAATTAAGTGATTGAGTACATGTCATGTGATAAGGTGGAAAGTAGCGTACGGTATTAATAGTCTGTCTGTCTGTGTGAGTCATGTCGGCTCCACACTGTCTTAACTGCCACCTTGGGTGTACAAGGTTTCACTTCATCTAAATGAACACAGTGTCTGCTGGTGACACACTGCTATCATGTGCCCAGGAACAGGCAGATAAGTTATTGTACACCACTGTAAGCAGGCGTGCACTGACGTACAGTAGGCATACCAACACCTCAGCGGGAGCCAATTGTGCGTAGAATTTGCATTAGCTGGCACACACACACACACACACACACACACACACACACACACACACACACACACACACACACACACACACACACACACACACACACACACACACACACACACACGGCCGGCCCTGACCAATTTGGCGATCTAGGCAAGATTTTAGCTGGCGCCCCCCATTGCATTGCAGTCAGGTCCACCACTGTTCATACACTCACACAGAACTGGATAGCTTTGTCTTTGACATTTCATTTTATTTTAGATAGAAAATAACCCACAAAATAAAAAAACATATTACAAAACAAGTGACATAACATTAAAAAATTAATACAACATTACGATTTGCACAAAAAAATGCAGACGTTAACATTTAAAATTATAATCTATTACAAGTATAGTTTCAATAAATCATAACTTTGCATTGAATATAATTCCACACAAAAGCTATATTACAAAATTAAATGACAGAGACCTCTGGTCTGTACTGCTATTTAACTTGATTCCAACAGAGAGCTGTCTACATTTAGATGTTAAGACCTCATCTTCATATCTCAACAAGCTCACCTCACCTTGCTACAGCCTGACTACTCTTGCCTTTGGGTCTATTGGTGAAGCCTTTATTCCTCATGCTGCATCACTGGGCTGTGCTGAGGTGGAGAAGATGTCTGCAGGACAGGTGGCTCAAAGTATTTCAAATGAAAACCTGAAGAGAAAAGAGAAGTATACATGTTGTTACATTATTTATATTAATACATGGTGAAAAGCTTTAAAATGGAAATTAGATGAGATTAAACTCTTGTCATTAAAATGAAATGCAGTTTAGCATCCAACCAGAGTGAAGAGAAGCAGTAACTAATGGAAAGCTATAGGCCTAGGTAAGGTACAATCAAACGGAAAAGTTTACTCCTGCTTTTTATTAAATCAGAATCAAGCCTTCTGATGATATCTCATGGCTTTATGTATAGCACTTTGATTTACCTTGTGTTGAAAAGTGCCTCACAAATAAACTTGACTTGCCTCAAGTATGCAATATTAACAGTTATTATACTGTGCACTTTTAACACTGATGTAAACTAACACAATAAACCCAAGGTTGACAACCATTAATTATAGTGGAAAAGGAATAGCTTTCTAATAACCATTACAAGCAGTGCAAACTTTGGCAAATTATGGGATGTAGGCTATGAAGCCTCTGGCCTCCCTTCAGAAACTGCCTGACTAGGTAGTGGGACCCTACCGTCTGGTTATCCACCCCTGCATGTGCGGCCGATATCGCAGCCACATAGACGCACAGGGTGGAAGCAGCTCTCCTGCTGCCCAACACAGACTGCAGAAAGTGTAGTATCACTATCACTGAGCAAGTCCATGGGACTTCGCCATGTGCCATGCACCACTGTGAAAACAACTTCCACCTGTTTGCATAGCGCCATGTAGTGGAGAGTGCCCCTGAAGTTAAAAAGGGTATAGACCTCTGACTGGTCGCAATACGTCCCAGTGGGTCCAGGCTACCAGGAGCCCCACGCACAGCTGCAGGCGCCCCGAGTTCGGGTGCCACATGTGTCCGCCTACCTGAGACAGAAGGTCTTGTCTCCCTGGAAGGCACCAAGGCTCTCCTTGAGGAGTTTAGTAACGCTGGAATCCATGGCCTTCCTTGCCAATGTGGGGCCACCAAACGTAGGCTGTAACTGCAATGCTGGACCCCATCCAGTGTTGTCAGTAACAAAAGAATTGTAGGAAATGCATAAAGCAGGCTGACTGGCCACGCATTAGCCAGAGCATCCTGCCTTAGGGGACCGGTCCTCTCCATCTAGGAGAACCCAGGGGGACAGTGGGTCATCTCTTCGGAAGCAAAGAGATATGCCACTGCCCTGCCATACTTGTCCCAATCATGCCCACCACCTCCGGATGGAGTCTCCACTTCCCGGGGGTGGCCCTTCTCTATCACTGTGTTCCGGACACCTGGAACTTGGACAGCTTAGATAATGATATTTAGATAATGCTGAGGTCAGCATACTTATCAGTCGAAGGAAGAGGCTGTACTCCAGCAGCCTTGCATGGCCGCCGAGTCGAGCACCAGCTGAGCTGTAATGGTGGCAGAGATGCTGCCACACACTGTTTACTATACGCAGAGCCAGGGACGGCCCAAACGTAGGAACCCTGAACTGGTACACCTTGCCCAGAAATGCAAAGGGGAGGACCACCTGTGACATTGGGCAGTAGGGACTTGAAAGTAGCATCTTTCAGGGCCATGACACAACCCAGTCCGCCTGAGCGATAGGCTGGAGGACCCCTGCACACGCAGCATGGGGAAAGGAAGAATCGTGAGGCACTGATTCCGCCGTCTTATTCCAGAACGGGGCGACCCCGCCCCACCTCCTGGTACCTGAACTTCGGTTGAGTAGAACCTACCGAACATCGAGTAGCACCCCCAAGGACTCTGGGGGAGGGCGGAGGCTGGACGCCGACCTCCCGGCGCCTGAAATGCAGCTGTAGCGCCGTGTTACGGCGATGTACAGAATGTGCTGAGAAGCACTGGCCCCTTGACCTGAACGTGGTTGAAGCTATTGGCACGGGGTACCACAGAGGTTCCCGGCCTGGAATCAGGCAGAGGTGCACGTCGCAGCGTGCAACTACTGTCTAGCCTGGTCAACCTGAACACTTCGCACCGGGCCTGAAGAGCAGCTGGCCAAACGTCTGGCCTGGGATCACTGGAAGAGAACGGAGGGTCTGTCGACACACCTCCGACTGGGACGACTGCGCCAGCCAACCCTGGCGGCGCGCCACGTCACAGTTGACATCAACCTGCCTAGCTCCCTAAGTCATAATGCAAAGTCTGCAGTGAAGCATCACTGAGGGTCCATGCTGAGTGACCAGCACCTGACCCCTGTATGGTTTGCGACCAAGCCAGGACTGTGTGAGAAAGCAAATTCCCAGATGGCCCACACAGGCAGCAATGTCGTAACTCCTAGTAAGGAGGTCGCCTGAAATCCGGCACTGGGGCCGAGGACAGCGCACATCGGCTCTCAGAGCCTCGTCTGGGGAGACAACCAGGGATGCTTTAGCAGGCTCAATCGGAGCTAACCAGTCCAAGCCCTGACTATCAGCATTGTGCATGGCTGCCAGAGCTCTGCTGTCACTAGTGTGATGGGAGAGAGCCCTTAATCTGGCCAGCATCTACGGAGCTCTGCGGAGTAAGGCTCAGAGGGAGGCACACAGAAACGGAGGATTGAGGGCCTGCCGAAAAGAAGGCATTCGTGGGTGCAGATGAAACCAGAGCTTCATCTAACCCTATACTTGGCGAGTCACGGACGGACACTGACCCTCTAGCCGAGCTGCCCACCTCTAAGACGTTACAGGACGCAGCTGTGGACAGCATGTCGTCCCCTATAGTAGGAAGGATGCCCAGCCGCAAGGTACTCACTGCCACTGGTACCATGAGCTGGTTGGAGGCTAGTAGAAGAGCCTCTACCTAGCAACCTAAGTGCCTGAGACATGAAACTACAGTTCATGCATGGGTTATCTGACAGCGCTTCCCTCAGGTGCTCAACCCTGAGACCTGCAGCGCACTTGTCATGGCCATTCCCCACTGTATGGAGGTCATGAAGGCGTAAGCTGCCCACTGTCGAGCCAACTAAATATGCATCTGACTATTAACCTTAGTTTTCCCTGGTGGAGACGAGACGAGACGGTGTGGATCCTCTGGCATCATCTGAATTCGTCCTGCATCCATACTATTTGCACTTTACTTTAGTATTACCATCTAAACATCTGGACAATGATCAAAATCCTTCGTGATTTTTCTCTACTTATGACATCTATTGCAGCATGTCCGTCCTGGGAGAGGGATCCCTTACTCTGTCAACTCTCCCAGAGATTTCTTCTATTTTTTTTTTTAATCCCGGTAAAGGGTTTTTTACTGGGAGTTTTTTCTCAGCCGAGCTAAGGGTGTAAGGGCAGGGTGTCATATTGTTTCATATTATATCATGTTGTGTCATATTGTACCATACTGTATCATATTGTATGGACTGTAAAGCCCATTGAGACGAATGCTATTTGTGATTTTGGGCTATACAAATAAAACTGATTTGATTTGATTTGGTATGCAACCGGGCTTCAGGCGAGAGCAACGAGCCACGGCGCGACACTGCCAGAATAATACAGCGGCGGTGCAACTATAGCGCCCACTGGCGAGCAAATTACAGTAGCCTGCACAGACACGACAACCGTGTGACAGCTAAAATAACACAGTGAAGGCGACTCTTGGAAACCCAAGACGCTCCCTGGCGAGCAACCAATGTATGCAACCGGGCTTTAGGCGAGAGCAACCGAGCCTCGGTGCGTCACCCATGGACATATAAGAAGGGCGACACCGCTAGAATAATACAGTGGCGGCATAAAACTACGCCCACTGGTGAGCACGTTACAGTAAAACCTGCTAGAATTTAGCCAAAAGTCGAGCCAGCTAAAATATGCATCCGGACTAAGGCATGCAACCGGGCCTCAGGCGAGAGCAACCGAGCCACGGTGCGACACCGCTAGAATAGTACATTGGCAGTGTAACCATGCCGCCCACTGGCGAGCAAGTTACAGTAGGCTAGGCAATCGATCTTTAGGCGAGCACACCCAAGCAACAATGCGGCCTGACGAGCCAATTAAAATATGCTTCACCGCTAGAATACACAGTGGCGGTGTAAAGCAAGTTACAGTAGGCTAGGCCAGAGCCGGCCCAAGCCTTCAGGGGGCCCTAAGCGAAATATGATTAGGGGGCCCCTCTCCAATGTTAGTGCTGCTGAAACTATAGATCTTTGTTAAATATCATTCACACAGCCAGTGTTTTCCGCAAGTGCCTCCACTGTGCGGCTGTGCGAAAATATTTGACAGGCGAGATTCAGACCCTCCTAGGGGGATCCGGGGGTATGCCCCCCCCGGGAGATTTTTTTAACCTTTTTAAAGTGAAATGCATGAATCTGGTGCACTTTGAGAGGAAAATTAAGAGGCTAAATCTGAGAAATTGTGTGAACAAATAATTTGGAGACACTGGGTCAGATGAATTAGAAGCTATTGAAGAAGGACACATGGATTTTCCATAAAAATATTAATATAGTAAGGCGTCCTCCTCCCGGGCCGGGCCCAGCACCAGACCCGGGTTCGATTCCCAACCGCGGTCGTTCTCTGCATGTCACTCCCCTCTCTGCCCCATTTCACCTCTGTCTCTCTGCACTATCAATAAAGCATAAAAATGCCCAAAAAATATCTTTAAAAAAAAATATATATATATATTAATATAAAATAAAAATATTATGGAGGGTCCTCTGGGTTGGGCTTGGAGCTCTTTTTCTTTTACGGACATATTTCTCTGTAATATAGTGAATGCATTTAAATGCAGTGTGAGGAACTAAGCAGAAGAACTCTGTTGTCCAGCTACTGTATCTTTTTTTCCACAGACAAGGCTGAAATAGGCTATAGACTATACACAGTGCATGGGCAACTGAGGGCAGCCCCATTTCCAATTGTTTTTAAATAAACTCAATACACACTGTGCATGGATGTGAACGTGACATGATCAGATAATTTCGGATTTCCTCCCAGATGAACTGATTACATTTTTAGGCTATTAATTATCTAGACCAAAACATTTTATTCCTTTTTTTGTATGATAACTCACATTTGCACAATATGATGTTAATATCAAACACACAAACTAAAAAAAAAAAAAAAATTAAATTTTTTTTTTTTTTTGGAGGGGGCCCCCCCAGGCAGTCGGGGGCCCTAAGCGGCCGCTTAGTTCGCTTATGCCTCGGGCCAGCTCTGGGCTAGGCAATTGAGCTTTAGGCAAGAGTGCACCAAGCAACAATGCAACCCCCTAAATAACACAGTTCAATTGAATTCAGTTTATTTAAGAAGGGGACAGTGCAATTAAAAAAAACACATGATCATACATGGGTTAATGCTAGAATTAGCCAAATGCTATTCTCTATCTGTAGTCCCCTGGCGGTGTCAGCGGCTCCAGGTAACCCCGGCCGCCCACTGGAGAGCAAATCAACGAAGGCTAAGCAATCGAGCCTCAGGCGAGAGCACACCCAGGCAACAATGCGCCTTAAATAACACAGTGACGGCAACACTTGGATCCCAAGACGTTCACTGGCAAGCAAATAAATTAGCCTATGCAACCAGGCTAAGGCGTGAGCTACTGTGCAATGGTGCGACATGGCTATAATAATACAGTGGTGTGAAACTGAGCTGCCAACTGGCGACACACTACACCAGTCTGCACACGAGCAACAGTGTGACACGGCTAAAATAACACGGTGAAGGCGATTTAGGAAACTAATTCGCCCACCGGCGAACAATACAGCAGCATACAGTTTATACAACAGCATACTAGTGTGTGGCACGGCTCACCCACTGCACAGCAAATAAAGTGCAATGCAACGCAAGGCTTTAGGTGAGAGCACACGACTGGTGCGACAATGCTACAAGTACTATGGCGGTGGCTTGGACCCCAAGCCGCTCGCTGTAAACAGTCAACAATGCTAGAAAACAATACATTCGAGCATACAATTAGCAACCGGGCTTAGCGAAAACACATAAGCAACGGTGCGAACAAAGAATAACACGGCGACTGTGAAACCAGCCGCCGCCTGACGCTCACTTAAAGCAAGGTGGAAAGGTGATATTAGCTTCCACGATAGAAGCCGGCTACGCGTAGCCTTCACACTTTACTCACCCCTTACCGGCCGCAGCCAAGTCGAAAGAATTGCAAGTCGCAGCCCTTGGTGGTCGAAGTCAAATCGAAGCACCAACCCTTAGGTACGAGCTACTTGCGACAAGCTAATGGTATATTATCACACAACAATGTGTGCGACCTGCTATTACGCGAGAAGATAGAAGGAACAGAACATCTGGTGACTTCCGGAATATATAGACATTCCCGGGGTCACCCAGGTGTCACAGGTGACTTTGTTGGTATAAAGATCTCGACCTGCGCATGCGCGCAATGGAACATCCAGTGCTGTAAGCACCGCCTCTGGCGGTCAGTAGGAACGAAATAGAACGCACTGCTCCTATAACGGCTAAAACAATGCAGCACACTATTCATTCATCACATTATAGTCACTGTAGGCCTACCTCTGTCTTTGTCAATTTTTTCCTCCTCTTCTTTTCCTTTTCAGTCTTCCCTTGGCACGAGAGAGCTTTTGTCATTTTGACATGGTGTGCGCGCTTTCCTTCCGGTTCCGACCGGTGAAGTTACCGTTCAGATACCTGGCTGATCGCCAGAAATCTGGAAGAGTCTATCGGAGGAGAGGGGGGCGCTTCAATTTTTTTTTATAGTTTGTCTATCCTCAGTAGTTGTCATATTTTAAGTAATATTTTATATTTTATGTAAAAAAAATTAAAATAAAGTTTTAGTAGCCCATTTCTTTTTTTTTCTTTTTTTGTAGCGACGCCCCCTGCGGATGGATGCGCCCCTAGCATTTGCCTATACTGCCTATGCCCAGGGCCGGGCCTGCACACACACACACACACACACACACACACACACACACACACACACCTGCATGATTGTTAATTCAAATGAACTACTTGGTTAGCTTCACACACCCTTGTTTAGCCTTGCATTTCAAACCGTATACTTTGCAACACCATGTGAACCACAACATTTGAATGCAAACTTTGATGTAGGGGAGAACGGGGTAATGTGAGACACTTTTTACAAATGCTCCCCTCTAAGCGAGCTAAAATTAATTATCACTCAGATTGACACATTTCCCATTAATTCAGGATGTTTCCTAGAAATGGGCATTAGCAGAATTTATTCAAGACAAAGGGTAGTGAAAATATGATTGTTTAAAAAAAAGTTGTCTTGTCTCATTTTACCCCAGGTGTGGGTTAAACTTAGCCTGGCTCCGCCCGCCCGCCTACTTCCGGCCAAATTTATTTTCCCTTCAGTAGTCAGTCTGGGTGTACAGCCCATTTCCCAGTTTTGCTGGAGATTCGACAGCCGGTCCAATCAGCGAACAGAGCGAGTGGCCGAGAACGATGACGTCGAAGTCGCGCTCCAGTTTCAGTTGCCAGAAGCCGGCTCATGACACACGTGACGACCAAACGTTATGCGATTGGTTGGCTAATCCAGAGTGGCACTGGGCAGATCCAATAGTTTTAAACTTTAACAGACACCCGCCTCCATGATTGAACGTTTGCCAATTACAGCACTGCCAGACCTTCTGTACAAATGAAATGAAGTACGATGGTCTGGTAGCACCAGGCTAGGTTAAACTGAGACAGACCAGAGAAATCAAGGGGGTAAACTGCTCCACTTACTTTTTCCACTCTGAAACTACCATAGCAACACAAATTGTAACAGTTAGATGCAACAATAGCGCCCTATCCCCAGAGCTCGGGCAGAGGCGGAAATGTGCTAAAGCCCCTATCTCACTGCTGCGACTGTTTGCGACAAGTTGGAGACTGCATTCGCAAAAGAGTCTCTAAACTGTCTCCAAACGTTCACGGAGGTCTCAATTTCCTCGCATGAGTGGCAGAGCCGCGCAGACCTGTCGCATGAATTTTGAACATGTTCAAAAAAAGTGCGACAAATCAGTCTCAGATTCGTCACAGGTGTGTCGCACGCGTCGCAAACCCTTCTCAATTTAGTCTCCGCGAGTCAGAAAGTGCGAGGAGTGTGAGACAACTTTGCAAGGGTTTGGTGAGTGTTTGGCGACATATGAAACTAAATTGCGACTGCTTTGAGACAAAAATGAGACTGACATTCCGTTCGTGCGACACTCGCCAGACGTTTGTGAGACATAAATGCGACCTCTCGGCAAGGACATTCGCAAACGTGTCGTAAGTAGCAACTCAGTGAGACTGCAAGTGAAAATTGTCGCAAATTGGCATATTTTGTTGCTATTTTGTGTCTCCAACTTGTCGCAAACAGTCGCAGCCCAGTGAGATAGGGGCTTAAGAAGACTGCACTGAAACTGCCCTGTGGAGCAGACAGTGCTGGCAGTGCGCCTGGCCCATTTGAATGTATTTAAATGAAGGAATTGCTCCATTACTATGCAAATAAGGGGGTCAGCCGTATGTTCCCACATTTCAAAGGATTTTATTTTTTTCACTAAAAATTTTGAAAATTAGGCCCTATGTTCCCACAGCTCGATGGTACCACAGTCCTATGTTCCTGAAAGTGTCGATTAGGTTCAGGCATCACAGCTGGGTTGTTAGGGTTAGGGTGAGGGTACAGGGTGAGGTTAGAATAGGAGTGATACCGACACAAACATACATTCTTTTTTTCTCTTATATAGTAAGATTACTTGAAATGTGGGTTCACATCAGGCTGTGGGAACATAAAGCTGTGGGACCATTGGACTGAGGGAACATAGGGCCTAATTTTCAATATTTTCAGTGGCTGCTTTAGTAAAAACAACATCACTGTATAAACCTGTGATCTGTGTGTAACAGCCGACCTGTGTGTATGTGAAGCAGATTATAGAACTTTCTTCACCATCAAATCCTAGCCGATCGTCTTGGCCCCGTGCTTAAAGCGTAAAAGTGCACGGTGCTGCCTGAAACAGTCCCGCCTGGGAAGAGACCCGTTACTGCTGTGGGTCTTCACCGTGCTCCAGACACAATTGTCTTCATAGTTCAATTAATACCACAGAGCATCAAGTTAATGACGTAGATCCACAACCCCTTCTCCTGCAGCTCCACGTGGATAAAATACTCCAAATGTTGCATCACATGCTGCAGCCCAGAAGTGGGATGAGCATGTCCTTGTTGAGATTGTCTTTTTAAATAGTAAGCAATGCATCGTCTTCGTCTTTTTCTTGTACGAGAAGTTTGTCTCCCTGTGCCACCCTCCCCATCCCTCTTGGGCCGGGGACAACTGCACAGGTGTTTCCCCCTTGACGGCGGGCCTGTCTGCTCAATAACATCAATGCTAAACAAGGGCAAAGTGCGCCCAGCTGCCAAACTATGTGGGCGTGTCAGCAGTCAGCACTGGTATATAATCAGTGAAAATTCCTTAGTGGATACTGTGCTAAAACAGGGCAGATTGCGGACGCTATCTCGCCGCAATCCATGGAGCTATTAGCGTGGACAATCCATTCTTAGTGTGTTGTTTCATGTCATGAGTTATGAAACATTAAAGAGGACCTATGATGCTTTTTGACTTTTATGACCTATAAACGTTGTTATGATGATTCATAGTCATGCTTAACCATACTAAATTATCAAATAATGACTTACATGCATTTCGACGTATTCCCTGCTGACCGTCTGGGGTGTCTGTGCCGAGCACTAAACACTATTCTAGCCAGTCGAGAAGTCACGTGTTCAAAGCGGTCTACCCGTTCATAATTCGTGATGTCGCATAAAACTTCGTGACTTCACCACGCGGATGTTTCCATGTATGGTAATGCTGTCACTTCCCTGTTCGCGTCTGCCTCGCGTCTGCCTTGCGCCCTTATAGGTCCATGCTCGCGCTTCCCGCCACTGAAAGTGTTCCGGAAGGAAGGTAACCAATCACAACGGAGTGGGGTTTGCAGGAGGGGGGGGGGGGTAGCGGAGATGGCCGATGCACAGGCGGAGGGAGCGGAGATTGCCGAAGCACACACACTCAAGTGTTGACAGGACGTGCTGGATCGCCAAAATAAGAGAAAGAGCTTCCCGAAAATCTACATAGTTTTTTGTGATGTGATTCGTGTCAGGTTGCTCTATAGCAGTGTAAAACAAGAAATTAAGACCAGAAAAGTAGTATAATAGGTCTTCTTTAATCTTTTTTACTGTGTGTAGATGTATAGCTCAGTTGCATATTATTTTCAATGCCACTAAACAGGAAAATGTATGCCTCAGCTGACTTTACTTTAGGAAATTGTTTGATGCATTGTGTGTCCCCATGAATTTTCAAACACAAGAGGTTCCTCTTCCTTTTAACCAGCTGGTTGACACATCGTATTCACTCTGCCCCCCAGGAAAAGAACACACAGCATTAAACCCTTCATCTCTCACCCTCCCTCCTATGTCTTGGCTGTTTTCACAGGACTTCCTTCTCTGCTTGGCTCACACTCAAACAAACTCCACCAAAAGCTCACCTTGAGGTCAAGTATATGCAATGGCAGAATACACATTATCCCTGTGTTCCAAATTGCATAATCTTTTCTATTCTACATCAGCTGATCATAAAAGGAATCTACAGTAGTTAGCATGCAGGTAATACACCTGGGACATACTGTACATTTACTTATTTCATCATGATATTGCACCATGAACTTGCCTCTTGCTAATATATTCATTGCATCCCTGTTTGTTTTGATACAGAGGCTCCGTCGATGTGACGTCACTCCATATGTTCACTGGATTGTGGGTCAGAATCTGCCCGATAGCGTGCTGATTTCAACACTGAAAATCATAACTCTTTTTTGCACCATACTAAATAGCAGAAAGTATAGGGATTGGAACACAGGGCAGATCTTATGTTTTCTGCTGTCCAGTGAAATTCAGAATGATTGTGAAACCACATTTTTCAAACACGAAAAGTAGACCGTCCTTTGACATAACTTACGAATGTACCACCTGGAATTACCCCTTGTAAAAGTATTTTCTTTGTTTACACGTAATATATAATTTAATCTTTATTCTGTTAAGTAATGCATTAAGATATAGAGTTTTATTATAAGTTATGCATTTCCATACCTTGCCAGTAGGTGGCTACATTAGTAGTCAATTGTTGTTTCAAGATACTGCAAGATACCATAGAAGAAGACATGTTTTCAGGTTGTAGTCAGAGCCTTAATATACACGGAATGTGTGTGTGCGCTGAAAACGTATTCCTGTACTTGCTGTTTTCTGTCTTGTCTTGCTGCAAAGGAATTAAACGTAACTTTTATACACTACTAGTACCGTTGCTGTCTGAGTACAACCATTATGAGCCCCAAACAATTTCTCTTTCCTGTTCAAGGTGTTGCGCGTTCCGTTAATAATGTGGGCGGCGGCCATGGGAAACTAACGTCACATAAGGACACCGACAAAAGGTATTATGAGGCCCGCTGTTGAGCACTTCCACTCAGCCAGGGTCGCTGTGATAATTATACCTTTAGCGGGGGGCAATCTGGAAAAGTTATTTCCATCTGTTGAAAGGCGTGTGTGGCTTGTGCGTCCTCTCAGCCCCCTTTGAAAAAAAAGATGGTGAGAGAGTGAGTGACAGAGGGGCTTAATAGACTTTAGACTTTATTGTCCCCAAGGGGAAATTCTTTTTCACGTCACAGGTACATTTATGGGCCGCACGCCGACAGACAATAGACAGAAACAAATAAACATGCATACAGAATATCTACACAGAGTGGGACTGGGGGAGTTTTATCTTGGCATTTTGTTAAGTGCTGCTATGGCTGCAGGTAACAGGCTTTTGCCATAGCGAGCCCTCCTGCACAACAGGGACCTGTACCTGCGTCCAGAGGGCATGACAGTGAAGTGGCAGTTGAGTGGGTGTGTGTTGTCCTGTGCTATTGTGGATGCAATGCGTGAGATGAATAGAATAGTGCGCTGTCAAAATATCCATACACTGTTATATACTGTAATAAAAAATGTATTGGAAAGCAGAGTTTGTGGCCAATGATGTTTGATTGAAAGCTAATAAGCTATACAGGTGCCTGCCTGAGTGCAGCCTGACATCCGCCACTGCCTGCAATTAATGCCACAATTTGCCTGCAGCTCCGCAACTCACAATGTTGTTTCTTTTGCTATAGAGGTGGGATGAGGATGTTCTTGTTGTTGTCAGGTTTTATTTTAATAATAGTAAGCAAAGTAGCCAAATGAGGCAACTCTCTTCTTTGGCTTTCTCTCTTTTCTTTTCAAAATGTATTTATTCTTTTCACTGACGGTCTCACTGTGCCCCCTCCCCTACGAGGGCCCGGGACAACTGTACGGGTTGTCCCCCCTTGATGGCCAAATTTGTGTCTCTGCTGTTTTCTACGATGGACACTTACATCAATTAAATTATTACCTGTAGAAACGTCTTGACATCCCATCATGTCACTTATGCTGTGTGACTCGGTGACTCTTCCCAATCTAAAGATTGTCCAGCTGCATGGCATGAATAGAGTCCAAAGTTGCTATTTATTATAAACCTCAGAGAGGAGTATTAACCAAATCATTAATTAAAAGTTATATAATACCAAAATCCTCAGGTGACCTATAAATCAAAAAATGCTGTTGCTATGAGGGCATAATTACAACACACTTTTTATTTAAAAAAAATAAATTGGCACAAATGGATGTATGACAAGTCTATCAGAGTTCCAGAGAGCTAACATAAGTCTATACCATAGTTCCTGTATGAGGCCAGAGAGCTGCTTCTCTACTTACAGGAACTGTTATTGCAATTACGCAAAGGACCAGCTGGCTTCAATTGCTGGAAGTGAGAGAGGTGGAGGAGGGCAGTTTGTTGTAAGGTGTGGTTCACTTAAAATGCAATGATGTCATCAGCTTGTCCACTCTATGGACTAATAATGGAGCACTACTCACACTATGGGCAACATCCACTAAGAATGGATTGCGCGAAAATAGCTCCACGAATTGCGGCGAAATAGCGGCCGCAATTTGCTTCATTTTAGCACGCCATCCACTAAGGAATTTGCAAAAAACTCAACAAGGACATTCTCATCCCACTTCTGTGCTGCAGCATGTGATGCAACATTTTGAGTATGTAATCCATGCAGAGCTGCAGGAGAAGGGGGCGTGGATCTACGTCATTAACGTGATGTGCTGTGGTAGAAATTGCAATATGGTGATAATATTGTCCCGGGCACGGTGAAGACACACAGCAGGCAGTAACAGGTCTCTTCCCAGGCAGGACTGTTTCAGGCAGCACCGTGCACTTTTACGCTTTACGCACGGTGCCAAGACGATCGGCTAGGATTTGATGGTGAAGAATGTTCTATAATCTGCTTCACATCCTCACAGGTCGGCTGTTACACACAGATCACAGGTTGGTACTGTGACATTGTTTTAATAAAGCAGCCCTTATTAAATAAACCTGAGCTCTATAACTGTTTTTTCCTATATAAGTACACAACCCACTTCCTATAGATTTCCTCCATAATATGACTATTATATCAATTGAACATCATTTAGAGCGCACAAATGTTGAAGAGAGAGAGGGAGTTAGAGAGACAGATAGAAGGGTAGTAGGCCTATACATATTGTGCTGCTTTAGTACACAACATTCATACACAGTATTTGCTCCACTCAAACGGCCTGTTGCTATTAGCGCTGGCCTTTGAGGATAAGGTGCTATGTTCAACAGAGTTCTTTGCATAGGAAGCAATTTTGCACTGGATTTTGACTATTCCCTCATTTAAATACATTCAAATGGGCCAGGCGCATCATTGGCTCTGTCTCCTCTACAGGGCAGTTTTAGTGCAGTCTGTGCACATTTCCACCCTTTGCGCATCCTCTGTGGATATGCCGCTATTTTGTTCTCTCATTTGCAACGGTTTAACGGCCGCAAAAAGCTGGGCAATCTTAGTGGATGTGGCCCATTGTGTCTTAACAGTGGGATGTGAGTTATCATTATATAGAGAGTAAACAAGTAGATTGATATAGCCCATTAAAACTATGACTATTTTTGATTAACATTGATTAAACATTGAAGCGTGATTGACTACACTTAACAGTGCTTTAATACACTTCCAGTCAACTTGACTTTTGAAGACAAGGCCTCTTATGGAAGAATTTTGAGGTGATATCAGTCTTCACAAGGTGTTGACCAAGTCTTTTCTGCATCACTGTCCACAGCCATGCTGTGACATTTGCTATGAGGCGAGTTGAAAAGGTTAACGATATGTGGAACAGATTATGCAGTACTTCAGTAGGTGAGGCCATTTGTTTGGCTGTGTGCCTGATCTCCCAATACAATTCGTCTTTCTGATACATAAGAGTGAGCCGAAGATAATAAGCATTATTTAAATGTGGACACGTAGATGCAATTCTTTGTTGCAGCAGACTGAATATGATGAAAGTCCTTTTCTACCACAAAAGAGAGCCACATGAACAGAAAAAAACTGCACTGTTACAGAACAAATGATTACCATCAGCCAATTATAAGCTGTCCTTTCCACTATACCAAAACCCTCACATTGGAGGTGTGAGCAGTGTAGAACAGTGACAAAATGGGTTATATGTATTAGTTAGGTGTGACCAGACCCCTGTTTCAGGTAACTGGTTTTGAGGCAACCCAGAGTTTGTTCGCTCTGAGTTGGGGGAAACTCTGGGTTTTCCGTTTCAGGTCGCAGGTTCAGCGCAACCGAGTCAGTTACTGCAGCAACATACGCCGTGGCTCTAACCTGCTCGGGAGGTGGTTAGAGCTACCCTGAGTTGTTACGATGCAGCTCCGACTGAAGACAGAGTCACTGTTACAACGCGTCCCTGTACAGTTTAAAGCAAAATCACTAGAAATCTCCATCGGGATGTTTTTATCATGTACTGATGATTTTACGTTTGATCGATCATTTATCTGATCAGTAGCCTTGTTCTCAGCTCTCGTTCGCTCATATAGGCGGCCACCTTACACATCGTAAACAGGCTCTACATTCAGATTAATAAACCTATTTGTATTGTATGTATATCATTCTTATTTTTATTAATAGGAAATTTTTTAACGTCTGTGCTACTGAATAGATGTCTGTCAGGTTGAAATTAATTAATTCTGCGGCTGCACGTGATCGTTACTGTTCACTTGTGTCATCCCAAAGTCACAGACGAGCTTCGTTAAATAGCCCAATATGAATATAGAAATAATATAATAATTTAAACTGTGATCACTTGAGGACAAGGGATCTGGTAATAAATCAATCAGGCTCTGGAAACTGTCATCTAATGTGTCTGACGTTAATGTATTTCACTCCCCATTTCAAAGAAGCGACAGTCTGTTTATTGCACAGTAGGCCTATTATAGCTTGCCTACATAATACAGCGAATATAAAACACTGTCAGCGATGCTGTGCAGCGCAAGCTTAATAGCCTACTTTTGCTGCTGCTGATATGCGTAACTAATAGATTGCTTCTCATACGGAAGCGTAATGATTCTATTAGGTTACTAGGTGATTAGATCAGAGCTATGAGATAATATCCCCGTTAATTCTTCTCCATACCATAAACCCACTCGTTAATATTTCTAACTCTAGTTTGAGAAGTGGAAAAGTGGGAGGATCAAGTATTTGTTTCTTCTGTTTCCATGGTGAATCATGTTATCAGCGATCCATTGACGATGGCTGTTACGCACCCGCTCAACCTAGAGTGAACACGCTCAGAGTTGATTGACCCAACGCTGATCCACTGTTCTGAAACCGAAAGTTGCTCATCAACCCTGCGCTCTGAGTTGACCAACTCAGAGCGTAGGATTTAACTCAGAGTGTGTAAAACCAGCTCCCTGAAACAGGCCCCAGGCCTGTAACAAGCAGTGTTTTGCAACAGCTCCTTTCATTCAATTTTTCCCAGAACCCCAAGCACGTCATGTTCATGCATTTAAACGACTAATTAGTTAGTCAGGGCCAATGTTGCCCTGTGGCAGTAATACATCCCACATAGGAATAAAGGAGGAGCTGGCAAGGTTCAAACATGCACCAGGTTCAATGCAGTGGTGACAGAGACGGGGTCAGAGAGTTCACTTTTGTTTGTCTCCTAAAAAAAGAAGCAAAACAGTGGTGTAAAAGAGATGAAATCAGTGCAGATAATCGTCGGGTCAACACAATGTTTTTCTCTTATGATTAACAATCATCTGTAATGTAACTTTATTTAAACAGGGACAATGTACAAAATAAACATTAACCTTGTTTAGAGCAAGGAGAGATGCATTGTACCAGGTTTTAGCTAACTGCTATTTTCCACCTATAGACCCTGGGCAACTGTTTGACCCTTACATATGTAATTTCAGAGTGAGTATGTAGAGGCTCATGTTGTGATTTGCCATTCACATCTGACCAGACAGGAACTGTAACCCGGTCGGTGCAGTAGAATGGTGAATGCCGGAAAACAAGAAAGGAGGGCTGGGTCGAGGAACTGACATTGGCCCTAAAGGAAATAACGTTATGGAAGAATTGATGGGGAAAATGCTAAGGTCAACACGAGGTGAACAGCATCCGCACATACTATAATAGTTTACATGTAATGCTGGGGCCTCTACGAATAGTCCAATCTCCTAACCTTTAAAGAGGACCTATGATGCTTTTTGACTTTTATGACCTATAAACGTTGTTATGATGATTCATAGTCATGCTTAACCATACTAAATTATCAAATAATGACTTACATGCATTTCGACGTATTCCCTGCTGACCGTCTGGGGTGTCTGTGCAGAGCACTAAACACTATTCTAGCCAGTCGAAAAGTCACGTGTTCAAAGCGGTCTACCCTTTCATAATTTGTGACGTCGCATAAAACTTTGTGACTTCACCACGCGGATGTTTCCATGTATGGTAATGCTGTCACTTCCCTGTTCGCGTCTGCCTCGCGCCCTTATAGGTCCATGCTCGCGCTTCCCGCCACTGAAAGTGTTCCGGAAGGAAGGTAACCAATCACAACGGAGTGGGGTTTGGGGGGGGGGGGAGCGGAGATGGCCGAAGCACAGGCGGAGGGAGCGGAGATGGCCGAAGCACACACACTCAAGTGTTGACAGGACGTGCTGGATCGCCAAAATAAGAGAAAGAGCTTCCCGAAAATCTTCATAGTTTTTTGTGATGTGATTCGTGTCAGGTTGCTCTATAGCAGTGTAAAAGAAGAAATTAAGACCAGAAAAGTAGTATAATAGGATCTCTTTAAGGCTCCTTTCCTATGCCTTAACCCCAAACGTCATTGGGGTTAAGGAGAGATGAAAAGGTGCTTCCTATCGAACATAGGAAAAGACAGCACTGTTTCAAATTGATTCGACTCCACTTTTCCTAACCTGCGTCATTGCGCGACGGCATGTTGCGGTGACGTGAGTCTCTAGCGTGAAACTACACTATTCTCAAAAAAATGGACTACAACACGCGCTCGTTTGATCCATGCGTTCTTTATATATTGATTTTAATCAGGTTATCGCCAACAGAGTGAGAATCACTTAGATCAGACTTGGCTAAGGGGAATATTTAAGGTCACTTGAATCCCAATTCACATGTGAAAAAAAGAGGCTACACTTAACATGATGTTGAAATGAACTGCCCCCAGTAGTCTTTATTAAATGTGAAGTTGGCATTTTATTTTCTTATGGTGTAAATTATGTGCTATGAAAATAACTGTTATGATCTTGGTCTTTTATGAGGTCTTTATTATCTTTATGGGGGGGAGGGGCATTTTGTTTAAGCCGAGTTAAATCTTCCTCTCTTCTCCTCTCCTCTCTTCTGTTTTACCTCTTGTTCGTATTCGTGTAGAGTCGGTAAACTCTGTCGGTGGCCTGTTGCTTTAAATATTGCCGCCGTAAAGGATTATGGGATACCACTATCTCCTTTTCTTTCGCATAGGTTGGTCCGGAGTAACCTATGCTAAAGGAGGGTTAAAGGATGAATCAAAGCTCCTTTCCTAAGCATTTTGAGATTTCGAATCACCTATCCACCGAGTACTTCTGGGTCATCTCGATAGGAAAGGAAAGTTTCAGTACAGGGAAAGGCTGTTCAACAGGATTTGGCAACATATTTTCACCCGTGACTAATGGGTTTCTAGTAATTTGTTTTCAAGTGTTGACATGTACTGTATCTATTTTGGCAATGCGATAGAGTGTGACAGTCAAGTGTATCTTGCTGACAAAAAAATTATGCATTTTCAAAGTGCAGCAGCAATACACAGTAGAGATTGAGCCAACTAAAGCACAAGCCAGGCTAAACAAACATTAGCTGTGAAGTAGTTTAACACTTTTCCACTAACACAAACCTGGTTCTGTTTCTAGTACCACTTCACTTCACTCGGTTTACCCTGCAAACCATTTTAAGAACCAATTTGCTTTTTCCCAGGCTTAGCCACATCATTATGTCACTATTTACATATATCTCTGCTCTCCCAGTGCGGACTACACCGCATTTTAATGATGAACACAGCATAGTTAACGTGTCCTAAACCTGCGAACACACCGACATACAAATCCCATACATATATTTATTTTAACTAGGTTTGTAAATTGAAGTTTGGACTTATGGAATTAAATACTCAACCTCAAGCAAAACGGGTAACTGAAATAGTCTCAAATTATTGTTTCGGATGTATAATTCACAAAGCTTGCAAGCTCTGAATAGACCAATTGCAAACAGGTGTACAAATTTAAACCTTCAGGATTACAGGTGTGGCTATTGACAGTGTGATCATTCCACAGATGTGTAGCTGCTACTGTTATGTTGTCTTCCACAGTCAGTGAGTGACAGTTATGTGTCAGATGGCATGCTTCGATAGTTTGTTCTTGTGAGAGAAATGCCATTGAACAAGCTGCTTTAATGGAGCGTACGTCCTCTTCAAAACCACTGACCCGATGTGTAACACCCCTACTATGATGCCGTCATAAACTAAAGACTAAAATAACAACCCAGGTCCATACTACCTCTTAATGACGTGACAAAACAATTCTGCAAAGAATTGACTGTACTTGTATAGGTGATTTGGAAAATTGACTATATACACTTAAATGAAGACTTCAATTTATTTGTGTGTTGATACAATTCTTTTTAATATGGATTGTTGTGTCTGATATCCATCCACAAGCACTGATGTGGAAAATCCTCACGTCTCTATTTTTTTGGGCTAACATCCAAAGTAATTACCATTTGTTAATAAATGATAAACCCATCTGGCTTTACACGGTCATAACTCTTCAAGATCACTAGCTAATTATTTGTTAAAACGGCTAATGGGGTCATTTAGGATTGAGATCAATGCTGTAACCTATCAGTGGAAAGACCAATTAAGCCATGATGCAGGCCACTTTTCAGAAAAGATGACTTTTGTGTTAGGATGAGGGGAGGATGAAAAGGCCACACAGTATTTGATGCATGCCCTGGTTAGATTGTTGGTTCAAAGCTCTGACTCAGAGCAGAGCAGTATTGATCATGTCAGTGTGATGTGTAGAGGTTGTTTGTCTTTTACTCAAGGGGTTTAAACCATATGGTTCCTCTGTTCCCTGCAAGAATCAGAACCTGACCAATCCTGAGTGTGGCCAATAGAAAAATTAAAGGCGAGACAACTGAGCCGAAGTGTTGCAACGCTGCCGAGCGCGCTGTGCGCCTGCTCCATAGGCTGTAAACGGCTGCTATAATGTTAACGTTGCATACATTGTAAAAGAAAAGTTCCATTCACAAAGCATTTTTTCACCATCAAAGGGTGTATGTTCTGGAATCGATTCGCTTATTAAAATATCCAGATTTTATAGTCATTTGGGGTAATGTTTGGTTTAACAGGAACACAGTGGAACATATCTTGTCTAAATGATACCCGTTGGTAGGAACTACTTTTTCTTCCGCCTGTCATAGTCATATGCGTAATATAGCTATACAGTAAACGTATAACGTCTATTTCAGCTCCACAAACAGATGTGATGTGGGAAGACACAGTGAGGTATTGTGGCGACACCACAAACCTCGTCAAACATTTGAGAATCAATCATAACACAGAATATGACGAGGTTATGATGAGGAGATCGGAGGAGGAGGAGATGATAGGGACAGGTGCTGCTAGGGCAGCAGGCGATTGTAACTTTATACATCCTCACCCAACCAAAAAAAAAAAAAGTCCTCACCGAGCCAATCAGCGCAGTGCATTTAATTTGACCAATAACACTCCACATTTCAGTTGCAACATCTGCCTTTCATTACGCTACACAAATAAATAGGCTACGAAAAATAGCCAAACGGAATAATGGATAAATAAAGCCAGCTCAACTAAGTAGGCTACAGGTTGTGAAGGTAACGGAAGTAGGCTATCCTGTAAACCCTGTTGGCTCACGCATACGCCCCCTTCAGTGAGGCAGAGGAAGATTTACTGGCTGCCTCATTTCATGCCTTTTTCAGCGCGGTTTTATGTTAGATCAGTATATTATTTAGTCATGAAATAAAATGGCATTAAATGTCATTGTAAATCATTCCGAGGTTAAAATAGAACGATATTACTTCTATCTTGTCCATAGCCGACATGGTCTAACCCCTGCTGCAACGCTAGACAACACAGCACACACACACTCCTTTTATAATTGTTAATTTGTGGCCAAAAAATAATTATCTCGTTCCCACAATTTATTAAATTGTGGCCACAAATTAATTATCTCGTTCCCACAATTTAATAATTTGCGGCCACAGATTATTAAATCATGCAAACAGATCACTAAATCGAGCAAACAGATTTTTTTTTTTCACAGATGTCACCAGAGGGGCTCCGTAGAGGGAGTCATGTGTCATCGTTTCCAAGGTTTGCTCGGACATGGTGAAACAACTTCTTCTGGGTGGTCAATTTATTTTTGGGTGACCTACTATGAGCTCCTAGCCGAGTTAATACATATTTTCGTCCTGCATAATGAATCCTAACCATTAGCAACAAGGTATAGCATACTAATTAGTTAGCTAGCTAAGTATGTCAGGGAACAGATCAACTTAAGTATACTTCTTTTTCACCAGGGATTGTTAACATTAATCATAGAGGGCACTTTTCTCTGAGCTCAGCAGGATGCACTAAAGTGAGCATCTAATCTACAAAGTCCCCCTGGACAAGTCCTGGTTATTTAGAGAGGGGGTGTTGAGAGAATAGCTTACTTCAACAAAGTGTATGTAACACATTGCACACAGTGTCAGTACAGCAGGAGCAACCTCTTGATACACAGGGTACTAATGTATGCAACGGATATACCTCTGAATAGCATATCTAGCAAGATGAACATGTAATACCTCGTAGGTATGTCAATGTGGTTACTCTGTAGTTTCGAGAATGCACAGCGGGGGCCATACATCCTGTGTTGTTCACACAAACAGCTTCACGGCTGTGTCTCTGTAGCGCAACTTTTGCCAGCCTTGTCTTTCTACATAGTTTTTTCTTTAATAATTCCCATCAATATGAAATAGTTTCTTGTCATTTTTATGAAACATTTAATCAATGAAATAAAATGAAGCTAAGTTAAAGTTAAACTATATGGTCTGTTTTACACAACAACTTTCTTTACATGTTTCACAATGTATTCTTCACAGAGCATTAACAATAACACGTGCCTCATATGCTGTACAATGTTTTCATGATGTCTATTTCTAAGCAGACTTGGATATATATATATATATATATATATATATATATATATATATATATATATATATATATATATATATATATATATATATATATATATATATATATATACATATATATATATATATATACATACATACATACATACATACATACATACATACATACATACAGTCATATGAAAAAGTTTGGGACCCCCTTCTAATTTTGGGGATTTTTGTTCATCATTAGCTGGGATTTCAAAGAAGCAAATTCCTTTTCATATATGCCATACCTTAGGGAAACAGAAGCAATTCATCAGTGTCATTTTGTTTATTGGAATAATAGAAAATATGCAATAGGCATCATAACACAATTTGACTGGTGCATAAATTTGGGCACCCCAAAAGAAAAATGACATCAGTACTTAGTTGAGCCTCCTTTTGCAAAAATAACAGCCTCTAGACGCCTTCAGTAGCCTGTGATGAGTGTCTGGATCCTGGATGTAGGTATTTTGAACATTCTTACATACTAAAGCGATCCAGTTCAGTTAAATGTGATGGCTGCCGAGCATGGAAAGCCTGCTTCAAATCATCCCATAGATTGTCTATGATATTCAAGTCATTGGACTGCGACGGCCATATCAGAACATTGTACTTTTCCCTCTGCAGGAATTTGAACTGTGTTAAGGGTCATTGTCTTGTTGGAATATCCAACCCCTGGGCAACTTCAACTTTGTGACTGATGATTGAACATTATCCTGAATAATCTGTTGAAACTGGGTTGAATTCATCCGACTATCAACTTTAACCAGGGCCCCAGTCCCTTAATTGGCCACAGCATGACCAAATTTGACAGTAGGTAGCAGGTGTTTTTCTTGGAATGCAGTTTTCTTCTTTCGCCATGCAAAGCGCTTTTTATAAAGACCAAATAACTTATTTTTTGTCTCATCAGTCCAAAGCATTTTCTTCCAATATGAATCTGGCTTGTCTAAATGAGCTTTAGCATACTCCAAGCAACTGTATCTGTGGCGTGGGCGCAGAAAGGGCTTCCTTCTCATCACCCGGCCATACACATGTTTTGGTGCAAATTGCACTGAATTGTTGAACCATGTACAGATACACAATCTGCAGCCAGATGTTCTTGCAGGTCTTTGGAGGTGATCTGTGGGTTGTGTGCAACCATTCTCACAATCCTCCACCTATGCCGCTCCTGTTTTTTTCTTGGTCTGCCATGCCTGGGTTTAACTGCCACTGTGCCCGTGTCCTTCCATTTCCTGACAACGTTCCCTACAGTCAAAATTGACAATTGAAACCTTTGGGAAAGGTTATTGTAGCCTTCCCCTAAACCATGACAATGAATAATCTTTGTTTTGAGATATTTTGGGAGCAGCTTTGATGATCCCATTCTGTCTCAATTCAGCAGAGAGTCAAAGAGAAGTGCAACTTGCATTTAGGCACCTACAATACCTTTTATCATGATTAAACAGACATTGCTATGAGGTTCAAGGCTTAACAACATAATCCAACCAACTTTGTGTTTAAAGTCCTCAGTTTTACATGCTGTTACAGGCATTAAAATCAACAAAACCACAAGGGTTCCTATATTTTTGCACAGCCAGTTTTTCACATTTTATTTTATTTCATACAACCAAATACTGCTTTTCAAAACATCTTTGTTTGGAAAACATCCCAGTACTTAGCTGTTCCTGGTAAATTAAAGACATACCACTTTTATATTTTTTTTGTGAAAGCAGAGTCAATTATAATGCCTATATATATATATATATATATATATATATATATATATATATATATATATATATATATATAAACATTTGCAAATATTTCAATTTTAATAACAAAAATGTACAATGCTTTGCTGCCCTGTCCAATGTAATTAGTCTCTAAGCATTTTCTTGGTGTAGTTATCCCATTGCTAGCCAACCTCGTGTGAATGGTGACAGTACATTTCAATGTAAGGGACCCCTGGTTCAAAGGATGCTGAACTGAAGGTTTCTTGCCTGAGCCTGTGACATTTCCCCTAACGAGAGACAGTCTAGCCTTCACAATGTTAGGAAGTCATCCACTGCTGAGCTCCAACATTTCACCATCACGTGTCACCAGGAAACCACACCAACCAGTGGCGTGTAAATGAAAGGGGATACAAGGAAGTTGTTGTGGAATCTAATAATGATGCTATTCTTAGTGAATCTGAATAGTTTTCATTGGAAACTCTTTAGAAATCGTCCTATCTCTTTTTTTTTAAATGAATTCCATGAAACACCTCATATTTCTCTCCAGAGCCAATATCCTCCATAAAGGTTTATTTTCCTGTTGGCATGCTCTCTGATAGCGGAGCATACATTTTCACAACTGTAATGAGTTGAAATGTGTGCTAAGAACAAGACAGAGTAACTGGGGGAAGTTACCATTTAAAAAAAACATGTCCCAGGCTCCTTGGTTAAAGCACCTACTCCAACTAACATTCTCCTCACCAGACCAAACATTAGCAGCTATCTGTGATTCTTTGGGGGGAGGGTTTAGAACTGTGTGTGTGTGTGTGTGTGTGTGTGTGTGTGTGTGTGTGTGTGTGTGTGTGTGTGTGTGTGTGTGTGTGTGTGTGTGTGTGTGTGTGTGTGCGTGTGTGTGTATGTATTGGCAGATGCATGCCCATGTGTGAGTATTTCCGACTGCTACTAGGCACGTCAGAATTGCATGTCACCGTTTTGTTAAACGAGGTTTCCAATACCACAGGATGCGCGGGCCAAGTCAAAGTTTGATGCGTGGCTCTGGCTGTATACGTAAATCGCTCCAAACAAGGAGAACAATCAATGTTGTGAGGTGTTTGGTTATATTGCAAACCAGAAGCTACAGTATAGGACAGAGGAACAACAAAATGAGGAAATATACTAAAATACAGATGGAAGTGAAACCAATGCACAGCAAACTATATTCTTTTTTTTTAAGATATTTTTTGGGCATTTTTATGCTTTATTGATAGTGCAGAGAGACAGAGGTGAAATGGGGCAGAGAGGGAAGTGACATGCAGAGAACGACCGCGGGCGGGAATCGAACCCAGGTCTGCTGCTGGGCCCGGCCCGGGGGGGACGCCTTACCAACTGAGCTAAGGGCACCCCAGCAAACTATATTCTATGGGCGGCAGGTCATTCACCCCGTCCCCAAGTAGTACATCAAGATGCAAGATGGTTTATTCTTCATATATGCACATTAACAATTACAGCAGCAGTCATTGGCAATTAAATTCTATGAAATCCAATGTAGGAGAAGAAAAAACACAAGCGAAGAGAGCAACATGTGAGACACAAATAAACACGTAAGTAGTGCAAGGACACAGTGCAGATACACAGGTGTAGAGATAAGGTGCTTCATAAATATAAAGTAGGATGCAAAATAGACGAAATGTTATTATGTACATGGGATTTTTTTTTAAATAACTGTAGTGAAGTAGCATAGTGTAAATGTAATAGAATACTGTTTAATATAATAGAACATATGAATACGTGTATATATTATTATTATCACACGTTGTTACCGCTGAGTGCTGATACCTTACCTACCTACTTTCTCTCTCGTTCTCTCTCCCTCTGTCTAAGTGATTTTCACATGCACACACTTGTTCAGATACATCATGACAACACCCCAAAGTCAAGAGTTCCCAAGACTTTTTTTCAGTTATGTCATCTTATCCCAGGCAAAAAGTTGTCTATCAGAGCATGCAAAAAAAAATGTATATACTTGTGCAGAGTTGTAGAAGCAGTAGAAGTGTGTGGTGCGGGGATAAGGAAATGAGAAGCTTACAAACAGGAATCAAAGCCACAAACATTACATAAGCCGATCGGTGATGTTTGGCCTATCCGAACAGGAAGGCGCTGACCAAGAGATTGTGGAGTAAAAAGCTGCTAGATTGTCGGCTGTGATTATCAAACCCCAAGAAAAGTATAACCAAGATTCAAGATGGTTTATTCATCATATTGCACAGCAATTACAGCAGCAGTCGTTGACAATGCACGTCTTAAGTCCCAGGCTCCTCTCAACAATGCAACATAGAAGAAGAAAATGGATAACACAAGTGAAGAGAGCAGCACCTGAGACACAAAAAAGTAGTGCAAGGAAACAGCGCAGATAAAAACTGTGAGATAAGTTGCATGGTAACGTTTTACAATAAGGTACACAAAAAAGAGTAGTTGCTGTTCCAAAAAGAGTACCTACTGTTCCAAAAAGAGTACCTACTGTTCCAAAAAGAGTAGCATTGTCTTTTTGAAGTCCTACAAAAGTTTGGCCTGGGGAACAGGTTTATTTATTGGATTCGGCATATCACCGCTCAAGCCAGTGCCAGTAAATACAAAAATTCAAAAAATGCTTCAAAGTAAAATCCTGCATGCCCAGACAAGCAGACAATTTAAAAGGGTTGTTAATATTATCAAATGTTACTCATCTTTCCATGATCTATAAATAGGATGACTGAGATCACTTAAATTCACCATACTTGTGTTTTTTAATGGGGTTGTGTCCCCCAATAAATCTCTTAGGGAATGCTATTAAAGGCTTAAGAACGTTCTAGACGATTATTTTGTTAGTGAGGTCAATGCATTAGTGTGGTATGCCATGTTTAGATCTTTACCCAAGCAGTAACCTAAGCCAATCAATTGACCTCTTTGTTTTGGGTGAGGAGCACATGGCCTAAGTGTATGTCAGACTGTCAGACTTCAAACACTCAAAGCTTACCTCAATATACAACAGGAGTTCTCAGGTTGACTGAGGCCAGTGTGCTCAACATAGTGCACATTTTTCCAAATATTTTTTTAGCATTTATGATGGATTGACCCTAATATGTTATCTTCCATTGTTTGGTTGAAAAGACTTGGACCCACAATGTTAAAGGTGCATTACGCCGTTTTAGTGGAGAGGGATTTGTTTACATTGAGCCTGCAGTTGTTTTACAAAACATGTTTTCTCCATGTAATTCTTAGTATTGAATAATTATATTATCATAAATCCAAAAACTTAATTATTTGGAAAGCACCTGGAACAAAACGTAAGACTAGAATATGTTTGTAGACCAAACTGTGGGCCCTGCTGCTGTAAACAACAAACAGTGAAACCGTAACTTTTCAGGAAGCTTTTTTAACTTCAAACTGTGTTACAGGAATCCAATTTTTTTTAAACAAATTTCAAATCAAATCAAATAATACAGTTATATTTGTATAGACCAATATCACAAATAGACATTTGCCTCAGTGGGCTTTACATTCCATACAGTATGACACCCTGCCCATAGACCCTTAGCTCGGCTGAGAAAAAACTCCCAGTAAAAAGTTGGTTTTATTCACAAGGTGAATTCTCATATCTGAATAAAACCAAATTTTCTTAGACAATGTACACTTCTCTGACACAACCACAAGTAACATTGTGCACCTTTAAAAACAATAAATAAGAATAGAAAATCTGGGTGAATAGCCCAAACCAAGCTATTTCTCAACCTCATTCAAGTGGTTACGTAAGATCAATTTGTTTCTTCCTCTGGGTGGTATCTGATAAGTGCTGAACTGTGTGTCTCATGGCAACAGAAAAGAGGAACTAGAAGTGAAGGCAAAGCAGAAAAATATAAAGAACACTTCCTAACGGCACGACCAAGCCAGCCTAAGATCAGCAATCAACACTTCCGGAGCATGCTTTTAGAGAGAGAAAAAAACAATGTTTTACCACATACCTCTAAACTCACATGACACACATTTGTGCTGGATAATGTGCACTGATAAAGTGAGTGAAATAGGATGAATATGAATATGTAACTTGTAATGTCAATTGTAGACTTGGATCCATGGAAATTGAATCTTAATGATTTGCTCTCTGATTTTTCCCACAACAACTACATACGATCTTATGCATGCACACACACACACACACACACACACACACACACACACACACATGCACACACACACACACACACACACACACACACACACACACACACACACACACACACACACACACACACACACACACACACACACACACACACACACACACTTGTTTGTCTTGTTTGATTCCATTGCAATAGGCACATTTTCATTAGCCAGGCATGTGGCATGGCTGAAAGGATTGCATTGTCGGTTCACTTTGGCCCATGACTGTACTATCTCAACAATCTGAACCCTGTGATTGCAAGGAAACATTTACTACTGTGTCTGACTTTTTCCCCTTTTTTATATACTAGCCCTTACCCGTGAATATGCCCATTGCAACTACATGTCAATGTTGGAATGTGTGGTTAGAATAGTGTGAAGATCATAGGCCAATATTTTATAAGCAATCTTGACCCATGTGGGTTAGTTTTAAGCAGCAGCAAAAGAAAAAGAAAGCGGTATAAATGACCTATAGTCACCGCGTCGCAGGAGTTGGACCACAACTCTATTCAAAATATAACATTAGTCCAACTCAGAAGGTAGAGCCCCTATCTCACTGGGCTGCAACAGTTTGAGACAAGTTGGAGACAGAAAATTGCGAGAAAATATGCAAATTAGCGAACATTTGCACTTGCAGTCTCACTGAGTTGGTTCCTCACGAACACGTTTGTGAATGTCCTGGCCAAAACTTGCCGGGAGCTCGCATTTATGTCTTGTGAACGTCTGGCGAGCGTCGCGCTCACTAGTGCCTTGAAAAATTATGTTTTAACACATGTATACAAACACGCCACAGCTTTAACAGTTGTATTACCTATTTTCTAAAATGTAGATGTTGACCATGCATTAAAGGTGGAGTCAGCCTCTGACATCTCTACAGAGAAAACCTAAATAAACCAGTTTGCCAGGTTACAGTGACAAGCTTATCTAACAAGAATATTTCCATATATTGCTATCAGCTAAACAAATATTCCTAAACTGTCTCTGGATCTGCATTGATAACATGTCGTCAGGCTGTGAAGCATCACTTTTTTAAAGCCATGTTTTTATCCCATATGTTCTTCTATCGTGTAATATTAAAGAGCACCTATTGTGTTTTTCTGACCTATACATGTTGTTCTAATGTTATATAGTAATTCTAAATGATACCAAAGTAGCAGATAGGCTAATGATGTATGCATTAAGTCGTGCGCCCTGCAGGCCGTCTGGGTTGGCTCTGCACTGACCTGGGTGTCGGTCGCTGATGGCAATATTTTTTGAATTAGTCTGGATGCATTAGGTATGAAAACATGAACTTTCTCTACATGGTCATGCAGCTCCAAGTTGCATGACCATGCGCTCCTGCAGCAGCTTAGTTTGAAGTTGGCGGGTGGTGCCTGTTGCCACAAGGGAACCTGGCCAGACCAGTGCAGAGGGCAGACGGGGGGTCCTAAAGAGTGTTAAGTTTAGGCTCTAAACAGATCATATTGGCTATGAGACAAAATACAGGAATGGCAATGTGAGGAATAAAAAGGGATTTTTGGACACTACACCATGAAAACATTTTCAAGTAGAGTCACAAAATTGAAATCTGATCCAGACGAAAAAGCAAAATATGGTTTCTTTAACCTATATTACATCAACAAGCGTCTGCACTCAGCTCTATTATAAATCTAAAGAAAACAAAGGACACCAGTCTGTTAGAGGAATGCCAAGCGATCTCCAGCGAACAGTTTGGCAACAGTTGTTTACGTTTATACTTTTTGAGGCTCAGAGTAAGACGTTGTGAGAAGCGCTCTGAGCCAGGCTTGTCAGATCGCCGTTAGCAGAGTGTGTGTGTTAACACTAACTTTTTTAGCATTCACACACGACCAACAGGTAGTGGATGATGAGTAGATATTAGCTGATAATTATTATTATTATTTAGTTTTTTAAAGATTGTTTTTGTGGCACTGTGGGTATTTCTAACCATCACACCACAAGAGGCCCTGATATTTGCTGATTTTGACAAAAAAGCATTCTCGATTGCAATTGCTTTATTAGACAGTACATAGTTAAAATGGGGAAACAGAGAGAGAGGGGGGATGACCTGCAGTAAATGTCCACGGGTCGGATTTGAACTCACGACCACAATGAAGGCCGGAGCCAATATGGTATGCGGCTCGCTCTATCCACTACGCCACCGCAGCGCCCCTATCCATGTGTTTGTATCCAATTTGCCAGGCTGTGTTAGTTTGCCCTACAGTCATTAGTGTGATAAAGACCTCTAATGGGCCTCATCCTGCAGGCTTGTCCCCATCCTTCTCAGGCCACAGATTAAAGAGGATCCTCGCTGGGAGATCGGCCAAGTTCCATTTATCTCCATGTTTTTCTCCGCAGACACAGACAGGCTGAGTAGAGTGAGAGAGCTACTCATTCAATGCAGTATTAGTTGTTGATCTGTATAGTTGTGGTCCGTGACAGATACTCAGCCCATTCTAACTCTGTCTTGAGCATGTACACAAGTTGCTGCTGAACTGTTGCAGATGAGCATTTAATTGGTTGTCAGAAAAGGGAACAACAATAAACCCTGCGTTCCAATGCCCATCCTTCCATACTATTTAGTATGCCAGAAAAATATTTAGGATGTCCCAATACATGCACCTCAATTGTAGTATGCTGAAAAAATACATAAATGCCCCACTAACTTCAATAGCATTTTGGAGTATACGTCTTTATTCTTGAAATTTCTTGACATAATGAAAAAAATGTAATAAAAAAAAATTCCCCACTCCTGTGGCCCTAAAACTCTTCTGTACTTTAGTATGTAGTGTAGTAAAAAGAAAGAGTATGTGAATTGGAACGCAGGGAAAGTTTGAAGTCAATACAGAGATGTATACATTCTCACTTTGGGACAGCAACACCTTTGTCTCACATCCCACCACTAGAGAACATGTTTAAAAAGGATCCAATATTCTGCTCAATCAGAACGTTTTTATAATCTTTACGCTTTCAGTTATCCCGTCTCTTTTAAATATTTTTTTTTAGGATGATGGTTCTGGCTTGAATACGGACACTGGATTTAGCAGCGTTGATCAGTCACTAGACAGAGTGGATAACCCCAGCGATATACATTTCCATTTCCATTTCCAGACTTCCATTAAGTGCATTCAACCATGAAGGTACAAACTCAGAACAACAAGAATCCCGCAAGTACTATAGCTTCAAATAAACCAAACTACAATTTACTTTTTTTTCTCTCTTAGTCAAAGTGGAAGATGTGTAAACTATCAGCTGACCTGATGTAAATGGGGAGCTCGTTCTGTGTACTGTGACCGCAATGTTAATGTCACACTTTGTTGCCAATGGTAACCCCTGCTAACCTCTCCGAACATTAAAGAATACCCTCCGGCCCTGCAAATCATGACCACAGATTATCAGTAAATCATATTCAAATATCAATGTTGCACCGCAGTATTGCTGGGGAGACTGAGTTGAGTTATTTAAAATGCTGACATATGTTATTAATATATTCCTATTGAAATTTCCATTAGCCTCGCTTTAAAGGTGGAGGCAGCAACTCTGGAGAACGCTTGTCTTCTAAATCACCTCTTGTCAAAATCAGTGAACATCTCCTCACAATCCGCTACCTGTCCGTACTGGTGTTAATATACGGTAAAGTGGTATGCAAACAAAAGGTTATGTAGGCAAAAACTGCCAATGGTAGAGCTAGTAAACATGCCAGTTTACAGAGCCTAGGCTGTGTATTAACACTGGATTTTTTTCGGTGCACACGCAGTACGGACAGGTACCGTATCGTTCTCCAGAATCACTGATTCTACCTTTTAACATGGAGCATTTACAGTGTGGGTTTCAATCAAATACTCATGCAACACATGGCTGCAACATCCTGTACATATCCTGTCTGGTTTGGAACAAGGGATGGCATGAAAACTAAATTGGGGTCGATGTAAAGGTCAGTCTAAGTGGTTAAGGAGAGTAATAGAGGGTCATTTAACTGTGTGTGTGTGTGTGTGTGTGTGTGTGTGTGTGTGTGTGTGCGTGTGTGTGTGTGTGTGTGTGTGTTTGTAAAAGATTGCTTCCCTCATCTCTCCGTCATAACATTTTATTGTTGGGTGAGATATTACAAAACATTGTTTATCTTAAATGTTGTTCTCTACCCGTATTCCTCTGCCTTTAAATGTATATAAAATCACCACGTTAATGTTCTGTATCTATCAGTATGTGAACTTAGTTTAATATGTAGTATGTATGTCAACATAACATAGCAATAGCAACAGTTAAAACAATCAAATCTAAAGGGATTTTCACTGTTTTTTTTATCATGTATAACAAATCCCCCAAACTATGGAGAAAAATAAGTTTGGAGATCTTTTTGGGATTTTTGGCTGCTGGGCCAGTAAAAATATACAAATGGAGTGAAACACTGTGTACATAACCAGTGTTGGGTCTGATTTCAAGCCTGGTATGAACTGCTGGAAAAACTGGGCTATTTATGACAGTAGCTTAGCAACGGCCAACCAGGAGACTTCAAACTCAAACATGTCCAGTGACTCTTTGTACGGGCTGGAGATTGTACAAATATGGGTAATTTCTTAAAGACCAATACATTATTTTGTGAATTAAACAGCTTTTTCTTTTATTGATTTATTTGACTGATGAGTATACCATGTTTGTATTAAAAACAAAATCATCCTCAAGCGTTAAGTTAAATGGTATTTGGCCTATGTGCCCTCAAAACTTTCACCAAAGGCCAAGTGACCTTTCTCCTTAAATGATGAACTTCCGTGCTTGGTTTGGCAACATACAGAGTACAATCTTGTCCTTATTTTGGCAACTGGTGGGCCATTTGAAACAGTTTCATATTGAACATGAAGTGACAATTGCAGAATAAGGGGAGCATTCTAATGATAGTTCTTAAAGATTCACACTTACACAAGTATTGAGTCACATTTGGATAACACAAAGTAATATGTATGAATATGCAATGTGAAAATTATGTATTATGTGTAATTGTCCGGAAGAATAATAATAAATAAATAAATAAATAAATAAATAAATAAATATGTAAAGTGTGTCGCTCATGTCTGTTGTTTCTTAAGTGTACCAGTAATATTTAACATAAGCCACCTATAAGGTACTGGTCATACCAAACCAAACGATGCTGTAGAAGAAAACCATTTTCTTTTGGTGTCAGGTCTGGACTTTCTCCCATATCAAACCAGCGTTCTATCGTTATAAAATCACTATTATAATATAATGAATGAGGTTTTTTCTTCCCTCAGTCTTTCTTCAGTCTTCCCTTGGCCCAGCTGTCCTCTTAATCCTAACCCTACATTTTTACCATGTGTGATGTCACATATAGGAAAATGTAGTGTTGGACAGTGAGACCATAAAACATTCCTTCTGCCTTTTCTCAGGCTAGGATGAACCGATTTTTAATATAGTTGCACATTTATACTACATAGGATCTCAGAATTCAATAAGCCTTCATATTTCCACAGGTGAAGTTGGTCTTTAATATTAGTATGTCAATTGAAGCAGGTAAAGAGCAAGGGGCTCTCCGTGTGCAGTTAATGCCACAGCGCATCCATCCAAGAACAGTCTATCCTGGGTGGCGACTCCTTGGCCTTGCAGCTCCGTGTGGATCCCCCTCTACAAGCCTCACCATGGGGCAGAAGAAGATGTTCTTGTTGTGGCTCTTATGTAAAACCTGTTTGTTTCCCACAGTCTGTCATCTTGAACGAGACGGGAGAGACTTTTTTTCAGTCTGGGATTTGTTCACTTTGTGCAGCGGGAGGAGGTGAAAAAGAAGATTCTACGTGTATAGCAGCTGTTGTTCCTTGCCATACCCGAATGACAACGCTTCCGTTTCTTGCAAATTGTCAGTACAATTGATCAGTCTAGCCCAACCCCAGAACTAACATGCTAACATTCCTCTCGCTATAAATGGGTTGTTTTCTTTCAAGCTTTAAACAAAAGTGCAGACTATTTCTCACATCATGAAGTGAAAAGGAGAAAACACATGACTGTGTGTGTGTGTGTGTGTGTGTGTGTGTGTGTGTGTGTGTGTGTGTGTGTGTGTGTGTGTGTGTGTGTGTGTGTGTGTGTGTGTGTGTGTTCAGCAAACAGTAGGTTTTCCATCTCCACCAGAATTTGTGTTACTGTGACATAAAAAAAAGTTATGTGTGTGTCAACTAATCTACACTCACCTGCCACTTTATTAGGTACAGCGGTTCATTTTCTTGTTAACACATATAACTAATCAGCCCATCACATGTCAGCAACTCAATGCATTTAGGCATGTAGACTTGGACGGGACAACCTATTGAGGTTGAAACTGCATAGTGCACCTTTAAAGCAGCTGTCAAAGGTTTGAATACAACAACAACAACAAAAAATCCACTGAAAGATTCAGCTAAGAACAGACCATGACCATAACATTAGCTTTAAATCCAAGATAAATGCAAAACAGCAGAGAAGAAACAATAAACCTCAAGAGAAGAATGCCATTAGATAATCGTTCCCCCCCTTCCTTATTTGGAGATTCTGTTATTCTGATTTTCATGGAGTGCTGTTAATGTACTATTGTTTGATATATATTACCCAACAATGGTGCTTGTTATGCACCAGTGACTGAAGAAAAGCAAATGATTTGATGTCAGTCTTTAAAACCTTGGAGGGGAATCTATCCTCGTAAAAAAACATGATTTCTGTAGTGTGATGAGTTCAGAGGCTGTATCTAATTAGGATAGGATAATCAAATTTTACTTTTTTTATTATTTTGTGCAAATCGAATGATACAGAAATACAGTTAACATGTGATTTTCCTTTCAGTTTCACACTAGTCTTTTTTAATAGTAGAAAACACTCCTCTATGATTGAGTCAGACCCTGAACATTGTGTAACATAACAAGATTTTGCAATGTAAAACACTTTCTTTTTAACTCAATTGATGAATGACTTGCAATATGCTAATGATCACGGCTCGTAAGAATGAATACCACAATCTAAAACCTTTATCGTGTAATTTCTTAGATTAATTTGATTAGGCATTTGTCATGAATTTCAACACTGCTTTTGACACATTACTCTATGTTTGAAAGAAATTGAGATTGCCCCTGCAGTATGTGGCCAATTTCATGCTCCACTGGAATGAATTGCAAGTCATATAGGCTACCATCATTGCAAAAAAAAGAAATTACATTCCAAGATGTGTGGGGAAAAAAAATATGATTATGATGCATTGAATTTGTATTTTCCCTTTGACTGCAATGAGTGCAAGGGAGATTTTGTCAGACACAAAATCCAAGCCACATTTTTTTATCATAACAAGTGATGGAACAGTGGTAATTATATGGAAACTTTAATTACAAATGTTAGCTTTAAGAAAAAAAAAATTAAAAAAATTGTCAATGTACTTTAGTGAAGATTCCTTTTAGGGGGCTAAAATATAAAACACATGAACCGTACATGCACATTGCATGATTGTCAAACTGCATAGTGAGCCTCGACTTGACTGTAATTATGTCCAGAATAGTGCAATAGATTATCATAATGAAATCCAACCACAGTATAAGATGTTGCAGAAAGCCAGAGTTAAACTCTTAATTTCATTACATATTGGAGTCCAATTGTGTTACACAACAGATTTTGAATACATACTTTTTCATTTTATAAATAAAAAAAATATGTACAGGTCTTGAAAATGCATTTACAGCATGTCTGCTCAACATATGAACAAATCCTTCTGCTCAGCCAAGGATTTAGCGGCCGCTTCAGATGACTTTGGCCCGGGACACACATCCAGCATCTACTGCACGTCTGCGTTTGACTTTTTTTTGGCGACCATGTTAACAGACTGCAGCGATCACACATTCAACCTCTGACGCCCTGCAGACGGCCGTCGGAGTCGCATCAGCAGCGACGCTCCACTCCACCTCAGGAGGCGGAGCCTTTTTTTTTTTTCATAGAGACGTGCGTCTCTCCTGAGTCTCTCTGTTTAACTGATAGAGAAATACTCATATTGACTTCACTCTAGCAGCTTTCACTGTAGTTTCGCCATTTCCCGGTGTGTTGCTTTCAAAATTAAACTTCCCACAAGAGCAAATGTGGAGTGAAAAAAAGGGGCAATGAGGCACACATATTACTGTTGAAACTCTCTCTCTCTCTATATATATATATATATATATATATATATATATATATATATATATATATATATATATACATACAGTGAAGAAAATAAGTATTTGAACACCCTGCTATTTTGCAAGTTCTCCCACTTAGAAATCATGGAGGGGTCTGAAATTTCCATGGTAGGTGCATGTCCACTGTATGAGAGATAACCTAAAAAGAAAAATCCAGAAATCACAATCTATGATTTTTTCACAATTTATTTGTGTGATACAGCTGAAAATAAGTATTTGAACACCTGTCTATCAGCTAGAATTCTGACCTGTTAGTCCGCCTTTAAAAGTCCTCCTCCACTCCACTGTATTATCCTGAATCAGATGCACCTGTGTGAGGTTGTTAGCTGCATAAAGACACCTGTCCACCCCATACAATCAGTAAGACCCAAACATTCAGCATGGCTCAGAGCAAAGAGCTGTCCAAAGACACCAGAGACAAAATTGTACAACTCCACAAGGCTGGAAAGGGCTACGGAGAAATTGCCAAGCAGCTTGGTGAAAAAAGGTCCACTGTTGGAGCAATCATTAGAAAATGGAAGAAGCTAAACATGACGGTCAATCTCAATCGGAGTGGAGCCCCATGCAAGATATCACCTCGTGGGGTCACAATGATGCTAAGAAAGGTGAGGAATCAGCCCAGGACTACACTGCAGGACTTGGTCAATGACCTGAAAAGAGCTGGGACCACTGTTTCCATGGTCACTGTTGGTAATACACTAAGACGTCATGGTTTGAAATCATGCATGGCACGGAAGGTTCCCCTGCTTAAACCAGCACATGTGAAGGCCCGTCATAAGTTTGCCAATGACCATTTGGATGATCCAGAGGAGTCATGGGAGAAAGTTTTGTGGTCAGATGAGACCAAAATTTACCTTTTTGGTCATAATTCCACTATGCGTGTGTAGTGTATTATGTCATTACACATTTTTGATACTGTTTTATAAAACTGCCTTATGAGGACTGACTTGAGTTCCTCATCCTCTGTAGAAGAGAGTACAGATAGGAATGTGGGTTCTTAGCTGTGCGGCCTCTAGCGTAAACTCTTGTATTTCATACTAGCTTTGTATAGGTTAAAATAGACTGTTTTATGAGTTCAAACTAGCACAGCCTGGTTTGAGTTCATCTCAAACCTGGGGAGTGTAGATAATTTACTGGCCACTGTCCAACATTGTTGTTCTTAGCTCGGAAGAAGACCGTAAGCGCCCAACGGGACATTCCTTTCAGGTGATGCTCACTGCAGACCCTTCTGCAAAATGTCCTTTTTAAGAATACTTTTGTAGTAGTCAGGATACACCAATTATAAGCAAGGAGGCTTGACCTAATGACCAATCAGATGACTTAGATTCTTAGGTTAAAGACGGCTACACAGCACCAGAGGGACAGGGTTTTTCAGGGCTTTCAGCTGACAAGAACATTCTTAGTTAGTCCTATGCATCTTCCTCTATTTGATTTGGCTCCAAATACTCTAACACTGGCTTCGTTTGACTGCAGTATGAGTTTTGTTGTTTAAATAAAGAATCGTACCTGGGACCCTCCTCAACTGCGTCAGCTGTCAACTTCTTTCATCCATACCACCAGCACCCAGTTAAGAGAAGAAACTACACGTGTTTGGAGGAAGAAGAATGATGCGTACCATCCCAAGAACGCCATCCCTACTGTGAAGCATGGGGGTGGTAGCATCATGCTTTGGGGGTGTTTTTCTGCTCATGGGACAGGACGACTGTACTGTATTAAGGAGAGGATGACTGCAGCCATGTATTGTGAGATTTTGGCCAAAAACCTCCTTCCCTCAGTCAGATCATTGAAGATGAGTCGTGGCTGGATCTTCCAACATGACAATGACCCAAAGCACACAGCCAGGAAAACCAAGGAGTGGCTTCGTAAGAAGCATATCAAGGTTCTGGAGTGGACTAGCCAGTCTCCAGACCTAAATCCAATTGAAAATCTTTGGAGGGAGCTGAAAGTCCGTGTTACTCAGCGATAGCCCAGAAACCTGACTGATCTAGAGAAGATCTGTGTGGAGGAGTGGGCCAAAATCCCTCCTGCAGTCTGTGCAAACCTGGTGAAGAACTACAGGAAACGTTTGACCTCTGTAATTGCAAACAAAGGCTACTCTACCAAATATTAACGTTGGTGTTCAAATACTTATTTTCAGCTGTATCACACAAATAAATTGTTAAAAAATCATAGATTGTGATTTCTGGATTTTTCTTTTTAGGTTATCTCTCATACAGTGGACATGCACCTACCATGGAAATTTCAGACCCCTCCATGATTTCTAAGTGGGAGAACTTGCAAAATAGCAGGGTGTTCAAATACTTATTTTCTTCACTGTATATATGTATATATATATATATATATATATATATATATATATATATATATATATATATATATATATATATATATATATATATATACATACATTTTCTTGTTAACACATATAACTAATCAGCCAATCACATGTCAGCAACTCAATGCATTTAGGCATGTAGACCTGGACGGGACAACTTATTGAGGTTGAAACCAAGCAACAGAATGGGGAAGAAAGGGGTTTTAAGTGACTTTGAACATGGCAATGTTGAGGGTGCCAGGAGAGCTGGTATGAGTATTTCAGAAACTGCCTATCTACTGGGATTTTCACTCTAAATCATCTCTAGGGTTTACAGGGAATGGTCCGAAAAAGAAAAAATATCCAGTGAGCAGCATTTGTGTGGACGTAAAATGCCTTGTTGAAGTCAGAGGTCAGTGGAGGATGGGCATACTGGTTTGAGATGATAGAAAGGCAACAGTAACTCAAATAACTCTTGTTACAACCAGGGTATGCAGAATACCATCTCTGAATGCTAAACACGACCAACTTTGAAGCAGATGGGCTACAGCAACAGAAGACCCCACCGGGTGCCACTCCTGTCAGCTAAAAACAGGAAAACAAGGCTACAATTCTCACAGGATCACCAATATTGGACAATAGAAGATTGAAAAATCATGCCTGGTCTGATGAGTCTCGATTTCAGTTGTGACATTCAGATGGCAGGTTCAGAATTTGGCGTAAACAACATGAAAGTATGGATCCATCCTGCCGTGCACCATCAACCATGCCATGTTCAAAGTCACCTAAACCCCCTTTCTTCCCCATTGTGATGCTCGGTTTGACTTCAGTACATTGTCTTGACCACGTCTAAATGCATAAATGCATTAAATTGCTGCCATGTGATTGGCTGATTAGCTTTTTGTTTTTATAAGCCATTGAACGTGTACCTAATAAAGTGGCCGGTGAGTGTATATATATATATATATATATATATATATATATATATATATATATATATATATATATATATATATATATATATATATATATATATATATATATATATATATATATAGGGGTAGACGCAGGATGTGTGGGCCATAGGGATGGGGTCTTATCGCCAAAAAGTGTTCTAATATCCTCAGTACATTTGAATAAATGAATTGTTCATTCTTAAACCTTTCGTTGATGAAGTCTGTCCTGATTGATCACGTGTGTGGCTGCAGAATGAACTGCAGCCAGTAAATGTAGGAGCCTCCTGATGATCAGATTCTAGATTGCATCTCTGTTATTCATGCTGACCAAAAAAAACTAAACAACATAATATAATTAAGGTGATAACATTATTGCTATTCTAACCTCCTGCAACGTATAAATATCCCTATGCTTCTACACTATGGCCAGCTGTGTATAGGCTGTCCATAGTGTATAGCAGGCCATATCAGCCTAAGTACCCCAGAATTACAACTTATTAGGAGAGAACTTGTGATGCAAAGCAATGATTCAATTTAATATTTGCAGCTGCAGCGCACACACACACACACACACACACACACACACACACACACACACACACACACAGCGAAGGCCAGCATCAGAAGCTTGTTTGGTCGCATGGGAAGTTGTTACGAAATCTCTCTAAGTTAAAATAGATGTCTTTAATTTACCATTTCTTCTGGGGTTTCTGTGGTCTGTCGATGCGGTCCAGTTATAATCATTTGAGGCTGTAAACAAAGGACAGGCAGGGAGAGGGGCGGCTGAATCCGTTGGTTGCCACAAACAGCTATGTTACATTGTGTGTGTGCGTGTGTGTGTGTGTGTGTATTTGTAAGATCGGTCCACTCTAACAAAGTGATAAATGGGTGATAAAGACGTGATAAGTGTCTGCTGTTAGCTTGAGCTGTGCGATTCCATTCATCTGTTTCCAGTTTACACACACACACACACACACACACACACACACACACACACACACACAACCACAGGAATGGTAATCCGTTCAGTTAAAGGTGGAGTCAGCTATACTGGAGAATGATTGTTCAAATGATCAAAAACAGTTACAAAATCTCCTCATGATCCAAAGTGTTAAGACAGAGCCAAGGCTATGTAAACTGGTATGTAAAAACAAAAAAAAGGAATATAAATAAAGGTGGCCCACCCCTAGCAAACAACATGCCCGTTGACAGAGCCTATAGGCTGTATATTAACACCAGGCTTTTTTCTTTTCAGCGCACACACACAGTACATACAGGTAGCAGATTGTGAGGAGATATTCACTGATGTTGACAAAGTGATTTTGTCAACAAACATTCTCTCCAGAATCGCCGACCCCACCTTTAACTTTTTATCAAGGAAACATTAAGATCGAAGATAAATTCTGTCCATCCCTCTCTCACATATATGAATGCTTCTTGTGAATCCGTCTCACTTCTATAACTCATGGCTATGGAAAAATAAAACCGTTTAAGACTGTTGCTATTCATACAGGTTGGATATCTGTTAAAGTCAAAGTCAAAATTATTTCTATAGCAGATTTAAAAACAACATCAGTTGACCAAAGTGCTGTACAAGATACAATACAAAATAACATATAAGGTACATGAAAAAAAAGTTAGGAGTGTCAAAGTCTCAACTTGTGTTAAAGGCCAATGCAACAAAAGTGAGCCTTCAGCAACATATTAGCTGTTCCAGGTTCTATTCATTCACACACAGTCATACTGGTGGTGATAAACTACGGTAGTAACCACAGCTGCCCTGGGGCAAACTGAAGGAAGCGTGGCTGCCATGCAGCGCCAACGACCCCTCCGACCACCACCTCAAACATACAGCAGTCATACACATTCACACGAGGCAATCTGTCGATTTATAGAAATAGTTGATTATTTCATCTCATTCTTAGGGGTCAAAACTTAAATTTTTTCTTGCCATAATTCATAGAAACAGATGTGAGAAGGTGTCAGAGAACAGATGGGGAGCAATTAGAGAGCACAGTCTTACGGACTCGTCAAAGGGATAATTAAATCGGCCAACACGCACTGTTTATCCTCTCATCAATCATTGTAGAAGTGGGTAAGAAACAGAAGGACCGTAATGCCATGGGTCGGCTTTTGAATTCCAGTTGTCTCGTCTATGCAGATTTTTGCACACTGGGAGATTTAAGACTTGTTAATTGAGCGGTGTTATAAGTGCTCATAAATTATACATCCCCCTTCTCTGCAGGATAAAGCATACACTGTTAGTAGAATTATTATGGTGAAATAATTCCTTTAACATACACTGTGCTCAGAGCAAGGCCTTTAAAAACTCAACTTAAAAACCATGAATTATCCTCATTCCATTAATACAACAAGTCCTTCAAATTGAAAGCATTTAGGTCCCTTTATTTAATTGGCAGCATTGGTCCTTGGAGGCTTCCAGGATCCCTCACTTTAATTTCAGACTGTATGGAAGACAAAACGGTAGCTGTTCATTTATTTATATCTCTATTTACTATACATCCAGTATAGTGCCAGACATTCACCCCCGGGAAATGAGACAACTCATTAAACAGGAATGAAAAGAGTCTTATAAAAAATCCAGGAAGTGTATAGAATTGCTTTGGGGATTGCATAGTTGTTATTGGTCTTAAATAACAACGTAGTTCTAGGGTTGAATTACCAGTCATCCTTTAAGAAACAATGGATTATACCTCTCCCCCCTGCGCTGACTGGAGGTCTGCAGGGACATTCTTTTTTGCTGAATGGTACAAAATAATGAAATCCTCACAAGGATTCCCAAAGGGTTACAAACAAAAAGGTAATCATTCAGCACAGGGCCTTGGTCGCCTAATTCCCCTCTATAGATCTTGCCTTAAATGACAGAGTTATAAGGCAGAGGGGCACACTGGAGAAGGTTAAACATTGAATGCTGGAATTGACCCGTTTACCTATAATGTTAGTACTGTATAAGTTACCTTATAATTTAAGGGATTCTGTTGGGCCTTTGTGTGCCACGATCAATAAGACAGACATTATTCTCATTGCTGTTGATGCCATGCAGTGGAATGTTGTTGATTTGCGGTGATGTAATAAAAGGGGGACATTCTTTTTTCAAAGGTTTTTTTATTAAATGTTAATAACAACGAATTGTAGCACAGCGAGTACAAATTTTTTCCCCTTTTTCTCCCGAACATACCCCACCCACATCCCACCCTCACACCCAACAACACAAAACACACACCACAAGAAACATAAACAAACAATCAATATGAAAAAAAAAAAAAAACACATAAAGAAATAAAATTTAATCAAATAAAAGAGGGGGGAGGTAGCTACTCTTCTATAATTATTGAGGGTTTTTTTAAATAATTTAGGAAGGGGCGCCAAATTCTGTCAAATTTATTCTCGGATCCATGGGTAGTGTAATGTATTTTCTCTAAATTCATACATGCCATAATGTCTCTAATCCAATGTGAGTGGGAAGAAGGAGCAGGATCTTACCACTTGAGTAAGATAACCCTACGAGCAAGTAATGAAGTAAAGGCCAGACCTTCAGCTTCACTTTAGGCAAGCCCGGATTTGGAGCAATGCCAAAAATTGCAGTGAAAGGGTTTGGCTCAATTTGATGCTGAATTACTTCAGAAATTGTTTGAAAAACTGATGTCCAGAACTCAGTCAAGGTGGGACACAACCAGTATATGTGAAAGAGTGATGCCGGTGCGCTCTTATAGCTATCACAGGTCGGGTCTACATCGGGGAACATACGAGCTAATTTAGTTTTAGATATGTGGATACGATGTACTACTTTAAATCGCACAAGAGCGTGTTGGGCGCACATGGAGGTAGAGTGTATCCGATCCAGGAAAGGGGGACATTCTGACATGGAAAAACCAAAGTGGTTGTAGGAAAGTGTGGTTAAAACAACCTTGTGCGTTTGTAACTTGTAAAACTTTAAAAAGTGGAAGCATCCTGTGCTATATTTTTAAATGTGTGTTACATTGGTCAGACCCACGCAATGTCATTTTTTTGATTTAATATTTTGTATAGGCCACGCTGAGCTCTTAATGGAAGCCACAGCTCAAACATGTTGAATAGTAGAGTGAAGTGTTTTTACAAGCTCTTCCTCTGGCTGTAACTTTAGCAAGGGGCAGACTGAATGTACAATGAATCATATCCACAGTCAATAACTGCTTAGTCTATATATGGTCTGAGACATTTGAAAAAAAAATAAAATAAATAAAATAAAAAAATATATATATACATACATACATACACATACACACACACACACACACACACACACACACACACACACACGCACGCACGCACACACACACACACACACAAAGAGTCTTGTCCCACTGTTTCAGTAGGGGAGAGTGGAGTGAGATGTGCCACATTTTACTCAAAGTGACTTTAAAGTGAGGCCTTGACAGTAAAGTCTCCAACTCAAATATGCACATATATTTCAGGGTGTTGTGCACCTCTGGCAATAAAAACTTTGGATCTGGAATAAACTGTTGAGGAAATAAAGCTTTCATTATTTATCAATGCACTATATTCAGCACAGTGCAAACTGTTTTAAATGTGCTTTTATAAATAAATTTTACTTACTTATAACTCACCCCAGGCCCTCTGGCACAAATCACCCCAACCCCAGAATTTTGGATAATAAGCATGATGCAGCAGTTTAGGGCAGACACCGTGCTAACTATATAGTACAGTAGTATATACAAAGTGTAGCGTACTAAAGCAATAAAACATGTGTCAAATGTTTTCAAACGTGTCTATAATTGTTCAGACACAATTATCAAAAAACCTTGATCATGGACATTTTACTTTGAAAGGCAAAACTGTTTTTTTTTAGCTTAAATGTGCTTATATCTTATTCCATGTTTCTCCCTTCTTTACAGGATGAGTCAAATGGATGGCTCTTCTTAAATATGTGGTCACATTTCCAATTTCTTCTATGGTTTTCTAGAAACAAGGGGTGGCACAACTTCCCCACCGGCACAACTTAGGCCACTCGCCCCTATATCTTTTTAAAGGTGCACTATGTCACTTTGGGTGTGTCAGAGAAGTGAATATTTTGGGAGGTATATTCTCATAAGTGAAAAAAAACATCCCTCACAGGTGAATTGGATTCCTGGAACACTGTTTGAAGTTGGAAAGCTTCCTGAGTTTCACTGTTATTGTTTACAGCAGCAGGGCCCACAGTTTGGTTTACAAACATATTCTAGTCTTACGTTTGGCTCAAAATAATTGATTTTTGACGATAGAAATGTTCAATACTAATTCCATGTAGAGTAAATGTGTTTAGTATTAACTAACTGCAGGCTCTGCGTATGTAAACAAACCCCTCTCCTCTGGAACTGCATAGTGCACCTTTAGCCTCCTGTTATGCTGTACCAACTTGGATAGTTTTCCACTTTCCAGTACAAAAACACTGTGTGTCTGTAGAGGCATGGCAGCGGAAACATGGATTTTAGGATTGTTTTGCTCTGTGACGGTCACACACCAATTGGTTTATGGACGGAGCTCACCCACAGTTCCCTGGGGACCTTTTTCATCAGAACCAATTAGTGTGTCAGGCCCTGAAGTAATCCCATGGGTGAAATCTTTGTTCCAATGAGTTTAAATAAGGACATAAGGACACCAATTCCATTTGTCAGAGATTGACTTGATTAAGACATGTAAGCATCAGGAAAAAATGTACTTATGTTAGAATACTGTTTTCCCCTCACATGGTCACAATCAATTGGAAGTCTATTTATTTGTATCAATGTTTTTCATGTGTGCCTATTTGCCTCCTGAATAGGTATAGGAGTGAGACATCTACATGAAAACACACATAACATCAAGGCAGAGCACATTTGACAACACACACTGTGGAATTTGTACTCATTTGTATTGTAGTGTCATTTAAGGAATTCAGGTTATAATTCGGTAATCAAAATTGGATACCAGGCATATCATTAAGCCTGTCTTTAATACTCAAGGGTGCCGTTAAGGCCTCATTTCTTAATTAACCACATGAACACTTCTTTCTTCTTTGAAAAACTTTTCAACAACATTCAAGGCAAAATAAATAAATAACAATATTTGTTTTCTCCAAACTGCATTTTACTTCAGGCATATTAAAATAAAGAAAAACATTTAAAATTAATAAAAAAAATTACAATGTCCCATTACTTATGCACTCCTTAGTCATGTCCAGATTTCTCCAACAAGTGTAAATTAGTCCAGATGTCCCAATGTGGGGAGTAAAAGAGGTGACAGCTGGGATTTTGTATCGGTTGTGTGTGTGTATTGTATTGAAATTCAGTCTCACGTTCTATGGGAACGCAAAAAAAAAAGGGATTCAGTTCTCCTGGTAGAGCTGGGTAATGAGGGCAAGATAAAAATTATTTATTGGTCGGCAGACAGACAGGCAGAAGTATTTTTTAAAGATGGCAGTCTCCAGCCTTGAAAGCCAAAAAAGTGTCAGAGATTCAGTTAGAAGATCCAGTCATATGATTCCCCAGATACAGAGCGATTCCAGACAAAAGTTCCTGGAGCAAAAAATTCAAAAGAAAAGAAAAAAAAGAAAAAACTAAACAAACGCTGGTTGTCCTATGGTCCTATGCACCTCTGTGGGATTTCACTTCCAGTCTGAAGCTTGCTTCCCCAATCCACCACAATAAAAATGAGTTTCAAACCTGTTTGGCTTGAAGTTTAGACATAGACGAAAAACACTCTTGGCTTGGAAGTCTTTCAATCTTCCCTGCAATTTGTCACACACACACACACACACACACACACACACACACACACACACACACACACACACACACACACACAAACACACACACCAACATCTCTCCACACACACATGGCCACACACAAACACCAACGCCCACACACACACACACCCTTACATTTGCAGGAAGTATCACACCGTCTCCTCTTCTGTGCCACACGCGATCCTGCGCTGTGCAGCAAAGGGAGCAGTCAGCTGTTTGTCTTGGCTAGCCATTAGTGTGTGTATGTTTGTACAAGAAAATTAGTGTTGATTTTGCTGTGTTGATACTCAATTAAATTGTCACAAAATATTTGTCCACTCATAATGACAGAAATGGTTCTAAGGGCGGGGTTAGGCGTGTTGTCCAAAAGTACTAGGAAAAATTAAACTCTTCTGACTGTCACAGTTTTAGATCTGCCTGTGCAAGAGTGTGTCAGTTGACGTTTTGATCAATAGCATTCGTGTGTGTGTGTGTGTGTGTGCGCGTGTGTGTGTGTGTGTTTGCTAAATATGAAGCTAGAGCCATGGGACGACTAGCCTGTCTTGTCTACTATTGCCCGACCGTGTTGGCATAATTTTTTAACTTTTGGAAGGAGCCAGTTTACCTGGAGCCTTTGTGGGGTACCACAAAGTGAGTGTGCGTGTGTGGGTTGTTGTGGTTGTACTCATGGTGGAAAAACTGACCCGGAAGTACAGTGACGTAAATGAAAGACAAAAACAAATAAAACAAAACCACAACAAAAGAGCAAACACACCCGTGGGAGAGGCTCCTGGTCTGTTGTTTTGGAATTGGCCTCAGCTATGAAGACATTAAATAGTGCCCAATTAAAAATGGATGTATGAATGAAACAAGTTGTGTGAGATCTCATAGACGCAAGTATGACTCGAATAAAATACTTGAAGGTGATACTTGAGTTAAAGCACAAGTATCTTAACAGAAAATTACATTGGTAGAAGTTAAAACGTTCTAATTAAAAGGTGGAGTCAGTGATTCTGTGGAATGATTTTTGTCAAAATCAATGAATAAATCCACGTGATCCGCTCCCTGTCCGTACTGTTTGTGCACTGAGAAATGTAGAGTTCCATAGTTTCCCCTTTGCTTCCCCCTGCAAAGCTAAGCTAATCAGCAGCTGGCTCTAGTTGCATACTTGAAGCACAAACAGAGGAAGGGTTTCAATCTTCTCATCCAACTATCAGGAATGAAAGTGTAGTAGTAAGGGTTTCATTGGTTCTGTTTTCATGTGGCCAAGTTGAAAGTGTAACACCAGGAAAGTAATTTGACGTTTCAGGGGAACAAGTTAGACAGAGTGTTTATGTGCTCTCATTTCCTCTCATGTTCCTGAAAGCTTTCCCTAGAGGAGCAATGCCTCCAGGTATTGTTCCTCGCGGATCACATAGAAATACAGTATAGTGGGGAGTGAGTGTGTGTGTGTGTGTGTGTGTGTGTGTGTGTGTTGGTGGGTGGGTGGGGAACGGGGTAGGATCATCAGGCCAACATCAAAACATTCTCTTAAGAGAATAAATGGTGGGAATCCAATCCAATGGTGGTGGTAGAGTCAGATGTATTACAGCTTCCAGCTACAGTATGTTTCGACTAAACAGAACAGTGTACAATATCTGTCTGGGGAGAGGGGACAGGAACTAAAGACAGTTAGAGGGTTAGAGGGTTAATCAAATATGAATGGGCTCTGCCTGGGAGTGACAGGATACAGGAAGACATATATCACAGACTGAGGAAACATGTCATGATTAATCAAACATACAGATTCCCACTGTCCCGAACAGGGCTCTGAACTGAAATGAGATTGAAGCCCCTATCTCACTGGGCTGTGACTGTTTGTGACAAGTTGGAGACACAAAATTGCATGAAAATATGAAAATTAGCGAACATTTTCACTTGCAGTCTCACCGAGTTGGTACTTAAGACATGTTTGCGAATGTCCTGGCCAAAAATTGTCAGGAGCTCGTATTTATGTCTTGCGAACGTCTGGTGAGCGTCGCAAGAACGGAATGTCAGTCTCATTTTTGTCTCAAATCAGTCACAATTTAGTTTCATATGTCGCCAAACCCTCGCAAGGATGTCAAACATTTCTTGCACACGAGAAGGGTTTGCGACACGTTTGAGACACCTGCGACCACTCTGAGACTATTTTGAGAGAACATTTGTCGCACACATGGTTTGAACATGTTCAAAATTCAAGCGACAGGACTGCGTGGCTCTGCGACTCATGCGAGGAAATTGAGACCCCCTCAAACGTTTCAAGACAGTTTAGAGACTCCCTCGTGAGATAGGGGCTTAATATTACATTTAGGGTATGCAGCTCCCAGCCAGAGCGGTGGGAACATTGAATAAGTGCAGTAGTTGGCTGAGCTTGATTTAATCTAGCAAATATAAAATGAGTTTGGGACCTCAAACATCCCCAGATAATACCATATAAAGCTCATCACTCTATAGAATTAAATGATCCTGTTATCACACAGGTTAGGCAATACATCAACACCTTTTCAGTATTTATAATAGATGTAGTTAAGTAGAGAAATCCAAATTTTCTTTAAAACTATAGTGTGTAACCTTATCATATAAATGAATGACAGTTACATTCAAGCCATCGCCAAACCAGTTGACACCAGGTTGATTAAGCCCACCAGCTCCACAAAACTCTCTGTATTTCTCAGTATGGCAGGGTTTACAAACTAGTGTCATCCCCCTGACACTGGTACAGGAGCTCAGAAATATCCCAAGAAATGTTTCAGTTGTTCTAAACATACAGCAGAAGATATAAAATCAAATGCCGATCACCGAAGGCTAACCTCATGTAGATGCCCACAACAGTGTTGTTGTTATTACTCAACAGAAGTTACGCACTGTGGCTTTAAATGGCAAAGTACAACTGATCCCACCATTGATGCAATGTTAAATAAACTGCACAATCCATATTGCAAGTATAGGAGGGGGGCAGACTTGCTTTATCTTGAGGCGAAACATGTTGGGTTAGTGCTGTAGGTTGTGCAAGAGATAAATAAGGCCAACACTACTCTCCCATGAGTCGGTTCAATAGGCAAGAAGTGATGGCCTCAGTACATTTCGTGTTAATCTTAAGGTGCAGTGCTGGCATGTCCCTATAACCATTATGCGAAAAGTAATTTCAGGGCAATGTTTCTGGGCATAATATTTCTTGGGCCAGGAGTGGAGATGTCAGCCCACTGGCATGCTCTAGAAGAAAGGTCAGGGGGTCATCAAAACATTTGAATGAAAACCCTGAATAACATCCATGTTCATGGAAACCTGCCGAGATGTGATATCTCACCAGAGAGTGTTTACTAAACAAGGGATGGCCCAAATCAGGAGAAATCCTTTTCCATGGGTGCCAATAATCTGTGCCCTAAAAGTAAGGGGATTAGACTTTGAAATGTCTTAAACGCATAGCAAGAGGCAAGGGCATGAATCTGGTGGTTTTTTTGCAAAAATAAACAAGCTGGGAATAGAAAACAGTAGAAAACAGTATTGAGAATCCTTGTGAACATGTGGAATGACTGGTTGGATGTGTCTTCGCGTCATTAGTCATATGGACCTTTTGTGAGAGAGCTCATTGTGGAGCACAGTGCATGATGTAGGCACAGTGCCCGTGGCGTCTGCAATTCATTTAAGGTCAGGGCTCTGGAAACTATCTACTACATTTCTGTTGGTTGGTTTAACACAAGAAGCATGGGGACAAACAAACAAACAAACCGCTTGAAAAGCAGCTCAGCCGAACTGAGCCCACCTACTTATTGAAAAAAGGCCTGTTTCTCATACATTCTTCAACAAGGAACAACAATTCTTCAGCATTCACAACAAGCCCAAGCCCCACCTTCAACTGTACCGTAATTCCAACTAAATTGCTTGGTGATTATAAACACTGGATTATCATTGCAGAGAAACCAAACTCATTACATAACAAGAAATGGCTTGCGAATAAGAAAATGAACTATTGTTCTATTGATGACGCGATTCTGAAAGAGCATTGATCTTGATTTGAACCACAGTAATCTAGTGTGAGTTTGGCAGGAGGCACTATATTCTGAATGGGGGGCCGGGTTGAGCACATGACAAGGACAGAAAAGCAGTCAATTTCTCCTTCCTACAACACGTGCCTGTTATAATTTTTGGAGAGTTGTGTTGTGTCAGAAGTCAGGTAGTATACTTGACTTGTCGGAACCGAGTGTGTTGCTGTTTGTGTGTCTGCGAATCATGAACTCACAGGATAAATCTGTTAATACTGTTTGCATGGGATTTTAAATCTTTTCCGCAGGCAGTTAAGCTTCCCCCAGTCACAATGATCTGGAAGTTATCAGGGCTTTTACTCTTAAATAGGATGCTGTGGTTCTTAACTTGTTTTCTATACCAACAAAAAGAAATCCCTACATACTCTATGTTACAGACCAGTTTCTGCCTTTGACTATTATGATGTATTTGTTTAAGAGCGACAAACTAAAAGTTTATAAAAAATAAAAGGGGAGAGAGATGTAAGCATGACTTTGACCAGCTCCGACCGTCAGTGCTGAACACATGGGTGCAACACCAAAATAACTCCCCAGGGAAACAAAAAGGTATGCTATGGAAAATAATAATGTGGAACAATAGGAAACAATTTTGGGGGAGTTCACACAGAGAAAAGAGTGTGGGTAAATGACCAAAAATGAAATAAAATTGAGCTGGGCTACAATATTCAGTGATATTTACTTAGTCTACATGCGTCATGCTGAATCATTACAAGTGTAGCTGTGGCACAAGAGAAAAGGCATTTTATTTTACACCCCACAACGGCTGATGTGCCATCACCTTTTTCAACTGTCTCTGGCTGCATTTCTGTTCTCAACACAGAGCTCTCTTTGTTTAGAGAACACATAGATAATACTATTCCTTTGAATAGTATACAGAGATATAACTAGGAACCTTCCAATAACGCTGCATGTTACAGATGTTTGTATAGACCTGCAGTAAGCTTGTACATGAATGCAAATTTGTACCGGGAATCCTATTTTGAAGCAGTAGTAGTATAGCGTGAGAGTTTGTTCATGTCCTGAAGGGTACTCTCTCAGGGGTGGGTGCAGATTCATACCAGAAATAGGAGGGAACATTCAATTAAGATATTGTTCAGTGGAGCGTAACATACATTTAAATGACTCTGATTCTACTTGTATCTGCAAGAACTCAAGCGCTCTCAATTGTAAGTGCATGTTTTTTTGTTTGTTAAACAAGTAAAACATGATGGCCTGAGAACCACACACCAGGGTTGTGTCCGAAACTGGGAGAGTCATCGGTAATATTCAAACCTCCTAGTGAATCATGGATTACACACCAAAGTAGTGTTTTTGACTTGCCAGTTGGATCAACTGTGTATCCAACTTTCACCTCACTTTACAAAAGAGTCAAAGAAAGCTTCATCCGTTCGTAATGTGATCCAGACTAGCATGGCAAAAAGGTTGGACAAATTAACTAATCTGGGAACACAATGCATGCATTCAACAAGGGAGTGTTCATATGCAGGGGCTTTTAAGGTAATGTAAGCACATTTAAAAAGATGATGAAAGCTATGACTAAAAGAAAAAAAAGTTTTGCTTTGCCCAGGTTTTCAGCTCTTGTCTCATTCAGCTCTGCAGGGACAATGTGTTTCAATCTCTCTGGAGCTCTCAGCACCCTCTGCAGGCTGGCTCTCTGATTGGCTGAGCTCTGGCCATGATGTCACCGGCTGCATGTTATAAGGGCTCTGACAAATAGCCTGGGAGACACACATTGGAAGAAACACGGCTCAAGTGAGGCACTGTGTGAGTCAGACACTGGGATATTGAGAGCCACAGACATTAAGAAAGGCGAGGACATGTGACAGTGAATCATATTCAGGAACTACCTGAAGAGTGATATATTTTTCTATGTTGTATTGGAGGAAGGAAACAGGACAACTACCTGTGGAGGTTCGTACTTCTGTTTTTTTGTAGTGGCTTGTTGGACATGTTTTATGAGCGCTGCTTGCCTAACAGGATGTGATGACTTTGTTTATAAGGTGTTGATGTTGTAATTGTTTTCCTCAATTTATATGGTAAAAAATATGAATAAGCAAAAGACTCATCATTGTTAGTTATATTCTATACATACATAAAAATATGTGATATGAATTCACAAGTTATATGAAGAGTGTTAGATTGTTGTATTATGTTCTTTACAGACCACCTTTAAGTTTAAACTGTGACCCTTACCTCTGTATATGTTTGTGTGTGTATGTGTCTATGTGTGTGTGTGTGTGTGCGTGTTACCCAATGTATGGTCTCTTCAGATGGGAAGCACAGCCCCCCCAGGGCACCTCAATGTGAGTACCACGACGTTCAACTCGCCAGCTAAGCCTGAGGCGGGCTACAGTGAGGCGACCATGATCGTGCTGGGCATGATCATGTCCCTACTCGTCTTGTGCATTGTCTTTGGCAACATCCTGGTCATAATCGCCATCGCTCGTTTTCAGCGTCTCCAGAACGTCACAAACTGTTTCATCATATCCCTGGCCTGTGCAGACTTGGTCATGGGTCTTATCGTGGTTCCTTTCGGTGCCTGCTACTACATCTTTAAGACCTGGAACTTTGGTAGTTTCTGGTGTGAGTTCTGGACTGCGACAGACGTGCTCTGTGTGACTGCCAGCATAGAGACCCTGTGTGTCATAGCCATAGACCGTTATTTGGCCATCACTTCTCCTTTCCGCTACCAGTCCATGGTCACCAAGTGCAGGGCGCGCATCGCGGTGGTGCTGGTGTGGGTGATCGCCGCTCTGATATCGTTCCTGCCCATCCACATGAAGTGGTGGATATCGGACGACGTCGAAGCGCAGAGGTGCACCGCGGACAGCGGCTGCTGCGAGTTCTACACCAACATGGCCTACGCCATCACCTCCTCCATCGTCTCCTTCTACATCCCTCTGGTCATCATGGTGTTTGTCTACAGTCGTGTTTTCCAGGAGGCTAGGCGCCAACTCAAGAAGATCGACCAAAGTGTGGGACGTTTCCATAACAACAGCGACAGCGGCAACCTGGCATCTCTTGAGGTCAACAGTGGGCGTGGCCAGAAGAGGGTTAAGTTTTGCCTGCGCGAACACAAAGCCCTGAAGACGCTGGGCATCATCATGGGGATCTTCACCCTGTGCTGGCTGCCCTTCTTCTTGCTCAACGTGCTGGTGGCCATATGGAAGGACCTGCACAATGACCTGGCCTTCAGGATACTCAACTGGATAGGGTACGCAAACTCCGCCTTCAACCCGCTCATTTACTGCCGGAGTCCTGAGTTCAGGTACGCCTTCAAGCAGATCCTCTGCATGAAGAGGAATCGCCTGAGCAGCAGCAACCCCGGGCCTGTGAATGGATACATCTACAGCAGGCACAGCTGGCAGAGCGAGCAGCAAGGCAGGAGTAAAGGCAGCTCGGAAGCCAGTGACAATGAGGGGTGTCAGGGGAAGGGAGCGGGGGTTTCGTGCAGTGTTGAGGACAGAGCAATGGACCCCAATGGGAATTGCAGCAAAGGTCTCCAGACTGTAACAGCTGTCCTCCAAGACTTGGAGACCTGACACTTTTGTCAACCAGGGCCATCCAGACATGTTTACACTGCTATCATCAAAAACTTTTTTTCCAAATGGACAAGTGATGGTAAAGCCGTAGGGATTGCTTTAAAGAAACTGTAATTATCATGTTCAGCTGAGGAAAGTATTTATCTCCTTCTTTCGACACAATCACATTCACTTCTGTTTCATTTATCATGTTTAGTTTCAATCTACCTCATCACATCTCTCTTTTCAATATGTGTTTCTTAACTGACTTTCTTGGTTACGACTAGGGTCTATTGACTATACTAAATGGCATGTGCACTATAACTGCTAATTATCTAGCTTCCAATTGAATTGGTAGGCATGTTGCTGGGGAAAAAAGATCTCACAATTTAGCATAGCAAATTCTTGTTATTCAAGATGAATTTAGTTAAAGGCTGTAGATTCCATTTGTTGCATGCACATCTAGACGGATAGTGATTTCTTATTTCCATCTGAAAAAGAAAATTGTAACTTGGCTTCATTTTTCGTTCTCCACTTTTTTTGATGGATAGTCTCAGTGTGAAAGATGACACACAACAGGTGTGGCAGAACCTGTCTGTCTGTCTCTCTCTTGCTCTCCTCACTGCTCAGCTATGTTGAGGCCCTGCTCCCTGCACGCGCTGATGTTTTACAGCCTGTTGCATAGGAGTTTCTGTAGCCAGCAGATAGCACCAGATATATGAAATTATCTGCATCGCACTGGTGCAAGCTGGGAAACGCCTGGGGCCATCCTCTGCAAGACATATGATAAGAACATACAAGTTTATATATGTTGTGTCAGCCAGATCCCATTATCGTGCTGAAAAACTATTTCAGTGCAAAGCAGATGGCATTATGGGTTAATGTGGTTAATGCTGGGTATTAACCTCTTAAAGCTTGCAGCTGTCATGTGAATAACTTCAAATGCAAATGTATATTTTGCATCCAGTCCACTGGTTGGTTTGTACTTCATGTAAACCAGTATTTGGTACACAATATAGCCATTATGGAAGTGTTAAGGAAACTATTGGATTTCCCTGTTTTTGCGGCTTCTCTGGTTTCAGCATGCACACATGAGTTTACTGAAACAAGAGAGGCTGTTTCCTTAGTCACAGGACAAGGGTACAAACCGCCACAGACAATAATAAACAGTGTGTTGAGATATAGCCGAGAGATAACAAAGTTCCAGAACCCAGGATGTGGTTGTATTGCCCTACAATGAATGCCAAATAAATTGAGATGAGAAAAGAAAATGTCACTAGTAGCAGATCACCTTTGTCACTGTGCCCTCAGACTGTCAGTTGATGTCTTTATCTCTGTGAAATCAGTCTAACATTTGGGATTAGACATTCAGGAGTCTGCCTTTAGACGCTGCTTGGGTGTACAGACATCAGGAAATGCCCCCAATCAAGCCTGAGCCCAGCCCAATAAACACGAATAAATTCATCATCGTTGCTGTCTAGCTGCCGAATCAGATTAGCTCCCTTTCAAAAACAACATCGAAATAGATAAGTGGCTCACAAAATATACAAGTTCCCCAAATTGCAGGTCGTGATGAGATCGGGTCAACCTGAATTGAGATTATTTTCTTATCACACGTCTCGAGATTCCAAGGCTCTTGGGAAATTCACTTTTTTTTCGACTTGCTCAACTTTTACAAAGGAAAATTAGTCTTTAGCATGCAGACCTAGAATTCTGAGGGCTTCACCCACCTTTGCCACAATACCTTTTCCCCATTCAGTTTGGCAATCTCGTATAATGTCCTGATCAAAATGACATTATGTGTCAATACTAAAGGCCTGATGTGGGAGGGCAAGGATTCTCTGCCAAGTCTAATTCGGTGTCAGTGACCTGTGTTTTTAGTGCATGTAGCGTGGCCCCTCTGGTTGGTAACGTCAGCCCGACACTGTCAAAAACTGTGAACTTTGTCCCCTCAGAAGAATCTGTATGTACTGTATCGCTAGGTTTTTGGTCAGCACTGTTGTCATAGACCCCTTAGAAAACCACGTAACTACGCTGTCCTTGTACGTCAATGTCTGCCATGTGAAAAACAAGCTTACCCCGGTATGTTGATCTTTTTGCTGTTTTTCTTCTTCATGGATTTACAGCTAAATAAATGCAGGGGTTGAATGTCATGACAAATGTTCTCCAGGGTTTTTCCCCCTACCAACATTTTCACAAAACACAAAGCAGATACTACACTATCATTTTGATAACTGACTATCCAATTTATATTACTACTTGCGATTAACCGACGCGTTTAACACTAAATAAGCGAGTCACTGCTGGAATTTATTTCAGAAGCACTTCTTCACGAGGTTTGTCTGCATGTCTGCTGTATAAGTGTGGTGATGTGTTTGTGGACTATGTGGTTGCCATTTCCTTTGCAAAAGTGCTCTGTTTTAATCCGAGTGGAGTAGGGTTGTGAACTACAGTATGCTGTATATCCACACTGCTCCCTCCTGGCTGTGGCCTTTCCTTGCACCTTTAGCTGTCTCAAAGTTATTCATGGTTCACGTTTCATCAATATACTTGTTTTAAAAAAAAAGGAATGTTTTTAATGTCTTCACCTCCCCATGCCGGAGGACACTACACAGTTTTGTGCAATGCGTCTTGAATGATGAGCTGACATGACCACATTCCAAGTAGAGCTGTTGGTTTGGAACCATAGACCCTGTCTACTGATGCATACAAGGAACATTCAGTTCCCCTCTGCAAAGTGTGGCCTTGCATGCTATTCACTAACTCTACTAACATTTCAAACAACGTTTCTTTAAAAAGAGGTTACTGACAAGTCTTAAAAGGATTAAATACAATGTGGCACATATGTTTTATAAAATAATATAATCTGTCAGGTATGACATTATAATATGCTCAGGTCTAATGATCCAATATTGTTCCCACTTAAAGGTGGAGTCAGTGATTCTGGAGAATGTTTGTTGTCAAAATCACTTTGTCAAAATCAGGTAATGTGTGCGCTGAAAAAAAAAATAGGTGTAATACACTCTGTAACCTGGTGTGTAAACAAAGGGTATGTAGACACAGGGTACGCAAACCGTAACTAGCAACATATAGGCTGTGTATTAAGTAAAATTGGATTCTCTTTCATTTCACACACAGGTGTGACAGGTAGTGGATCGTGAGGAGATATTCACTGATTTTGACAAAAAGTGATGTTGACAACAATCGTTCTCCAGAATCTCCGACTCCACCTTTTAATGAAGGTCACGTACGTAGCCCCACAAGAGCAGCTCTCTTAAGTTTTAGAGCAGGTTTGTTCACTGACTTAAAGCAGCACTGTATAGCACTTTCATGAAACATTTGTGGAGCTTTTTGAACAATTGAATCCACGTTTTGAGTTCATGAACTATAAACAATCCATGGCTGGAGAGTCTTTCCTGTTCGCTTTGTGCCATTATTTTGTATAAGTTCTCTTTCCTGTTTTTCCGACTTAAAATGAATATTTGTGGGAAATGAGAATCTCCGCACAAATACTGTCGAAGGTGGTTCTTCTCTTAATGTATGTGAATGTGAATTTTTTCTACGAAGGTAAAAATGTTGCTTTATGTGGTATGAAAAAAGATAAACCTATTACATGTGAAACTTTTTTTCCATTGCCAGAGTGAAAAAAAAGATGTCACTCAAAGCTGAATGTTTACTCAATGTTTTTGCAAGCTGTTTCCGCACAAGTTTTTCCTTTTCACTGTTGAAGTCATGAAGCCTGTTAAAACAACGTGGTCCTATTGTATTTATGAAAAAGCAAGTGTATGTACTGTAACATTTGTATTGAAATAAATTATGTATTTGTTGCCTGTAATGTTCCCATTGATTTGTCCTCTCATTGAGTGGTATTATTCAAGTTCTTTTTTCATTACAGATCAATCAAGTTTATTTAGCGCATTCCACGTATATGCTCAATGTGCTTTAAAAAAATAAGAAAATAATAATAAATTAAATTAATTGGAATGAATCAGACCTGCAAACTGACAGCAGCAAATTCTATTTCAGTGTAGGAAAAGCAATCATCCGCATGTGTTCCGAATGGAATGACAGCAAAGGAGGGAGATGGGGATATTATGAAAATGTAATACTTGTCCTATCCCAGAAATCCAAGGGAGGAGGACAGTGGAGATATATAGAGCCATAAAACTGTCTTGTACTTTTGGCACTGAGCCCGAGGTTGCTGAAGGCATTTTATCATGCTGGTTTCGAGTCTCTTATCTCTACTGAATGAATGAAGATTAGAAAACCTGAAGAGTAGTTATCATGATTAGGAATGCAGAAAAACCATGAACAGAACGACATATTCCGCTTTTTTTGTATAAAAAGAACGCTCGCGGTTCTAGTGTTTAAAAAAGAAATGATGTTTAGAAAATAATAATGGGTCATTGATTTGAGATAGAGTAGGCCCACATTCACGCAGGCTTGTCATTTGCTAGTGGACTGCCACACCACTTTTAACGTCTGAACTGTATATTTTTATCAGCTGTAGTTGGCTAGTGAAATAAGACAAAGTTAACTGAGTGTACATGGTGGCTTAAGCTAACAGGTCCCTGGTTAAGTCACCATCTTCACAAATTCATGTTCCGTGTTGAAATGATGATCAGCGTTGTTTTTGTTGCGGTGAAGCGCTAGATAAATGACAAGATGTATGATAAGCAGAGTGCTCCTTGTTTCAGACTGCTGACCATATAATACCCACACAGTTAAAAGTGTTGTCAGTGATTTTTAGAGAACGCTTGTTGTCAAAATCAGTGAAAAAGTCAAAGAGTGGGGGGGGCTTCAATATTTTATAAAATGATAGTTATGGGCAATTGACCCCATGACGGTTCTAGTATTAAATCTGGCAACATTATCATTGAAAACAATGCATTATGGGCCATTTGAGAATATAAAGTTTGACAGTAATTTAGACGAGCCAAGAGAGGCGGCGTAGAACAAATAATGAAAGCCATGCTGTGTGGCCTATCAACTACTTTAAACTCTAAATAACCAGCATTAGACCTTAAGATTATACAAACAGTCCGCTGTTTTGTCTATAATCTCATTATTTCTGCCTTCGTCCTGCATTCGAACTTCACATTAAAAACATCAGCCGTTGTTTCAGAGGCCTCTTCAGTTTTAAGTGCGTCCACTTTAGCACAAGAGCTATTCGCACGTCTACCCCTTTACAACCTACTTTACCCTCCAGCACCAGATTGCAATTTCACTTTTATACGTGTCAAATGCTTTTACGTCTTTCTGGGTTTCTGGCGCTGAGGGCAAAATACACAGGGATCTGTTAAGACATAAGTCTGGCAGATCTGCCACACACACACCCTCTGGACCTTCAAGGCCCTTTTTTCTTGTTTAAATACTGACAGAGAAACTTGAAGAAACGCTTTTTTTGCCTATAAGCCTGCTTGGACCATGCATGGTAATAGCTATATAAAGGCTTTAAGGGGCTACGATCCTAAAGAGCAATTTTTCCCATATCTAGAAGATGATGTCTGAGTCACAGTTAAACAATTTAAATATACACCAGGGGATGGAATTCTCTGAAAGGAAGGGGTCTAATTTTGTACGGGATGATACTTTTCTAATGACAGTGATATTCTGCATTCAGAGTGTGTTATATGTATATAATATTATAACATGTTAAAAACGTCTCATTTATCGATACCTCCCTTGGCTATTTTCTGACTTCAGTGACCAAGACACTACAAGGTATGCAGCCCCCCTCGCTACTAGTGTGCCTGTGTGTGTGTGTGTGTGTGTGTATTTATTAGCGTGCAAATGAATGCGCTGCATTGCTGTAAATGGTAAATGGACTTGACTTAAATAGCTTTCTAGCCAATTTTATCAGCCGCTTTACATTTCTTACCAAATTCACCCATTCATACACACTCATAAACCGATGGCAGTAGCTGCCATGCAAGGCACCCTCTGAACCATCAGGAGCAATTTGGGGTTCACTGTCTTGCCCAGGGACACTTGGACATTTGGCGGGTAGGCAGGGGATCGACCTCCGACCCTGCACTCCAGAGGCGATCTCCTTACCCACTTCGCCACTGCCGCCCCCGAGACTGTATCTCAAATCATATAGCTTGTCTACATCTGAAATACTAGCTTCACTCAATAGGTGATATAAGAAAACATGACCCGGGACAGTTTTCAGAGGCAAAGAAAAATTAAATAAAAACACATATTCAAAAATATTTGACCTCTCGAACATTCTATATTCTGCTTGCATTTTTGCTACTCGTCAACACCACACAGTTTGTACATATCCTGTGCATGTCTCTGTGTCAAACATGTTTTTCATGCAGTTAGCAGACACACAATGTTCTGTATAAGAACCTTTACTGATGGATAAAGATAGATACTTGGGTTGAGCAGTGTCAGCTCAAACTGTATCATAATTGCAGAAGAAATACATGTTAATTTGCCATACAGTACAAAGGAATTGGAAAAATTACAAAATGTAATTGGGTTATATGTGACATTAGTGTTGCATTGTACGGCTGATGACTTTTTAGATGATTAAAGGTGAAGTAAGCGGAATGGTCAGTTTAGCTAACTTCCTGTCACTGACTGCAGTTAGCAGTCCCCTCCGTCGTCCCTACGTCACCACATTAATGCACTGCGGTCTTCAAGCAGCGAGTTATCTAGCATCATCTCAGATCCCTATGTGTGATGAAACATAATAAAAACCATCAAAACAGACATTGGGAAGGATTTTTACCTACTCCGCCATTGTAGGCGCATACACATTCACCCATCTGTCGCTCTGCGAGTGCACCGTCAGTGAGACGGGTGCCGGTTTGTAGTGTTCTCTCTTCTGATTGGTTATCAGTAGTGGGATCCCCGAAAAGTTTATTAGCTGATTACATGCAGAGCGAGTGACTGAGAGATGGAGTTTATGAAACGCGCACACTATATAAGTGATCACTGTATGAATAAAGAGCGATTTAACACTTATATTAACATAAATAAATCACTTACCTTTAACTGTAGTGAGCTATAAGGTTGAACAACCCAGGGAGCCACGACCCTGCTAACAGTAGTAGTCAGTTGTCTTCCTTTTCGCTATGCACTGTGCCTTTTATTCCCCCACTGCTATTGAGTTCTCAGGAGTGTAATTCACTTAGTTAAAGCAGCTACGAGTAACATTTAAATATCTTTTTAACAGTATCATGTTTCCTCTGATAATCATAAATTATGAATGAATGAATGAAAACCTTTATTTATACAAACTCGAAAGGCATTGAAGTTCCACTCATTTACAACGCCGACGAGCGCTCAACAAACACAACAACAACAACAGCAATAACAACAGAGTGACATAGAATAAAACAGAGAAACACAAAATCCTAGCAAGATAAAAAGATCAAAAGAAATAAAGAATTACAATAACAGAGCTTAAAAAATGAATTCAGTTAAAACAAATGCAGTGGTGATGGTGAAAATTGGAAATCATAGATTTAAAAGAACAAAAAGTCGGGAGCATGGTCATTTTGAAGTTGCTCTGAAGGGCATTCCAAGAGGTGGGGGCACTATAGACCCCTTATCTGTTTATCAACACGCGCGCTGCATAGCTGCAGAAAGAAAAATTGTTTGGCTGGTTGCCATGGTTACCTGTTTGGTTGTATTGCAGTTGCGGTGTTTCTTTATAGGTCCATGGTGTGAAATAGCGATGTTGTCAGCTTACTAAAACAGTTTATCAGCGAGTGATAACATTGGTTATGCGGAAACATTAACACTTTTGAACAGGAAACGTCTTAATGACCCATACGCGTTGAGGGCAGTTGAGTGGATAAATGATGAGAAGAAATGGCCCCGACGACTTCAGTAGCCGGACTGCTGTTGGAGGGTGACAGTAAAGACCGGCAGACAGATAGACAGAGATGCCTTTATTTCATAATTTTGCTTTTTGATTTAAAAGTGATCATAACTAGCCTATAGTGATCATCTGTTTTTAGACTGACTCCTGCTTTCGGGGCCGTTGGGCTCACGAGCCGACCAGCTGATCAGACCAGCTGTTTGAGAAGGAGATGAAAAGGAAAGTGAAACTTATGGTGGAGCAGTTAGTTAAATGAATAAATATTATAACCAAACACAATAATGTGTTGTGTTATCTGCTTTAGTAGACTACAGTAGCCTAGGCTAGCACATGTCGACCCCACTCGGTTTTCGTTTATTGATTTTTCCTAAATGGTATGATTTAGCCTACTTACCGGCTACACGTGCAAACCCCTACTGCCTAGTCAAACCATAGAGTCAAACACAAGGGAAGAGGACGGAGATGTATAACGTCTGGGTCATTGTAAATAAGCCTCCATTGCTATAGCCTCGTCTCCGGTCACTGTCCTTATTGTAAACATTTCACAACTCATAATCGTAATTATACAGCGGTGCATTTGGGCATTTACTAGCTTTATCACCATTCAAACTAAAATTGTGCATCCAACAGCACAACAAGACATGATTGTGGCTCGTGTCACTCTTGTCTCTTTCTGCAGCTGACATGCGCAGTTGAGCGGGAAGTGACGCTGTGTGACGTAGACTGATAAGGGGTCTATAGCTAAAGGCAGTTGTTCCCAGCTTAGAATGAGCTCTAGGAACCTTTAAGAGCAGCAGCTCACTGGATCGGGTACTATAAGACTGAGAGTTCCAGTCAAGCATAACTGATAAATAGGGTGGCTGTTTACCAATTAAGGATTTAAAAATAAATAAAAACCAATGTAACTCACGTCTCAATGACAGGGATGGCCAGCCGACTTTTTCATACAGGGAGCAGTGATGAGTTTTAAAGGAATCATCTGTAATGAATCTAAGGGCTGAATGGTACACTGAGTCAAGGGGTTTTAGGGCAGTAGCAGAGGCATGTCTATAAACTATATCTCCATAATCCAGCACTGATAAAAACACTGCTTCGATTACCCTTTTCCTACAAATTTTTGGGAAACTTGATCTGTTCCGATATAAAAAAACTATTTTTTGACGAGATTTGAGAACAAGTTTGTCAATATGGGGTTTAAAAGTGAGCTTCTCATCTAGCCAGATACCAAGGTACTTATATTCAGAGACTTTTTCGATCAAAGAACCGTTTACAGCATAGATGCATGGACTGTTGTCCAATTCTCTAGCCCTAGAGAACAACATAAATTTAGTTTTAGTCTGGTTAAGGACAAGTTTAAGTGAAATAAGAGCATTCTGAAGAGCATTAAAGGACAGTTGCAGATTCTCAATAGCTGACTTTGCAGAGTCAGCAACATAGAACAAAATGGTGTCATCAGCATATAAATGGATTTGACAACCACTGACAAGAGACACAATATCATTGATGTAGATGGTGAATAGCACCGGAACTAAAATTGAACCTTGTGGAACACCTTTGGTTATGGGTAAGAAACCAGATTGGATATTACCTAGCTTCACACATCGAGATCGGCCAGAAAGGTAATTACTGAACCAGCTACAAGCATTTTCACTATGACCAATGTTAGCCAATTTATCTAATATTAAATTACCTTTAACAGCAAACGAGACCATATGTGCAAAGACGTTTTTATATAGTTTTTATTACTGCTTTTGGTCTGGTCGCACACCCAGTCCGATTTTCGGTTTGCGCGTGCATGCTCTATGGTCACATGCGTATTGGTCGCAGATTTAAGTGTGGCGCAGCAACGCGATTTGAGAAGCCTATCCCTCCAGGTGAGGGAAGGGGAGCGGGAGCCTTGTTTGAGACAGTTATTTGTCGTCATAATGACTGATAAGAAGGCTGAACCATCAAAGAAAAAAAGAGAATGCAATGAAGAAAAGCTAAAAGGGAGAGTAATATAGGCTACGGGCGGGACGAGGGCGTTGCCAAGGAACGTGTATACAATTTCACGGGAGCGAACTAGACTGCAGTGTTTACTCCTAAATAAATGAATGAGCGGTACTAAAACAAAGTTTACTTTGCTTCACCATCATCAGATGACCATTATTCATCTGAAAGTCATTATTTACAACAACATAAACACATTACCTCATCGTGATCCATTCTAACTGCCGTCTCTCGTTCATTCGCTTTCTGTGAGGACACGTAATCTTTCAGCTACGTGAGAGAGAGCAGTTAAGTGTCACTGCTGCATCATCTCATTGCAATCAGGTGTGTGTGGCACTGACTGGCATTAGTAGATGCAGTGTCACTAACCACTCTCGAGGAGCCGAAAAGAGTCCGGTGCCCTCACACTTTCAACACATGGACATGCACTATATTGCGCCCTTCTCAGTTCACACTTGCACGCCTGGCACAAGGTAGAAAACAGCTTTGCGACAGCGGACGTCGTAAAAATACTACCGCTTATGTCCAAAGGGGACGCCAACGGACCATGTTACTCATAGTGGCTTTAAGTAAAAACCCATGAAAGGGAAAAAAAACTAAGCTTTCTGAGCTAAGGAGCCTATAACGGTCTCAGTCTTAATGGTTATCAGGGCTAGATGTTAGATCCTGCCTCATGACTGCTGCTCTTTAGTGGAGCACTTCATGCCCCCCAAATTAGATCAAAGTGAATGGTACAACGCAGCTAATAAGGTACAATAGCTTGACTCTCCGTTCCCTTTCAAAGGTCAGCACTGCCAGACTGACAAAGTTGAACTTGCCGTGAATTCACTAATCATATTCATTCATTTCATCGCAATTATATTTCCTTTCATGCCATTTCAGTTCTGGTGCATTTAAATTTCACTTTCTTGGGTTTCTCTTACATTTCTTTTTCTCTCTTGCTTTATTGTGCATGCTGCTTCACTACTGGTAAGTTAATGACTATAAAAGATTCAAGTGGCTCCCACATTTCTTCTTTTTCCTCCCAGAAACCACAGGAGGATAACACAGCCCGCTGGCCAGTGCACAGCATGTACGGAACAGACCGGCCACAAAACTACATACATCTGTTTGTGCTTTACTCAGATGAAAAATGTAATCCTGGATTTGGTTAACAGGAGGGTCAAGAACATTTTTTGTGAAGTGGGTGTACGGGTGGTCAAACACACACACTAACAACAGTCTAACGGCCTACTGTAAGCAGCAGGGAGTGTTGTACCAGTTAATTTCAAGTGTCTGCCTGATATTTCTGGTTTTATTACACTTTGCCTTCCTCTTGACGCACGTAGTGGACAACATTTGGTTTAAATTTGCATAAATGGGCACATCGGCTAAGGCCAAAAGAGGATGCGGTGTAAATAATAAGAGCATTTAAAATGTGCCTAAGCTCTTTTTTAAGTATTTTTTCCTTTCACCCCTAATGGCTCAATTATCCCGACCAAATAATCAATTTGACTCCGAGCCAGCATTGGGCATATTGTATTCTTAATAGTGAGCAATTGTGTTTGTTGATCTTTCTAAAGCCATACCTACCCCTTTTATGTAATGCTGCAGTATTTGCAGTATATATATAAAGTCCTGGAGGAAGTGTGGAATGATATAAAGGGTTCTAAGCTGCACAAAGTGAATCTAACAAACATTGGTCAACCAGCACCTTCACTCTTTCTACACTGGGAAAGACTGTGGATGTGCTGAGACCTTTGGAAAAAATCCCACAGGTTCTTCTTTCATCCGAAAAAAAGACACACAAACACAAAGGAAGGAATGAGTGTCACATGTGTGTGTAGGAACATAAGAAGAATGGAAATGGCTTGTTGAGACGTTTCCTAAGCCTATGCTCTTTATCCCTTTGACACCAGTATAACCTCAGCCTGCATTCCCTGACAGGCGCACTGTTTACCAAACAACAGGCAAAGATGCCAGTCAGTCAGTCGAGAGAACTGACGCCTAATACGGTGCTACAGATATGGCTTATAGTGTGATGCCAGAGTGCAGGGGGAAACTCACAAGTGTGTGTGTCTCCGAGTGTGTTTGTGTCTGTGTGTGTGGTCTTGTCTTGGGGGCTTATGGTTAATGTCCAGTGGCAAGGAAGTATCATAGAGTGAGTCAACAGAGGGACACAGCATGTGTAAAATGGAAAAAATCAATTGTATTTATAACAACGCTAAGACCAATAGCAAATACTATAAGGTTACTGCTCTGCCAGAGCATAGTCTGGAGCACAGCTTGACAGCCAGCTAAAATGTAAAAGTCAAAATAAAAGAATAAAGACGCAAGGCTTGACTTTTCTTGTTCTGAAGTGTATCTTCATTGGTTTCTTTTACTTTGTAAAACTGTAACAATATACTGTAGACATGAACAAATACATCAATATCCAGACAATACCAGATCCATACAAACAGTATTTAGGCTATACCACACGGTAAGTATAGACAGTAATGCTTCACGTCTTTCTGTGGTTTAGGGCGATACATGGGGACGTGTGCAGGCATAAGTCTGGCAGATCCACCACAGTCTCTGGACCTTGATGACACTTTAAAGGCCTACTTCACCAGTGGGAATATGAAGGTGTATTGAACTCTGAGATCATATGTAGTATAAATGTGCAAACATTTTAGAAATCAGTTCATCTTAGCCTAAGAAAAGGCAGAAAGAGTGTTTTAAGGTGCGAACACACTAGGCACTTTACACGCGTACAGACGCGAATAAAATCGTCCGTTTTTCCATAGGGAACCATTGGTTTACGCGCGTACACGGCGCGTAGGTGCGCCACTCGTGCTAAAGCAACATTTTAGCCGCATTAGCTGCGTATGAGCCGCATATATACGCAGCTACGCGAGGAGTTCAAAAAATTTAACTTTTTACGCTCCTACGCATGACGACTAGCCGCGTTGGCCAATCAGCGTTGGGCTTGACCCGACGTAACATACATTGGCACGGTCGGAGAACAGTGTACTGTACACAGAGGCTGATGAGAGACACCGAGGAGGAAAATGTATTGCGGCCGGGCTGTATGAAGCCGCTCGGGGTTAGAAGACGTGGGAAAAGTAAACCAGGAGAATGGACTTCCTGGTTAATTCAGTGAATATGTGTAGCTGTGCTTTAGCCGATAAAACAAGTTAGCGCCGTATAGCATTAGTTAACTTGTTGTGTGCGGGCGGCTAGCGCCTCATATTATGAAACCAAACATGACGACTATGTCCGCGGGACTTTCACGACAAGTACACGAAGCACCGGTGTTGATCTACGCCAGCCACGGTCCCCTGTCACAGCCAGGTAGGGTAATTTTGACTACTTGCCTTTATGTTGTGCCGCCGTGCACCGATGCTGCTGTAACTGTGTTTGTTATGTAGCTGCCATGAATATGCAATGCTGTTTTAATGCTAGGCTATTTGTGCTGTTCAGTTTGTCTTTTGGCACAGTTGTTGGCCGTGTTGTTGTTGTTTTTGTGCGGACATGCACGCTGTTGTGTCGGGTCGGGTCTGATCGCAGCCATGGTTGATTAGGGAAATACAATATCGGGAGGGAGACTAGGCACGTTACGCGCGTATAACCATTTTTGACACAAAATGATCAAGCAACATTTTAGCTGTGTTACGCACGTAAAGCTTACGCGTGTAAAGTGCCTAGTGTGTTCGCACCTTCATGGTCTCACTGTCTAACCCTACATTTTGCACAGTTGTGATGTCACTGTGATGACACAACTGTGCAAAATGTAGGGTTAGACAGTGAGACCATAAAGCACTTTCTATTCCCACTGAGGAAGCAGGCCTGCGTGATGCCACATTGTATCTCCTGCCTGATGCTGCGTCGCGCAGCATTGTTACTTTATCTAATTTTCATGGCGTGGGCAGCATAGAATGCACCGTCATTGGTTCAAATACACATGAGGTGGGATTTGTTGATTTTTTAAGACCACATGACCACCCAAAAAATGTGTGGTTTGCCGAAAATCATGCCAATCAAAAAATTAATAAATAAATAACAATAAAAAAAAAATGCCAGCTGTGTTGGCGATAGTGTATTACAGAACAGTTAGTGGCGTTCGGAGCGCAGAATCTAGGTCTACTATAGGCTACTGACGAAAATCACACAACACATTGCATCTATTTATTAACAATATTTATGAATTTAGGCTATATTTTGCTGCTCCAACTCAAATTCAGCCCAGCCAGGCGATAGTTAAGTTTCAGTTTCGTTTTCATCTCCGTGGTATACAGCCGTTTGGACCAGCTGATCGGCCCGACAGCAGGAGTCAGTCTGCGTTCCAGTTATACTGGGAAGTCGGATTTATGGTGCCAGTGATAACTGAACTAAATAATAAAATAAAGCTATCTTCTCCTTCCTATATCTGTCTATCTTTATCCCTCCACTACACACTCAGTCACTACTACCCATGCTAAAAGGAAGCAGGATTATAACCTCGTTTAGCACATTATTTTTAAATATTTTATATTATTTATTCTTTTTTTTCTCCTCTATCTAATTTTGACGATTTTTAGAAAAATGTGTTGGTTTGTAAGCGCTAAGGGAGCATGTTTAAATAAAACCTGTGAACCTTAACCTTTTAAATGTATTTTATTTCATGTTTCTATGTGCTACACAGGCTTAGATATTAAGGTTTTGGTAGACTTTACAATTCGTACTATTTTTTCAGAAAACCCTCAGGCATTAAGGACATGCATCCTAGATTGCCATAGTCATCAATGGGTTAAAAAATAAATAATGACAGCGAAACTTGAAAACATCTTTTCTGCTAACAGCCTGCTCAGACTTTCAAAATATAAATCCATGGATGGTAATAAATCTATTACCAGGCTTCACACGTCTTCACCTAAATGACTTAAAACTTGAGGGTAAGAACCACCATGTTTGAACCAGTACAAATGCGAGGCACTTGGAAAAAGCTGTACGCAGCACAATATACCATAGCAGACAATCACAACTTCATGTTCTAGGTCAAGAACCACGAGAGACGAGACGGCTACCATCAACATGAACCTCCACTAATGAAACATTCTGCACTGACATAGTGAAACCAGAGTAAATCCATGCTGGCCAAACTGTCTGTCAGCAGCTGCAATACAGTGATTCACCTTGACCGTACCAAGGTTATGAGAACAAACGTTGAAGGGCTGGCGTGGATAATGTTTCACTTTACTGTGCTATCCCTGTTCCCTCTTAATATATTGGGGAGCACACACTCTCTGATCACCCATGATGAAAAAAATATTCACTGTGTCCGTGTGTCTATATATACAGTCTGTGGTGTGTTTGTGTGTGTCTTGATATATCGTCTACGGTGTGTGTGTGTGTGTCGGTTACGGTTGATGTCATAAACTCTTTCACCTGTTACAACAGTGAAGGATAATGTTCCCAGAGAAGAGAGTTATTAAACTGTGGGAGGAGTGAGAGGTGTGATGGAGGGGGAGGTAGGATATAAACTTTAGGCCTATTGTGTTCGTACTCGTCCTAAAATGTGCTGCAATGTGCGCAAAATCAACACATACCACCAACAAACCGTATAAATTGTGAAGAGGTCGATGAGGTGGACATAATAAACACGCTACTCACAACTTGCTTCTTGTCTGTACTGTGAGTTTGCTGATTTTTTTTTTTTTATTGTTGATACACAGTCTGGGCTCTGTAAACTGACGTGTTTACATGATATGGTTGGCCCCTTTCTGTTTACATTCCAGTTTACAGGCTGGGTATAAACACAGATTTTTTTTAGACGCACTCAGTAAAGACATCTATAATAACTACATTAAAATAGTGTATTTTTTTCATTGATGATCTTGTTTAATGTCTGGAAGTTCTAACTAGAAAAACAACGTGTTACCATGTGGCTCTAGAATTCCATTAAAAGGACTGCAGAGATGATAAGATATATTTATAATATGAAATTTTTGGTATCCGACAGGAGGACTGACGTCAAAATCGTCTCTGTTCCTTTGGAAGATCTTAAAAATGTCGTTTATACGAAGTGTGAATGTAACCTTTCTGCTGTATGGTGTTTCCTTTTGTCTTTCATGACAAATTGAGTTGTTATCAGTAAAGTCCATTACAGAACCATAATGTCAAAACCACTAATAACACTTGCTCACATTCTCCAAACAAAATAAATATTCCTCAACATAATGTCCTGGGGCCGGTTTCCCGATATCGTCCTCTCTTAGCGAGCTACGAAGACTCCTACGTTATGACTTACCAAAGTTGTTTACCTCTGTAGTCGTGGTTCCCGAACGGTGTCTTAGGAGAAACACTCCTTACGTCGTTCGTACACTGCTGAAATCGGTTGCTCCGAGTTCGATTATCCATTTCCTGCTCATTTCATGCGCAGCTGCATCTGTATGCTGTCTAATCAAATCTACCCGTGCATTTCTAGTGTAATATAAAGTCATAAATTAGTTTGTTGAATCAACATCTGTATTTTGGAACTCTTGTTTTATAATCTAAGTATCTTTAAGAACACTAATGACGTTACTTGGTGGGTCAGTAATGAAACTGAAAGTAGACATAATATCGCCAATAGCCTATATAAATAAACAGACGGCCCAAACAGCGTCCAAATGAGCTAAAATCCTAAATACAATAAACGGTAACATGGCACACTTATTTTAAGGTAAGCTCTAATTGATAATTCATTCATTTTTTTGCACGTTTACATGTTTTGAGGCGGAGGATCCGACGCACTCTGCCCGGGCTCAGCTGCCAGCTGAGCCGGTGTGGAACACAGTGCGGAGGTTCTAGTGTTAACCATGTCGAACATACTACCATTGCCTATACTAATTTAAAAAAAGATATAGAAAATATAGAAACAGCGGAGGAGATGAAGATTGTTTACAGCAATTATTTTCATCATGAATGACTTGTGGCAGTTCCATGCGCAACAGGGATGTGACTCGTGTCCGTTTTACGCATGGTGCTTTACGGAAGGAAATGTGGGGGTTTGTATCTCTGGCGATGCCACAGCGATCGCAGGGACTTTCACTTGTGTCTTTAAACTTATACATCTGACTGTATTTCATTTCACAGGGACACAGCGATGACTGTATTTAATAACAAACTGATAAAAACGATCCGACTGTAGGCTATAGTGTATCACGTATAAAGTATTTTCATATTGAGGGACATCGCATCCATTCAGTTAATGCTGATTGTCAAGTCAGTTAGATGACTAAAAAGTAGGCTACTTGTTCATATAGTTTGAACACTTTGTGAATCAGAGTTAATGGTGTTCTGCTAAAATATATAATAGCCTAAGCCTACTTTAAATATACGTGATATACACTATACAGTTGGATCGTTTTGAACAGTTTGTTATTAAATACAGTCATCGCTGTGTCCGTTTGATATGAAATACAGTCAGATTTATTAGTTAAATGACACAAGCGAGAGCTGAAACATCCCTACGGAAACATAGTTCCTAAAAGACTTACCACTTCTGTAAAATGATACTGTATGTTAAAGCTGCAGTTGAGAGTTTCAGCCGTTGGGATCCCAACGGCTGTTTTCCCAACGCTCTACCTGCTGTAGCTCCTCCCTCCGAACGACAGCTATGCGCGTTCATGTGAATTCAGTTACATTGACAGGAGACAAACACCATGTCCGATTCTGAGGTGGTTAAACATTAGTAATGATAACTACATACGTACATATTGAGCATACATTTTAATCACAGACATACCATGTATGTTAGCTTAAAATCATTGTAAGTGTGCTGGTAGGCCTAACAAAAGTAGCTGTAACAGCCAGGCAAGATAGCAAACTAATTGTAACAGAGCGGAGAGGTGTGTGTGTGTGTATCGCGGAGAGGTGTGTGTGTGTGTATCGCGGAGAGGTGTGTGTGTGTACCTCCTACTATCTATGCTCCTGCTCTGACCGCAGCTGGGAGGGGCTGCTGCGCGAGGAGCGGGCTGTGTGTCAGTGCTCCCGCTGCTCGTTGAGAAGAGGTGATACTTGCTTTGGCGAAAAAAGTCACCAATAACACCAGAAAAAAAAGCTAGATTTGTCGCTTGTCGCTGTTTTGAAAAAAAAAGTCGCCAGGGGGGCTGAAAAGTCACTAAATATAGCGACTAAATCGCTTTGAGTTGGCAACAATGAGCACAGGACGAGGGCTATATAGGGCCAGCGGACGTCCTGCTGCTAGCGGCAGGCAGCCTAGGGGCAGAGGAACGGGACGAGGTCGCGGTCGGAGAGGTCTTGATGTGATAGGGCAAGAAGACATGGCCGGTGTACTTTTTTTCGAGCTCTCTCCGTCTCCCTTTCAGCAGTTAACTTTTCAACATTCGTCTTTCCTCGTTTTTTTGCTGTCTTAGCGGTGTTAGTTGTTGGTATCCTGGGAATGGTAAATTGAGGGTTCGTTTGTGAAGACATTGCTACTCGCTGTCCGCCGTAGTAGCCTAGTACCAAACAGTAGGCTAGTGTCAGACTCCTAGGGTCGTGAACGCTCACGCAACTCACGCATCAACGTCGTTGCCAAGGTCCCACAGCCAATAAGAACGGAGAATCTGACCTCGCACTGATTGGTCAAAATTAACATGAGCGGTGGTAATTTTGGGGGGCAGCACACAGAGGCAGGGGGGAGCAAAGTGATAAAAAAATATTTTCAGACCACTTCACCTACATTTAGCTGAATGGCAGTACACAGTATTACAGTAAAAAAACTCTCAACTGCAGCTTTAAAGAGGCATGCTCCACTGAGAAAAAAAACACCTTTTTCATGTTTGTGCTATTTGTGTAGCTGCTGTTTAATTACTTGTACAGTATGTGCCCATTAGAAATCCAGACAACAGCATAAGTGATGTATAAATGTCCGGTATTTTAGAGTATTTTTGTATTCACACCCATGAAATTCCAAAACTATCAGTCAGTAGCATAGTGGTTTTGAAACTGGGGGACGGAGTTATGAAAGGGTGGGCGTGGATGATTATGCGATAAAAACAAAAAGGAGGGTTTGGGACACAGGTGCGGACTCAGGGGTGTCTAAAAGTGATATCCGGAGGGATAACCATTAAATTGCTAATGCAAATATGGGGAAGGGGAGAAAACAAAACAGAGCTTTAAAAGGGCCACACACGCTCAAATCAAATCAGTTTTATTTATTACGCTACCTTTAAAGGGGACATATTATGCTAAATCTTGGTTTTAAAGGTGTATTTCCAAGGTCTACTAGAAAAGGTTTTAATGGTTTAGTGTTCAAAACACCCATTAGTTTTCTGCCATTGCCCATTTCTTCATCGCCTTTTCCAACCTATTCTGCTCTCTATCGCAAAAGGTTGGTTTTGACATCGGCCCTCCTTCGCAAAAATCCTAGTCTGCTCTGACTGGTCAGATCTACATGGGCGTTCATACACCGCCCTGCTCATTTACTCTATACCTACCTACATGGGCATGGCACACGCCCAGCTGTCAGTTTTGTTTACTTTTGGCCAATGCAGCATGGAGACCAATGTAAACATGTTTAGCTTAATTTCTACCACAAATATCGGCACATTAAACACGTCTAAAATAAAAGCTTTACAACTGAAGCTGTTCAGACTGGAGTCTGAGCTGAAAACTTTGAAAATGGCATCAATTTCTGATTTCCCTGACATTATCCTCAGGTAAATACCGTTTAATTATGTCTCAGTCAATAACAGAATTTGAGCTAAGTGTTTATGCATTAACTCTCTAAACTGGTAACATACACCCTGTTTTACGTTTGTCTTTACAGGTCTGTGGAATGATCTACAGCCCAGTGGAGTGAAAAAGCTTTGGTTGTGAACCGATACTGAGTTGACCTGTAAAAATGTACAGTAACCATAACGGAAAAGAATGTATCCTCAATCATGCCAAGATTCACTGGAAAGGCATTATCTTTAGTAAAATGTATGGTTGAAATAATTATGCTTTAGGTTGTCAGAGCTGCAAATGATTTGACACCATTTCAATATCTAGTAGATAATTTATTTGTATTGTGATCACTCATTCATAATAAAGTTTTACTGTTAAAAAATGTATTGTGTTGCTTACTGTCACTGTTTGCTACCTGTTGTAAATGATTACTTGAAACTCACATTTTCATAGTCAGGATGTTGGACTAAATTTCTGACCGCATAGACTTATACATTTTTCATTTCACCCCTTTATCTCGCTGAAGATTTTCTCTGATAAAACAGTATCATTACATTTTAAAAAGACCAAAAACATCCTTAAAAATAAAGCATTTTATTCATAGCCAGTGGAATGAAAATATAAAGTGTACATATCAAACAGAAGCAAAGCCATAACTTGTATGTAACGGTCCAGTTGTTGTTGGGCCCTGAAGAAGACCACCTGTCCCACCCAGTGAACACACGGTCCTGGTTGGTCAACGGACAGCTCCTCAAACACAGGCTCCGTCAGGTCACTCAGAAAGCTGAAAAACATGGCACATTCAATGTTACATCATGTAGCCTAGTTGACATGTATAGGCCTAAATCAGGGGTCACCAACCTTTTTGAACCCGAGGGCTACTTCATGGGTACTGAGTCATACGAAGGGCACCCAGTTTGATACACTCTTCTGAAATAACAAATTTGCTCAGTTTGCCTTTAGTTATATATTGTTATTAATGATTAATGATACTCATCTATGTGAAGACACTGATCATGTTAATGATTTCTCACAATAATTATCAACACTGACTTAAAAAAGGTGGGAAACAGATTATTATAGCAATATTCAACACTTTATTTCTATTGTAGGGGGTCAAACCTATGGACAGCTCTGTGCCGCCACCGTGCGGCCAAAACACTGCAGTACACCTTTACCTCTTCAGGTGGGCGTACCCAAACGCTAGCCGGAAACTCCACCCCGGTGGAAAGCCGGGACCTTTAAAAGGATGCCCCGCGGCTTATTCTGTCTTTCTGGGGGCGGCTGTTGGCTGTCCCATATAGAAACAACGAAGTCTGTACAGATCTACAGGGGCCTCTTCACCTCTGACCCAACCCCCACGTGTTTTACTAAAGCTATCGCCTGCGGCCGCGGCGATCTCTAAAGCGACGAAGTGGGTCGAAGCTGTTCCGTTGGAACGACCACAAGAACATTGGAAGCAGGCGGGTTTACCGAGAAACCTGCCTTTGGACCACTCCACACTGGAAGCAGGAAGTTTGTCCAGAAACTCAGCCTCTCGGACCGCGGACTGGATAGCCGATCGAGTGATCTTCGACCGCCATCCCCGCACCAAATCAGCTGCGCCCTCTTGCCTTTTTCCTGCGATCTGACACCGCAGAGATCACCTCACCAGCTCATCGCCGTCTCGCGGGCCCCTTTCGCCCGTCCTGGAAAGGAGTGGCCTACCCGCCTCAACGACGACGAAGCAGTGGGAATTAAGTTTCCCCAAGTGAGATTTTGGCTTTATAATTACCTGGGCAGATGTTTAGTTATTATTTACTTTTTAAGGTGTGAACAATACTGTTTATTTTCGAATTTGTGTTTGCTATTTTGAAACAATCTGTGTGATCAATCTCCGTTTGTCTTCTCCCCCACGGAGAGCCAGAACGGAAAGTTCGATCTTTTCATTCACGCTGCAGTGTGGTTTCAGGTCTGCTGTATGTTTTAAAAACCTAACACCTTTCTTTTTCCCCCTCTCCGCGTCCAAGCGTGGCCTTTTCTCCTCTTCCTCTCCTGCACGCACGTACACACACGTTAGATGGTAGCCTTGATCAGATAGAATTGGTGCTAAGATCGTTGGTAAAATCCCTTTTAAATGGCTAGTAGCTCTTCGAAATTCCCCGCCTCAAATTCCATCGTCAGGTCCTTTGTTCTAAAGATAGACGCCCTTTTGAGTACTTCCCCCTTCGGGTGGAAGTAGAATAGAATAGCCTAGCCATCCAGGGACGCCATTTTGTGTCATTAATAACCTGACCTAGATAGAATTGGTGCTAAGATCGTTGGTAGAATCCCTTTTAAATGGCTAGTAGCTTTTCGAAATTCCCCGCCTCAAATCCCATCGTCAGGTCCTTTGTTCTAAAGATAGACGCCCTTTTGAGTACTTCCCCCTTCGGGTGGAAGTAGAATAGAATAGCCTAGCCATCCAGGGACGCCATTTTGTGGCATTACTAACCTAGCCTATTTTGGGTCGCCATTTTGTGTCGGTCGCCCCAAGTCACGTGGGAGCTTCCCGTCCCCTTTTTTCTTGCTCCACACACACACCCTCACTCACACACACAAGCACTCACTCACTCACTCCCACACACACACACACATTGGTACATAGCTGTATAAACAACAATGTTCTAGACGTTTTTCTTTGATTAAGTGTATTTGCTTCATGCGTGTATAAAACGGATGTTACCTTAAGTTTCATCGTGGTTAAAATAAATGTTCTTATATTGTAACCAGAAGTGTTTGTGATTTATTTGTGTGGATATTATTGGAGTGTCAACAATCAACAAGTGAAAGACTCTGTAGCCTTCAGTGTTAAGATCATATTACCAAATTTATAATAGTAACTACTTGATTACATTATTTATGGAAATGATCTTTGAGACTAGGATTTGCTAATGTTGATATGTTTAACTGAGCGTTAGACTAATCAACGTTTCTAAATAAATCCTTTGATTAAACGAGACAATTTGCTATTACTTTTCCATTCTTGAATGAATGGTGGTGCCCCTTTTGAACTTTAAGAAATTATTAAAGTATTATTAATCATCAGATTAATTTCTAATAGCTGAATTAGTCTGAACCACCTGTACCCGCTACACTATTAATCTCAGCAATTGTTTAAATTTTTCAGAGGATCACTACAACATTTCATAGGAAAAATCTAGCCAGTGACAAACCCTTTTAACAAATCATTAACTATGTATTGCACCTTGTTTGAAAAAGTAATCAATTATGTAATGTTTAAGAAAAATCAACTTAAATATTTTCAAATATATCTAATCACATTTTGAACTAATGACCAAGTCTGCTGCATTTTACAAAATTATATCTGTTACATTTCATGAACACTATTACATTGAACACAATGTATCCTATTTTTGATTCAGCTTTGCAACTGACACTTTGTTAGTGGGAAGACTGGCATTGCATGCTGTTCATCAGTGTGTTATAGTCTGGTGTGTAACTTGACACTGCAACTATGAGTGAGTCTTGCAGATGTACATCAGTGAGGCGGGTTCTGTGTCTGTTCTTGATAAAGTTCATGTCAGAAAATACTGATTCACAGAGATAGGTTGAACCAAACAGGCTGGCAACCTTCATAGCTGCTGTGCTTACACCACTGTACTTTTCTGTGTCAACAAGGCTCCAAAAGTTGGTGCAGCCTGGTGGGCTTTGAGGTGCAGGTCATTTTGCAATGTTACAATTTCAATCTCCACCTGTCCAGCATCCAAGTTGAACGTTGCATGATCTATAGCCCAGTGGAGTCAGCAATGTCAGTTATGTCCTTGTTCATGAAAGGATTGGAGATGAATGAGACACATGGCTCAAGCTGATCAAGGTCACAAAACCTATCCTCAAACTCTTGTCCAAGTCTGTTTATGACTTGACAGTACTTTTCTGCATTTTTGTCCAATGCCTCAGATGCAGAAGCATTGTCTTTCAGCACCAACTGCACAGAGGGAAAGTGCAGCATTTTCTTTCTCTGTAAATGCACAGAGAAAATGTTCATCTTTGCTTGTTGTGATACTTGAACATGATGTAACTTTTTACTTGTGCATATCTTGTGACATTTGTATTTATTTTTGTCATAAGTAAAGGTAGGAAATGTTTAATGAAACAGAATTGAATGTGAAGGCTCAGCAGGTTAAAGTTGACCAGAGGAAGGGGGCGGACCATAGGGAGGAATAGAGGGAGGAGGCTACCGGGGTCCCCCGTGCAGCTGTTCCTTTTTTCACTCCTCCCTCTCCCAAGTCTCATTGGTTCTCAGTTCGTGCCCGTTTGGAGCAGAACAGAGCTTTACTATATACACCTATAGTTTGTCACGCTCTGTTCCAGCAGACTCTCTCTGTCCCTTCAACCATGGAGGCAGAAGAAAAACTTAGAAAACTTTGTGAGTCCAAAATACTCTGAAAGATTTTGGACTTTGAAGAACTTAGAGGCAGAGTCTTTTAAAACACTTATTTAAATCTCTTGACACAGATAACTTGGTAAAAATTCTTAAACTTTAGATGGGAATGACATAATAGGAAATCTTATAGAATGGTGAATGGAATTAACGAAATATTGGGTACAATAGCTCCTCTGTTGTGGCAATTTTCTTTAAGTCCTTATCATTTTTAAAGATTTCGGGGTTTTTTAGATCAGAGATAGGCACAAGACTAAATTAGAGAACATGCAATAACTTTAATTATCTTGTGCTTTGGCAAATTTGGGTAAAATATACCAAGTCAACATCTATTAAGGGAAAAATAACTCTATTGAATGAGTCATAAGGCATATAACCTATTTTCTTTTCTTTTCCTTTCTTGTCCATTTTATGTAATATACCTATACTCTCTTGTATTTTGTAAATAAAATCTCTTAAATGTTGTAAAGCCTCAGTTGTGAATTAGTTTATAACTGGAACAGAAGGACTTAAGGTACAGGTTTTTTCTTCAAAGAGATGGTTCCGTCCTCGGGGAGGTAAGTGCAATTCGATTCCACACAACGGCACATTACTGATTTAAAACACACACAACCTCATACAACTAACCTCTCTGTAAGGAGAGAATATGCTCATACACCAAATCTTTTAACATAAAAGAATAGGGTTTAATACCTTCCCAGGTTAAACAAGATTGTTTAAATTCTGAAAATAGTATATCCGTTCTATTTTTTAGGAAGGGTGGTTTACAAAACTAAGTTGCATACAACTGAATAGCAATAACTTGTGAATGATATCTTCCGTAAAAAGAAAAAAAGGAAGATTTTCTGAAGCAAATATAAAAGGGTTTATACTACACAGAAACCGGCATCATCATAAGGATGAAGGGGTTCTGATGAAGCAAAACGCTGAATACGGTGGTATTTATTAAATATTGTACTTTATTTAGAAGTAATCTCAGGTAGTCTTGAGGGTAAATCTTGCGTTTCAAACCGCAGAGGCCGGGGTTTGCATCTCATAGCAGGGACCGTGGTGAGAGGAGAGACTTCTTTATGAAGAAATAATGTACAATTAGAGCATCGTGTTACAAGTTGGTTAATACGGGTTTTATAGGACATAACTAATAAACTTTGGATACTAGCTTTTCATTATAGATCAGACTTTTTATAGTCTAGATCGCATCAGGCTTTAACCCTCTGAACTCCAAGCCGTTTCTGAGCGTTTTTTGCTCCTTTCATTTTTACAGACTGTGGGCTAATTTTTTACCTTATCTACAAGTTGTGCATCTCTAAGTGACAAGCACAATCATGGCTACAATCAAGAACTGCTGCAAAATGTCTTTTGAGCAATATAACACAGTAATATTGGCATAGTATACAAAAAAAATACACAAAAGTTGAATTCTATCGATAATTTATTTTACAAAAAAATAAAAAACTGTGGAATCTTGGAATACAACATTTCCCCAAGGGCACACATACATATACAATACAGGAAAAAAATAATTTTGACTGTACATCACACACAACATTATTTATTTACATTTTTGTAAGCTTAACTCTAGGCATTTTTTCGCTATATGAACATTCCACTTTGCTGAGGCAGCAGAGTCATGCCATTGATTGTAGCAGTTACTACAATAAGACACAGTGTCAGTGTTTTTTTTAAAAATACAATTCAGTTATATACAACATATTGGTGTCTAAATTTTTTATAGAACAAATTTTGGCTAAAAACTATTAAAATTTTTACAACCTTTACTCAAGCAGTTTTTTTTTTTTTTTTACTATTTACAAGGCACGTCTTACATCTCTTTCACAGTGTTGTCATGCCATTGAATGTAGCAGTTACTACAATAAGACTGTCTTTTTTTAAATTAATTTATATACAACATATTGGTATTCAAAGTTTTTATAGAACAGATTTTGGCTACACACTATTTACATTTGTGCAACCTTTACTCAAGCGTTTATTTTTATTTTATTTATTTTTTACTATTTACAAGGCACATCTTACATCTCTTTCACAGTGTTGTCATGCCATTCACTGTCGCAGTTCCTATCTATAATAAGACAAAGTGCAACATTGCAGTTTCTTCACTTCCAGGCAGTTTTTTTTTTTTTTTTACAAAGGACACATCTGTGCCTTCCCTCTGTCGCTTTCTCAGATTTTTCTGCAGTTGGGTTCACAGCAACCGGGGCACAGAGCTGTTGAGAAGTTATCGATGAGATGGACGGTGGGGCAGATGTGGAGGGTCTGGACGGTGGGACATCTTCCACATTGATTCCACAGAGTTCAATTGAGAGGGTCTCCATGAAACTTAAGTGGTTCAATGGTTGAACCGTTTTTTTTTTTTTTTGACAGTTCCTTGTGAATGATGAATGCATTTGTTGTAGCAATGTCAATGAAGTGCCGAAAAATGGTTCTGTACCATTTAAGTGTTTTGTGATGTACGGAGTAGTACTGAATGAGCTGGTCGGACAAATCAACACCCCCCATGTGCTGGTTATATGTTGTGACAGATGGTTGGGTGTGGTTTGTAGCTGCCACTGTCCATCTCTCCCCTTGACACGCCTCTTCACAGTTTCCCCTGAATGGACCGTCTGAATTGATGAGCAAAGTGACACCTCCCTTGTGTCCATCCACTTGGTGAAAAGGAGTTGCCCTTCACGAATCCACCTGATGCTTCCTCTCGTAGACTTTTTGGTCAGTGCATTAATTTTGCGTTCCATGTTTCCCAGGCCATGCGCTGCTAGACGCGCCCAAATTAACCACACGCTTTCCTTTGGGTTCGAGGTTGTTTATTCCTCAACAGACAATAAAGCATTATTTTCTTACCGGATTGGAGGAGAAATAGGCCGGTGCGTTACCTGTTGATAGTTATTTGTGCATGTTGCGTGGCTGTTTAGTTGCGGTCTGAAAACAGTGTGACTGCATACCTGGGAACCCAGTTCCCCCACTGGGCACAGCTGAAATAGATTACAAGCCGCCCTCGCCATGCCAATTGTGGGGCGGCGTTTGCTTTATGCACCGTCCTATCCCTCCAACCAAATGTAATGAATCATAAATCATTTAAATAATCAACAAACAACTCAAAATTCATTAACAAATGCAAAATATACAATAAATCTTGAAATCAATAATTTGGCTTCAACAGGTGTGCCCTTCCTTGTGTCCCTGTATGTCCCACAGGCATGGACCTTCATGGAAAGAAGATCTCTGAAGAGCTTGGGAGTTGTGTAAAAGTTATCACAGTAAAGGTGATAACCACTTCGAAGGTACCTTGGATCGATCAAGCCCATAATGGAGTCGCGTGAGAGACCAAGTCCGGTGACGGATTTCGAGCTGCCTGTGTAGATGGTGAAGTCGCTGGTGTAGCCATTTGAAGAATCAGCCAGAACAAAAAGCTTAATGCCCCACTTGGTCGGCTTACTTTTGATGTATTGCCGCATTCCGAGCCTAGCTTTTGTGGCTACCATTCTCTCGTCGACTGAAATGTTCTGCCGAGGATGGAATAACGTCTTGCAAGTCATTCTCATCTGGTCGTAGAATGGCCTGAGTCGGTGGAGTGGGTCATATGCTGGTGTCCCTTTCTTCTGGTCATTCACAGCATCTTTTTACGGATCGCTCATGTGAATGTTCCACAATATGGTCTGGAAGAGATTCTTGGACATTACAATGGCTGGAGATACCACAGAGAAGAAGGATTTTTTTCTCCAGTACAGATGCATTTGGGGAAGCTTCACAATTGCCATGTAAAACAGTAGGCCAATGAACTTAAAAAAACTGCAGGGCTGATGTCATTCCAGGTGAATTTCTTCCCTTGTGCGATACTCTTTTTGGCTTGTTTATTTGTGTTTTCGCAGATGATTTTCATGGTGTTGTGATCTAAAAAACTTTTAAATAGCTCAGAGGGACTGGGGTTGTCTAAGACTCCAAATACCTGGACTCCAGGTGTACGAGCAGGGCAAAAGGTTGAAAGAGGTTTTGACAATGTGTCTGGATGATCCTCTATCTGCCATCCAGAAGCAGTGTGTGTTGCTCCAGTTGACCCTGTCTGCCCAGAGCTGTAGTCAGATTGGATCTTAGGCGATGATCCATCACGTTTACGTCCACGACTTCCACTTCCATTTCCACGTCCAAGCCAAGTTGTCTTCAGGGGTTCACTTGCTGTGGCAGAATTACTCTGCGAAGGGAGTGATGGTGGAGCATTACTGGGTCCTGCGCTTTCATCTTCCGATCTGAAATAAATAAAGTGGATTTCTAACTATACAGTATATATTTTTTTTGTGTTTTTACTAAAATTCAGAAATGACACGGGTTGTTGTGTTATTTTCTTTCCTATACTTTACAGCAAATTACAGATGTCATATTTAGCCTATATACAGATAAATAACATCCATGTCTTGTGGGGGAATATAGCCTAAAAGCTATGTCGTTGAAAAATCTACATCCACAACAGCAAGACTATTCACAACTTCCTAAATGGGCTGCTGTCCTGTTAGCCTTACATACCCAAATGAGGATGAGTCAGACACATCTACAGAAGTAATGGAAATACAGTAAGTATACTGTTATTGTCATGATCCCACTTGGGCCCCTTGGCCTTGTGTGTGTTTTCCCTTTCACCCTTGTCTGTGTGCTGGTCTAATTGCAGGGTTGGAATCAGGTGTGCTGGAGTCAATTACCTACATTCACAGCTGCCTTCAATCATCATCAACTGCCCTACATATACCCGGTCCTACCTTCCAGACACTGCCAGATTGTAGCTTCTGTTTTCATACATTCTCCCGGCCTGACTCCAGCCACCAGCTCCAGCCCTAGCTCTCCAGCACTACTCCTCGGACCCCTCCTGCCTGTCTGCTCTAGCCTGCTTCCCCTCGGCCCCCTGGACTTGCCCCGTTGCTCTCTCCCTGGACCCCCATGCCAGCCAGTTCCCCTCCCCGGATCACGGTCCTTACACCCTGCTGGTTTCTCCTGAAATAAATCATCTTTTACTTATACTGTCTCCGCGCCTGTGTCCTCCAGACCCAACCGTTACAGTTATAGCCCCCACAAATATTACAGAGAGCTTTCACTAGCCTATGCTTATCAATAAAAAATTATATAGCCCTTTTCATATACCCTACATTAGACTTAATGTAAAACACAGTGTATTACAAAACAATAGGCTATTTACATAGACATTACAAATAAATATAACAATTATGTTTTTGTGTAAAATAATAATAGGCTAATATAACAATTGATAGACTACTATTGTAAAATGTACTTACAAATCTTGGCATGGATCCTTGCCCTCTTCAAAATCGTCCTCTGAGCCACTGGAAAAAACTATCTGGAACTGAATCTTCATCTAGTCCTATGTCATTGGCAAATTCATCTCTAGCAAACATGGAGATTACTTCCTCTGAAGAATATTTACCAGCCATTGTATAATCCTTTTTGATAAAGGCCTAATCTACTATATAGATTTGATCTAACCTTTGTTTTACAACTTTTCTCTTGCTCCTCTCAGTTGCCGGTTGGTGTCACTATTTCTTTCTGTTGCTGTGTCATTCATAGAGCCGCTGTCGCAGATTTGAATGATTTATGTCGCATTTCTATCGCGTCACATGTAAACAACGATGGCTACTGCCATTTGGCCAAACAGGCGTATCATTTTGTGAATTTTACAGCTTCTTGATTGCTCGATTTTGGAAGATTAAAGATTTGTGGACATTCAAAATGCAATATTTTGATGAAAAGTTGAGGTTTTGGCGCCATTTTACATGATAACGGTCGCATTATACGAGACGCATTCACAGACCCTCGGAAATAGGAGAATCCGACGATTAATACAGTGTTTTCAGCTTCTGTGTAGGGTAAGTGGTTCTTTTTGACTATTGTATAACAAAATACTTTCTTTCTGGGCCCACCGGCGCCCAATGGAATGTAACAAAGTGCAGAGGGTTAAATGCATTTAAAGCACTTATGTCAACAACAGTCTTACCTTTGCCTTGCAGCTCAAGTGGTTTAGTTTCCCAGTAATGTCGGTTAGAAATGCGAGGTGAAGTGTCCACTCTGTCCTCTAGCACCGAGACATCTTCCCCTTTGGACTGCATGAACTCCTTGATTTCACCCAAAAGTGACAAAAAACTAAGCATTGGACATCGGAGAGTAGAGATTAGATCGGCTCCATTTTTCTCGTCTTCAAGTACAGTGTTGGCAATAATCATCATTGCTTCTTTGAACACTTCTCCGTCTGAAAAGCCTTTCTTCTTCTTTATCAGAAAATCTGCTGCTCTAAACGAGGCTTCGGTTGCTTTTGGGGAGTTCTTTGCCGGCTTGGTGAAAAAAAGACTGCTGCTTTCCCAAAGCTGCCTTTAGCTCACGGGCTTTTTCTACCCGTAGCGCGCTTCCTGCGGGGTAGTTAGCATGGTAGCTGTTGTGTGTAGCAAAGTGTCTCTCCACATTGTGCCGCTTTGCCGTCGCCACAGTCGCCCCACAATGAGACAAACGCAGTTTTCTTTCACACTTGTAAAAAAGAATTCTTCCTTCCATTCACTGTGAAAATGATAAGTTTTCTTCCTTTTTTCTGCCATGTTTTTGGGGTAAGAATGTGCATTCAGCCCATGGATTCATCTCCCCATCATCGCTGTTCCCGCTAGCTTACACTCAGCCCTGCGAACACTGAAGCTTCCTTTGTCATGCGCACTCACCTTTGAACTAGAATAGGTCAGAGATCGACTGAATTATCTAAACTTCCATGTATTATACAAATATTTTTTATTATTTTATTTTAAAGATCTTGTCATTTTCATATACATATAAATGCAAGTGTGATTTAAAAAAATATTTTAAAATTAATTTAAACATTTTTAGACGCAGCTCACTGGTGAGTTGTGCTATTTTTAGAACAGGCCTGCGGGCGCCTCAAATGGTCCTTGCGGGCGCCCTGGTGTTGGGGACCCCTGGCCTACATCATACATCTGTTATGGTAAAGCTACAAACTGATGAAAATATACTTTTTCTTCCATTATAAAATAAGATAGCCTACTAATAAATTCAGTATAGCCCTTGCTCAAGAAACTCAAGTTCTGAGTGATACTGTGTGCTGTTTGAAATATATCGGAGATGAAACAAACACCAGCAGAGGCAACTTACAGTATTACTGTCTGTGTACATTACACTGGAGATCATGTAATAGGCCTACTGCTGCTTGTACCACAACTGCTTATAACTACACACTGTCCGCAGACTTATTGCGGTGTGTACTTTAGCTACCCAGGTCGAAAAGAAGTATACTTAAGTAGATCTTTTCCCAAACATACTTATTGCATTTTGCGTGCTCTAATACTAAGTGCATACTAAGTGTGTTATTTTGGAACAACTTTAAGTATGATAAGTGTTCTTTTAGATATGCTAAAGTTCAACTTAAAATGAACAGAAATACAATTAAGTGTACTTAGTTGTGTTAAATTGGAACAACTTTAAGTGATCTTTAATGCAATTTAGTATATTACTTTAAATTATATTTAAAATACCCTTTCAGTCACATTTGAAGTGCTCTCTGTGTAGATCTTTAATTTCATTTAAAGGCACTTACAATATGATAACAACTTTAAGTATGATAAGTGTTCTTTTAGATATGCTAAAGTTCAACTTTAAATGAACAGAAATACAATTAAGTGTACTTAGTGGTGTAAAATTGGAACTTTAAGTGATCTTTAATGCAATTTAGTGTATTACTTTAAATTATATTTAAAATACCCTTTCAGTCACATTTGAAGTGCTGTCTGTGTAGATCTTTAATTTCATTTAAAGGCACTTAATATGATATCCGTTCATTAGTAATTTATTTTTAAGTATACTTGAAGAGCCACTTATAGTATAATAAAAAGCTGCCCCTTTAAAAAAATGTAATATAGATAATAGCGCATTAGTAACGCATTTGAAATTACTTTCCCAGTACAATAGAAAGCTGTAAAAACTGTATTAAAAAAACACAAAAAACAGAGACCATTTTACACTTTAATGCACATCTTCTGTACATAAAACATATTTCCAGTGTACACAAGTACAGTATCACATATTGTTATAATAGTATAAATTACAGTATGTTTAATTTCCTCTGTAATGGCAGTATATTTAAAGAACATGAAATGATTTTACTTGGCCTGCCTCTTTTCAATTTCCAACACAACACAATATGAAAAGGTGCACAAATAAAGCGTTTTTTTTTTATATTGAAATTTCCAACACAACATGAAAAGGTGCAGGCATAAAGTGCTTTTAAAAAATAATAATAAGTCAAGGTAAACATATCCATGAAATCAAAACTGAAAAAAAAAAAAAAAACTTCTTACTAGGTCTGCCTCATTGAAATATCCAACACAATATGAAAAGGTGCAGAAATAAATTGTTTTTTCGTATATTAAAATTTCCAACACAACAACATGAAAAGGTTCAGAAATAAAGTGCTTTAAAAAAAAAAAAAAATACCCAAGGTAAGCATACCCATGAACCAACAAATGTATTCAAATCTAATCAAAATAAAAAAAAATAAAAAATCTTCATCCTTCCAGTGGAGGGCAAGATTTCTTGGAGTATGCCTCGTTGTTACATTTTCTCCGAATAAGAGCTCGAACTTCCGGAACTGACGCATTAGGAAATTGCCTTAAGACCGTGTCTTTGAAAGGGACAAACAGATTTAAAAATTATTTATCTACAGTTTCAAGTGGAAAGTTTTTCATTTGCTTTGATGTTTGCTGCTTTGCTATTTGTAATAGAATTGTAATGTAAATTCAACCTACCAATCAGCACATCGACCTTGTGAGGGTCCAACTGGTCCTTCTTGGCCATATCAGTTCCGTATTTTCCTGTCAGGTTGGCTTTAGCCAGTTTTTCTTTTCCAAAGATCAGCATGGCCAATTCTTGGGTGAACAGAGACATTCGTGTTCTGTTGAGTCTGTCGAAAATCCTTTTCGGGACCACAACATTACTGTCAGCAAGTGTAATCTGGAACAAACAGGCAGGAGTATTACAACAATGAAACACAATATAAAAAAGGCACTGCTACACATTTTTATATGAAGTACACACACTGCAACTATTACATTTTGATACCATAAGCACTTTGCTTACCATTTCTGAGCATCTAGGGATACACAGCTCACTGGAATTTGGGCTCGAACTTGAGCTGTCAAATGAGCTTCTTCTCATCGCCTGAAAGACATCTTTGAGTGAGGCAACGATCCCAGGAAGCTCTACAAGAAAAAATAATAAATATGCTGTTTCAATTATGCATTATTACTGTGAGTGATCGCTGTACTGGCACCAAGTTCAAAGGCATTAATAAAAACATATTAAAAAAGATACTGATGGTCGCAATTGCTGTTACAGGTCATTCATGATGACCAGAGGAAGAAAATATACTTTTTCAAAAAGGTCCACGTAGGAGGTTTAAGCAAACATTTTCTGTGTTTATTAATCCCGTTACTAAATGTGGACAAAAGTACATCACATGTAACTGCCTGTTTTGGCCAGGTAGCAAGAGGGAAGATCAAATGTTTTCAAGTCTGTCTTGAAGCAGTTTTTCACAGGCTCCTATATAAAATTGACATTTGTATTAAGTTTTTGGTTGCTGTTTTTATTTCCCCTCTTCATGCTGGCTTTTAAGAGATACCTTTTAAAAAAATACTCTTAAGAACACAACCACTTAGTTAGTATTAAAAAAAAACACACACACACACACACTGTGGATGACTTATATTAGCTGTAACCTGAACATCACAATATGCTTTTATACTAAGTTTTGTCGTCCATAAACCTACATTGCATTATTAAGGGATCTCTTTACAACTAGTATTGATAAGAGGAATAATTATATGAACAATAACTCCCTTGATATTAGTCTGTGCCTTTTGTGTTAAGATAAACTTTCAAAGAAGTGAAACTTTTCTTAAATATAGTCTATAGAACATTTTAATTGCATTTATTTTGGGATTACGACTTTACCAGCAAGCATAACACATTTATCCATTTACCTTTCAAAGCTTTGACTACGTCGCTATCCAGCTGGACTTGCATTGCGCTTTCGGGTGGTTTGTTCTGCAGAAGGCTTTCGTCTTCATGTCTAATTGCATACTGATGCTGTTCATCCTCACTATCTAGAAACGACTGTAAACACAGATTTTACATTGAACACAAGGTTAGAATGAACATTTTGTATTTCACAATTATATTCTATTTCAGATGCAATGGTCTGATAGTGTTTGTACGCAATAAAGCAACTTGTCACAGTTATAGAGTTATGATACCTTAATTGTTCGTGCAGTGGTTATGATTAACCTTTGGTTAGCTTCAATGTTAATGAGCCGTTTTTATCAGTCTACTCTTAATTTAAGATGTGAGCTAAAGGTATAAGGTTTCAAAAGTTTACAACTGGAGTTAGAAAACCAGATCTAGGGTTACGGCTCTATACATACGTGCAGAACCGAACTGTCCTGCTCAGTGGAAAACAGGGATAAAACAATAACCATGTGGTCAAATGCAACATAAAAATATCGTACTGTGAAAACAATAACCATAATAATTAATATATATTATATAGCTATATTTTACTTTAGGAAATAAAAGCTACTCTGGGATCAATTCAGATGAAAAGACTACTTACTGGTCTTTTTCTCGATCGTCTCTGCTCTGTGTTTTCGAACAAGTCGATGTCAGTGTTGTCCGAATCATCTGACACTCTGTGTTGGGCTTTCAGATTCCGTTTGAGGCTTTCTCCCATGGCAATGGCAGACGCCTTTTGTGTTGCACTTGTGATCTTTTGAAAGCAACAAATTATATTAAACACTTCCCATAAAGAAAATCATAATTAGTGAAATGCATTTGTTTAATTATATAGTAGTAGTGCTTTAATGATACTCCTGAATGGATAAAATAATAATAATAAAAAAATAAACTTACTTTCACAGCGACACTAGCTACTTGTCCTTTTGGACCACAAATTGCAGGGCTGCTAGTGTTCCAGATGTCTTCCCCTCTCTTGAAGGCATCCCTTTTCAGGACCAAATCTTTGAACACATCTGTAAATACATTTATGGGAAAACAGAAGTCAATAAAAATTGTTGTATCCATAATCTGTAAACTTTGGACACATAAATTGCAATAATGAAAGAATGATTTTAACTCTGACCATTTCCAACACCTAGTTTTGGGGTTAAAAAAAGTACAAATGTACACATATATATTTACACATTCATGATATCTTTAAGTTACAACGTTTAATTAATTAATTAATTAATAATTGATAGGTTTTATATAGCGCTTTATTGCCCAGGCACTCAAAGACGCTTTACAGGGTTCCTGGTTCAATTCGTTGACACACAGTCATACCGGTAGTGGTAAACTACGAGAGTAGTCACAGCTGCCCTGGGGCAGACTGACGGAAGCGTGGCTGCCATTCAGCCCCAACGGCCCCTCCGACCACCACCTCAAACATACAGCAATCATACACATTCACACAAGTAGCACTATCTTCGCCAGGAAGAGGTAAACCTAGTGGCAGCCCCGGAGAACAATACTGAGGCGGGGCGGGAGTACTGCGGCGGGGCTAGTAGCCTATCGGTCTGCGATCTTTTTTATTGTTTGACGTGACCTTCTCAAGATGGCCGCCGCCGTGTTCCGTTAGCCTAGTGGAGCTAGCGCCGTGGCTAATCTAATGTTCTATCTATATTCTAACCTCTCCCTGTCCCCGTGCCTTAACCACCCAGCTGTGATGCCTGAACATAATCGACAAAACAATATAATTTGTCTAAATAACGTTCGAAATTTATTTTTATTTTATCCGCCCCGCCTCAGTATTGTTCTCCGGGGATGCGGATAGTAATGTATTCACCTGAAGTGTATTGCCTCCATTACAGTAGCCTATACTTTAAGAGGGGATAACCACGACTAAAATGCTATCAATCGTCTATCACATCAAAAAAATACCACCTAGAATTAGCCATAATCGTATTGTTAGATAGAAATAAAGAAATTAATTGAAACCTCATTTGATATATTAAATAATATGCAGTCACTTTTTTTAAATCAATTGTATCTCAATGTAATACAATATAATATGGATTACAGGAGAAATTGTTCTTTCAGTGATGAAACCTTTCAAACATGTTTTTAATTGGTTATTTTACAAAAAGGGTGTGTCCCTGCTTAGCTAGCTAGCTAGCAAAAAACGTTGCTATGGTGTAGCTAACACATTTTTTTCTAAACTTGCAGGGAGCCCGTAGTTAGTTACCCAACTGTGGTTTCTGCCGAAAATAAACTTACCACCAAAAAGCAGGATTTTTGCCGGCAGTATTTTATCGTTGCCGTTCCTTATCCTGCTGGGCAGACAGACCTCCACATGGCCGTCCTCATCTTCCAGTTGTTGTCTGGAGTGCACCTGGAATTTAATTTGTCTATGTTCCCTTCTAATAATGTCAGAGCACTCGATCTTCACTAACGCAGAGTCCGGAAAATAAAGTAAGACAAATTTTGGGACCGAGCAGAACGACATGACTTCAACACTTTTAGTGTTCTTCTCTTGCAACGCAATTCTGCCGAAATCTGCATGGACTTGAAATATAGACTATACTGTTGCGTGATTGGCCCGTCTTCTTCTTCTTCTTTTTAATTTCCGGCAGCCTCGCGTGATTGGCCTGTGCAGGCAAATTTGATTTAGTAACGTGGACTGTGATTGGTCGAAATAAATGGCGGGCTCGGTGACGGTGAGGACGATTTTTTGGGAGGAGGGCCGATGTACATACAGTGTATGTGACGAATGCATTTGTCAGCAGTAGAGACTATGGTGGAACCCTCACAACCGGTCTATGCTCACAACCGGTCTATGATACATATGAATGATACATGCAACATGGATGGCTGGATGGATATTTCATCATAATGCCGGATTGAAGAAGAATTTGCATAACTAAGGTAATTACAGGAATCTAATCTCTTTGATTTGTGTACCCCAACCATTACAGAGTATGCAGCTTGGAAACTGTGCTCTTCAAATATTAGATAGCTGGCTGTTGTGTTAAGTTAATCTGCACATTGTTAACTTTATTAGTGATGTAATGTTATTAGCGCTGTGGTCTATGTCTGGCACTTTGATTTGGCGCAATGGTTTGGCGCCTGTTTAGTCCAGATTAACCCAAAGACACATTGGCTACATAGGTTCAAGGAGCGGGGTGTCTGTGATTTGTTTGCGCTTAATAGGTTTGGGAGTTTGATGTGATAATGTTTTTTTGTCATACTCTAACCAGCAATTAAAATGAAGAAATACAAATCGTACCTGGAGGTATCTGGTAATGACGTTCCAAGAACTACTGACCACAGATTGAGAAAGCATGGTAACAAAGAGGTAACACAGAAATGTATAAATGTAATTTTGTCCTAACCTTTTGCAATAATGTAGCTGCCTAACAATTAGTAAAAAATCTTTATATTATTCATTCTTTACTGAGCCTATTAAAGCATTGTAAAATGTTTGTATTGTGTGTTACTACCTGTTTGTGAAATATTTTTGCCATTCTTTTTGCAGAACACTGCCAGGGGTGTTTACAAAACCTTCCTGTGTGTAAATGAACCAGATGTCCCTAGAACAAGTGAATACAGAAGAAGGAAAACACTGGTAAAATAATGAATATCCTGTGTTTTGGTGGTGGTTATTGAACCATAGAGTGTAACCTATCAATAGCAGCGCTGAAACTTAACAGTAGGGAAAAGTTGTTAAATTGTGTCTAAACACAAGAAGTACTAGCCTACAATGACCCAAATAAAAAATCCAAAAGTGGCTAAATAATAAACTAGGAGCTATCTGATAGCAGATTATGTAAACAAGACAATGGATACAAGACATTTGGTGCTAGCCATAATAATCTAATTTTCTTCCCATTTAACAGGCAATTAAAAATAAACATTAAAATGTACATTATCAGACGATGCATTTCTCATTGAGTTATGCTTTTAGTTAACCTAACAACATTCTTCTTTTGGTTCTAATAAGGTTAACTGTCTTTAAGAATATTTTACATTAATAGTTATGTGGAGACGTAACCCTACAGTTCATATGAGTATTATGTGAACTTATGCATGAAATATCCATGGCCTCCAGTTTCCTTTACATTATAAGGACTCTGATTATAACAACAGGTTGACCTTTCTATCCCCCATAATAGCTCCCTATACATTACAATAACAATGAAGAGGCCAGGGAAGAGTGCCAAATACCTGCTAAAAGATGCAGAGTGGAAAGCCAAACACAGGTAATATCTACCTGGTTAGGTATGTAAAAATTTCTTTATATCAGGGTATATTTATTGCCAATTTGTACTAATTATTAATTTATATAACACTGCTTTTTATGTTAAAGAAAAACAGTTGTTCCATATTCAGATTGACAAGGTAACATGTATCCTGTTTAGAGTTATGATGTGAGCGAAAATGATGGAAGAGGACAGCCTCTGCAGAACAGCTTGTGTCGTTCCCCTGAGACTCATCATCGAGAAACAAGCACAAATAAGGTTGGTATTTAAGCTGTAATCGTGTCACGTTGGTTTGATCAACAGCAACAAAATATTTTCTCTCCAAAAATGCATTGAAAGTTTTGAATTAAAAAAAAAGTTGCCATCAGTGAGTCACAATAAAACTGTTTGTGCTGGTGTATTCAAACTTCTCGACTGAAATGTCCTCTTCAGTTGACAGAGAGGCCTGGCAGTGGTTGCGGAGAACAAGTTCACCAGACAACAGGCTTGCATGAAGGCTCCAGAACACTTCAGCAGAAAGAAAGACCACACCCAAATCCATCACAGGTGATATCGAATATATTTTATATCCTATACACAGCAGTCCATAGGACTTTGCATTTTGATGTTTATCAACTGCATGTGTAAAAAGAGCTGCAAAATCTAAAATACCCATAACAAGTATTTGTCTGTGTTTAGAGCAAAATATATATTTTTGACAGCTATACTTTTGTTTTGGACTTCTTATTCTAAAAAAGCGTGTGGAACTGTTTTTTTGAGTGTCTATTACAAAAGCCTCGAAATCCAGACCTGCCGCTGGCAAAAAAAAATTGCTGCGCCTGTTCGTCTGGACACTCCAATGAAGCTCATTAAACAATGTCAGAAAATTATGAACTACGTTTCAATTGGTTCTATCTGATATGGGCGGCCCAGAGGCCTATGTATGGTGCTCTGGGGCAGACGTAACCGGATGACGACAGTGCTGGGCATGCGCCGTCAAAGCCGTGATAGTAAACAACAGAGATGGCTGTTGATACGTTGTTTCAGTTTAAAACGGCTTTTGCCTCGACACTTAACAATTTGGAAGACAGCACTCAAATCTTCCATTAGCAATGAAGAGGAAAGTTATGTTTTGCCGAACAACCACGGTAATAGTTTAATTTACCAGTAAAGCCTGTAGTTTTCTAAACGAACAGGGCTTAATACGTCACCTTTTTCATTGCTCGCATTGGTCGTAAGTGCTATCCAATTGCGTGCAGTGGTATTTGAAAAGCACGCATAGGTGCCGCCCCTTTAATTGGGAAAGTCTATTGATCGTGGCCAGACCCTATATCGTCCTAATATGGGTCTGGATTTCCAGACTATGATTACGATACTTACAGTACAAATTGGTGAGTCAATGTCCTAAAATGACTACAATTTCACAATGCTTACTGATTTCTCAAAATGGATATTTAGACTGTTGCAGATGGAAGAAACTGTGATTTAAGGGAACTCCCTCCCCAGACTATGGACACAATTGTAGCCAATCAGGTAAGGTAATGCAAAGGAAAGCAAAAGTTAATCTTTGAAACACTCGCGATGATTTACTTAATCGAATATGTCAAATATGTGTTCCACAGATGATTCAAGAACGACCAGATATTGGTTTTGAAAGACACTATGACCATACTGCTGATTTGCAACAAGCACCTGAAGTACTTCAAGATGAAGGTCCAAACACAAATTTATCCCAGGTACTGAAGTGTACATAATATTGCTTTTAGTGGTATACTGTATGTCATCTGTGGGTTAAAAAGATAATTATCTAATGTTCTTGAAATTAGATTGCATGCAATGCTCAGTCAAAACAATTTTCATCACAGCATACTTTGGATACATAGCTTACAATTAAAGCTCAACTGTTTTAGATAAAGGGGAAATATTAGCAGAATTGGAGTATAATATTCATCAGTGTATTATCACCTGAAACTAAGAAATGTGTGCTCTGTCTATAACTATTTTTTTGTTTTATTTTTTTCTAGGGATCAGAAGGGGATCAGCTCCTTTACCCAGGAGCACCTCTCTCCAAAGGACAGAGTCTGCTGCTTTTGATGTCTTTCATTTTGAGACACAACTTGACAGGGACAGCTCTTGAACACCTCCTCAAAATGTTCAATGAACTTTTCCCTGGAGCCATGCCAGCTACTTCTTACCTGTTTCATAAAGCCTATGGCGAGTATGGCTATTATGAAGCACACTTTTACTGTTCTGGATGCAGAAACTACATAGGTAAGGGCGATGGCAAGACACAATGTTCTATATGTCACATGTTGTTTGATGCAGACACAAACTTAAAAAATGGGTCATACTTTCTTGTATTGAGTTTGTCCTCCCAAATTAAGGATATTCTTGAAAATCCCAAAACAGTATTAGCAAGGAAAATGTCAGCTGATGGCATTATTGATGACATACAGTCAGGAATTGAGTATGACAAGCTAATCAAGAGTGGGGAAATTAGCGAAGACGATGTAAATTTACTGTGGAACACTGATGGTATTCCCGTTTTCAAGAGTTCCAAGTGTCAGCTGTGGCCTATTCAGTGCCAGATCATTGAACTGAAGCCTAAAGAAAGAAAAAGTAACATCTGCATACCATGTATTTAGTTCGGTGAAAAGAAACCCAACATGATAACTCTCTTAACTCCATTTGTTGATGAGCTTCAAGAAATGGAGCAAAATGGAATAAAATGGATAGACACACAGAAACAGCAACATTCATCCAAGGTCCACGCTCTGATCTGTAGCTCAGATTCAGTTGCTCGTCCACAGATTCGAAACACAAAACAGTTTAATGGTGAATTTGGTTGTGACTTCTGTTACCATAAAGCTGGGGGTCCATACTCCTACATAAGTCCGGAACCTTCTCTAAGATCTGAATCTGAACATGTTCAACATGCAATGGCTGCTACTCCCCAGTGTCCTATTATGGGAGTAAAGGGTCCCTCTCCATTAATGAAACTTTCAAAGTTTCAGATGATCAATGGGTTTGTGCCTGAATACCAGCACAGTGTTTGCCTAGGAGTCACACGGCAGCTGATGACATTATGGCTGGATTCCACAAACCATGACACACCATGGTACATTGGCACAAAAACTGAAATAATTGATAAGCAGTTGTTAGCTATCCGGCCTCCAGTAGAGTTAACCAGAGTCCCACGTTCCGTTAAAGAACGGAAATATTGGAAAGCATCTGAATGGAGGTCTTTTCTTCTGTTCTATGCTTTACCAGTGCTGTCTGGAGTTCTTTCCAAGAAATATTGGAACCACCTTTTCCTTCTTGCTTTCAGTATTTATACTCTGCTCCAGGAAAAGATCCAACTAGTTGATATTGACAATGCAGAGAAAGCACTGAAGAAATTTGTTATGCAGTTTGAGAAGTTGTATGGCAGGAAAAACATGACTTTTAATGTGCACTTGATGACACACATTTCTGGAAGTGTGAGAAACTGGGGACCTCTGTGGGCAACATCCACATTCTCATTTGAGTCTTTTAATGGCACCCTCTTGAAGTACTTTAATGGAACGACACATGTCCAAGGTCAGATTGTCAAGAGATTCCTCAAATGGAGAGGTCTCACAAACTGTCACTACTTCAGCCACAATTTAGTTTTTTTTTTCACTTGTCTGTTCCCTTATTTACCCTCTTGTCATTTCAGACCCGGCCACTCCCTGCTCTGCACTCCCTGCTGATTACTTCCACCTGGCCTAACCACACTCACCTGCTCCCCATCAGCTATTAGCCCCACAGTATATATACCGGTTCATTCCCTCAGTTCCCTGCCAGATTGTCTTTGTGTTACATTGCTCTCCAGCCTATTCTGAATTCCTGCCTGTTTACCTGCCTGCCTATTCGTGTTTTGACCCACCCTGTTGGATTTTGGATTATCCCTCTGCCTGCCCCTCTTGGACTTGTTGCCTCGCTACTACCTGGTTTGATTTTCCATTAAACTTTGTTGCAATACCTGAACTGTTTGTTGTCGTGCTATTGGGTTCTGGCCTGCCATTTTGGTACAACCCTGACAGTACAATCTATTTATTTTTTTATTTATTTTAATGTTTATTTGACAGGGACAATACATACAACATTGCCACAAAAAAAATGGGAAAATGTGACGCATATAAGACGTCTAGCTTCAGCTAATTTGCAGTCTTTGTCCCTGGGTCAGGCTTTAAAATACAATCAAAGATACTAAATACAATAAATGCAGTGATAGAGATACAGTGAATAATACAATTAATAGGTACCATGAGTCAATACACACAGCTGTAGTTTTACATTTCAGATTAAAACACAATTAAATTTAGCATTAAACATTAGTAAAGTGCTCTATTAAAATAACTTGAGAAACGTTAATGTTCACATTTCTGCTGCTGCTTGAACCACTGTTTAACTTTCACACTAAAACTCTTTAGTTCTGTTTGGGATTTAATCTCTGATGGTAGAGAATTCCATAGGTGTGTACCTTGCACTGAGAGAGATAATTGGCCAAATGTTGTCCTGCATCTTCGAACTTTACAGTTTTGTTTGGTTATACTCCTTGTCATTGTCCGGCAGTTGTCAGTCTTTTTAAAGATCTGAGACATTGCTTGTGGGGCCAGTCCATTTAGGCACTTAAAAACAACTTTCAAGGAACAGAATTTTATAAAGTTGGAAAAAGTCAACAAATTGTATTTCTCAATAATTTTACAATGGTGCCATTTCTGTGGCTTCTGGTCTAAAATTTTTAAAGCTTGTTTATAGAGTGAGAATAGAGGTCTAGTAGCTGACTCAGTGGCCTGGCCCCAGGCAGTGATGCAATAGGATAGATGTGAAAAAACCATGGCATGCAGATACAAATGAGATGCCTTAAAGGAGAGGCATGACCTGATAAGTCTAAAGCAGTTCAGACTAGTTTTTACAGTTTTAGATAGCTTCTTTATATGTGAGTCAAACTTAAGTTGAGGATCTAGAGTTATACCTAGATATTTAAACTCATTTACCACCTCAATTGCTTTACTATCTATAGTGATGTCAAATTTCTCTAGGACTTTCTTTCTTATTGAGAAGCACATTGATACTGTTTTTGTGTGATTAAGTGTTAAGTGATTGCTTTGTAGCCATTCTGAAACAGTAACCATCTGTCTGCTTAATATCTCTGAAGCTTGACAGGGATCCTTTGCTGAAACATAAAACACTGTATCATCAGCATACATCTGACATTCGGTGTCTGTGCAAATGTTAGGTAAATCATTTATGTATAAGCAAAAAAGAATAGGACCTAAAACTGATCCCTGTGGCAGACCAGTCTTACTGTTCAGAGGAGATGTTTTCACACTCTGTAAGCGAACACACTGTTGTCGATAATTCAAATATGAGCTTAGCCAACTGACAGTAAGAGCAGAAAAATTAAATTTATGTCTTAGTTTACTGACAAGTATGTCATGACTTACAGTGTCAAAGGCTTTCTTCAAATCCAAAAACACTGCTCCAACCACATTTCCATTGTCAAGGGAACATTTTATTCTGTCAATGAAGTGGCACAGTGCCATCTCAGTTGAATATTTTTTGCGAAATCCGAATTGCTTAGAATGATAAAACTGATTGTTTTCAAGGTAGGTCTTTAGTTGATTAGCGATAACCTTTTCAAGTACTTTTGACATTGCTGGGAGAATTGATATCGGTCTATAATTACTGGCATCAGTTAATGCACCAGATTTATAAATTGGGGTAATAATAGACATTTTAAAACTTTGTGGAAATTTCCCTTCTTTAATGGACTGATTTATTAGATGAAGTAATGGGCTTATCAAAATGGCACTATATTTTTTTCAAAAATAAAACATCAATTCCAAATGTGTCTTTTGCCTTTGAGTTGTTTAAATTCATTATGATTTTTAGAATTTTTGTATGGTCAGTTGGTTTGATGTTAAAATAAGAAGTATTATCATAAGTTATGTTATTTAAGTTTTGTAATCATTGAGAATCTAAGTTGGGTTCATCTGTGGTAAGACTTCTGGCCAAAAGATGGACCCAGCCGACACAGAGGCCATTAAGCAAGAAGTGGCAGCACAAGGTGCCGCTCTACACCAGCATTTGAGTCAGTTCACCGCTATGGAAGTGGCTTTCCAGGAAGCTTCGGCACGTCACAATCAGCATTTTGAGGCTCTGAGCGGCCAGCTCCAGCAGCTCACGCAGGCCAGTCAGACCCCAGCGGTTCAACCACCCACCAGCCCTCCTGTCCCTGCTGTCTCCCGTCAAGAGCCCCGCTTAAGTGCTCTAGAGCGCTTTTCTGGAGCTCCAGATACCTGTCGCTCCTTTCTGACTCTGTGCTCATTGACTTTTGAATTACAACCTCTCACATATCCCACGGAGAGGTCGAGAGTGGCTTTCATGATCACCCAGCTTACTGGGCGGGCCCGGAACTGGGGTGCCGCCGAGTGGGAGAAGCAGTCGGCTCTCTGTTCTTCTGTGGCTGCCTTCTCTGAGGGTCTTCGGAAGGTGTTTGATCATGCTACCCCTGGTCGAGAGTCGCTGTCCTCATTGACTCTGGAGCTGACACCAACCTTCTGGATCGGGGCCTTGCCATGCAGCTGGGTATTAACCAGGAACCCTTGGCCGAGCCTATTGAGGCTACTGCTCTCGATGGGCGCCTCCTCTGCACTGTAACCCATCGCACAGTTCCTATTCATCTGGGCATATCAGGTAACCACACTGAATTACTAACCTTTCACCTGATTAATGCACCTCAGCAGCCAGTTGTCTTGGGGTATCCTTGGTTAATTAAACATAATCCACACATTGACTGGAGAACCGGTTCCATTCTACAATGGAGTGATCAATGTCTTGCGGTCTGTCTGAAATCTGCCTTGTTACCTGCCTGCAGCACCCCTTCTTCTAATGAGTTCCCAGATCTCTCAGGTGTTCCGTCGGAGTACTACGACATAAAGGAGGTGTTTAACAAGGTACGGGCCACCTCTCTTCCCCCACACCGCCCGTATGATTGTGCCATTGACCTCCTCCCTGGCTCATCCCCACCCAGGGGGAGACTCTACTCTCTGTCAGCCCCTGAAACCAGGACCATGGACGAATACATAAACAACTCACTGGCAGCAGGCCTCATCCGTCCCTCTTCATCGCCTGCTGGAGCAGGGTTTTTCTTCGTGGGTAAGAAGGACAAATCCCTCCGGCCCTGCATCGATTACCGCGGTCTGAATGATGTCACCATTAAGAACAGGTACCCCCTCCCTCTCATCTCTTCTGCATTTGAACTTTTGCAAGGGGCCTCTGTGTTTACCAAGCTTGACCTCAGGAATGCCTATCACCTAGTTCGCATTCGGGAGGGGGATGAGTGGAAGACGGCGTTCAATACCCCTAGGGGCCACTACGAGTACTTGGTAATGCCTTTCGGACTCACAAATGCTCCTGCAGTATTCCAAGCCTTAGTGAAATATGTGCTCCGGGATTTTCTCAATGTATTTGTGTTTTGTTTATCTTGATGACATTCTCATCTTCTCCAAGTCTGAACAGGACCACGTGCAGCATGTCCGCAGGGTTCTCCAGAGACTCCTAGAGAACCAGCTGTTCGTAAAGGCGGAGAAGTCTGAGTTCCATGCCACTGAGGTGTCGTTCCTGGGATACATAATTTCAGTCGGAAGCATTCACATGGATCCCACCAAGGTTAAAGCGGTGGTGGATTGGCCGGTTCCCACCACTCGAAAGAAGCTTCAACAGTTCCTGGGGTTTGCCAATTTCTATCGTAGGTTTATCCGCAACTATAGTTCTGTAGCAGCTCCCCTGACAGCCCTCACCTCCCAAAAGGTAGCCTTCCAATGGTCCCCTGCTGCAGGAAGGGTGTTCAGTGAGTTAAGGTCACGGTTCTCTTCTGCTCCCATCCTCATCTTACCAGATCCAGAATGCCAGTTTGTCGTTGAGGTGGATGCGTCAGACTCCGGGGTGGGGGCAGTCCTGTCTCAGCGGTCAGGTAAAGACCAAAAGTTACATCCATGTGCCTTTTTCTCCCGCAAATTGTCCCCAGCAGAGAGAAATTATGACGTTGGAAACCGGGAGCTATTGGCGGGTTAAGATGGCTCTCGAGGAGTGGAGGCACTGGTTGGAGGGGGCGAAGAATCCGTTTGTGGTGTGGACGGACCACAAAAACCTGGAGTACATCCGGTCAGCCAAACGGTTGAACTCCCGTCAGGCCAGGTGGGCGTTGTTCTTTAATCGTTTTGATTTTACCCTGTCTTATCGCCCAGGTTCTAGGAACGTCAAACCAGATGCCCTGTCCCGTCAGTTCCAATCCGAACATGTTCCCACACATCCTGAGAGCATCCTCCCCACTAAGATGGTCATCGGCGCAGTTACCTGGGACATTGTGGACAAGGTAAAACGGGCCCAGGCCGACCACCCGGGCCCCAGTGCTTGCCCTGATAATCGTCTGTATGTGCCTGTGAATCTCCGCTCTCAGGTTCTCCAGTGGGGACATTCTTCTCGCCTTGCCTGTCATCCAGGGGTTAGGCGCACTCTAGCCCTGCTGAAGCAACGGTTCTGGTGGGCTACCATGGAAGAGGACGCCAAGGAGTTCATCGCTGCTTGCTGTGTTTGCTCCCAGCACAAGATCGCTCGCCATGCCCCTGCTGGCCTTCTTCAGCCACTGCCTGTTCCTCATCGTCCGTGGTCCCACATCTCGATCGACTTCGTCACCGGACTGCCTCCCTCCGAGGGTAACACCACTATTCTTACTATTGTGGACAGATTTTCCAAATCTGCTCAGTTTGTTCCATTGCCCAAGTTACCATCTGCCAAGGAAACAGCTGAAATTATGTTGCATCATGTTTTCCGTCTGCACGGCCTTCCCTGTGACATTGTCTCCGACCGGGGGCCGCAGTTCACTTCTCGTTTCTGGACAGAGTTTTGCCAGCTGTTGGGGGCCACGGTCAGCTTATCCTCGGGTTTCCATCCTCAATCCAACGGCCAGACTGAGCGGATGAACCAGGAGATGGAGACTGCCTTGCGCTGCATCACATCCCAGAACCCGTCCTCCTGGTCCAAGCAGCTCCTATGGGTGGAGTATGCTCACAACACACTTCCAAGTTCAGCAACAGGTCTTTCCCCCTTCCAGTGCTCTCGAGGATATCAACCTCCATTGTTTCCTGAGCAGGAGCGAGAGGCCAGTGTCCCGTCTGTCCAGGCGTTCGTCCAGCGATGTCGGCGCACCTGGGTGCGGGCCCGTGCTGCTCTCCTGCGCTCGTCCGACCGATACCAGAGATATGCCAACCGCCGTCGGACCCCTGCACCCGGTTACACTCCGGGTCAGAAGGTTTGGTTGTCTACACGGGACCTTCCGCTCCGGGTGGAGTCTAGGAAGTTGGCTCCCAGGTTTGTGGGTCCGTTCTCCATCAATAAAGTCATCAATCCTGCTGCAGTCCGTCTCCGTCTTCCTCGCTCCATGAGGATCCATCCCACCTTCCATGTATCCAAGATCAAACCCGTTAAAGAGTCCCAGCTCCAGCTCTCCTCCAGACCCCCGCCGCCCCCCCAGCTCATTGATGGAGGGCCTGCCTACTCGGTTCATCGTCTCATCAGGTCGCGACGACGGGGAAGGGGTTTCCAATACTTGGTTGATTGGGAGGGTTATGGCCCTGAGGAGCGCTCGTGGGTCCCGGCTCGCCACATCCTGGACCGCGACCTCATCACCACATTCCATAGGGACCATCCTGATCAGCCTGGTGGGACGTCAGGAGCCGTCCCTAGAGGGGGGGGGTTCTGTCACTACTTCAGCCACAATTTAGTTTTTTTTTTCACTTGTCTGTTCCCTTATTTACCCTCTTGTCATTTCAGACCCGGCCACTCCCCCTGCTCTGCACTCCCTGCTGATTACTTCCACCTGGCCTAACCACACTCACCTGCTCCCCATCAGCTATTAGCCCCACAGTATATATACCGGTTCATTCCCTCAGTTCCCTGCCAGATTGTCTTTGTGTTACATTGCTCTCCAGCCTATTCTGAATTCCTGCCTGTTTACCTGCCTGCCTATTCGTGTTTTGACCCACCCTGTTGGATTTTGGATTATCCCTCTGCCTGCCCCTCTTGGACTTGTTGCCTCGCTACTACCTGGTTTGATTTTCCATTAAACTTTGTTGCAATACCTGAACTGTTTGTTGTCGTGCTATTGGGTTCTGGCCTGCCATTTTGGTACAACCCTGACACAAACAAGGCAGACAAATACATGAAGAATGCCAAAGACACTGTCAAAGAACTGTTTAATGACATGCAGAACACCAGTAGCCTGGCTCCGCCCGCCCGCCTACTTCCGGCCAAATTTTATTTTCCCTTCAGTAGTCAGTCTGGGTGTACAGCCCATTTCCCAGTTTTGCCGGAGATTCGACAGCCGGTCCAATCAGCGAACAGAGCGAGTGGCTGAGAGCGATGAAGTCGAAGTCGCGCTCCAGTTTCAGTTGCCAGAAGCCGGCTCATGACACACGTGACGACCAAAGGTTGTGCGATTGGTTGGCTAATCCAGAGTGGCACTGGGCAGATCCAATAGTTTTAAACTTTAACAGACACCCGCCTCCATGAGTGAACGTTTGCCAATTACAGCACTGCCAGACCTTCTGTACAAATGAAATGAAGTACGATGGTCTGGTAGCACCAGGCTAGAACACCAGTACAGCGACTGCTAAATCATCCCAACTTTCAGAGAATGTAAGGGTTTTTGGTAATCCGCATCCAGTGAGCGTACCAGTACGGCATATGCTTGCTATTGAGGATCTTTTTGGAGTCAGGGTACAGCAATGTCAATATTACGATCGTTTCATTGTCAACAGTGTACTTTATCACTCTCAAACTAATAAACTAAAAACAACTAATAAACTAATATCACTCTCAAACTAATAAAAGGCTCCAAAAAAGAAACAACTCTGTTGTAGAGTTAGCTGATGGTACATTATGCAAGATCCTGAACATTGTAGTATTTAAGCATGTAAGTTGTAGTGCACAAATGAGCTGTGTTTTGGTTAAAGAGCTTTGCCGGTCTGGAAGGCCTGTTTGTAGGGACTCTGACCTTAAAATATCTTCCAGGTTTATTCACGAGGTGACAGAGTCAAACACTATTTATGCAGTGCATGCCCAGTCTCTTGCAAGAAAATGTGTGATGATTGACTTCATAGAGAAAATGTATGTCAGTGCTCTGCCAAATAATGTTGAAAGGGACTGATGTGTGATTGTAATTCTTCGTCTGCAATGTAAATAGATGATTTGCAGGTTAAGAAATATTTGCAAATGGAAAATGTCGTCTACAATGTATACATGTTAAGTTTAAAATAATTGGCTATTTGGTATATAGCTGAAAAATGTACATGTTGTATCTTTTGATATGTTTTTTTTTGTAATAAGTTCTCAATGCTTATCATTAGAGGGCTCAAAATGCTTTGTGAAATATTGATGATGAAATGTTAAAATTCTTGCCAAAAGCAATGTTAAGTCATATTGCATTAAGGGTAAATAAAATGTGATATTTCAAATACTTTGTTCATGTTTGAAATTATACTAACAACTTAACTACTAACCAAATGCTTGTGTGATGTACAACTACAACCTATTTTATTAAGGAATAATTAAATTATTATTATTAAGGAATAATTAAATGTACAGTATATGTATGTATATATATATATATATATATATATATATATATATATATATATATATATATATATATATAATTATATATATATATATAATTATATATATAGAGAGAGAGAGAGAGAGAGAGAGAGAGGAGAGAGAGAGAGAGAGAGAGAGAGAGAGAGAGAGAGAGAGAGAGAGAGAGAGAGAGAGAGAGAGAGAGAGAGAGAGAGAGAGAGAGAGAGAGAGAGAGAGAGAGAGAGAGAGAGAGAGAGAGAGGAGTGTGCTCCTTGTTAAAATACTCTTGCATGAAATATACCCATAGTATAATTGAGTTTAAATTAATTAATATGCTTTAATAAAATATACTTAAAATATGTGGAAAACTATGCTTTAAAAATCATACTTTTGATAAGAAGACCGAAGCATATATTCATTACATAATAATTTTAAGTATATTTTGGTACACATTGAGTCAAACATGGTATTTAGTACATTTATAACACTTATAGTAGTATTATTTAGAAATGTACTTGAACAAAGTAAACATAAATAGCACTATAAGTAAGTATAAAATAAATATATTTGAGATAAATACACTAAAATGTCGAAAATAATATGCGTACATTTTAGTATATTTTATAGAAGCATAATAAAGCATATATTTATTACACTTGTAATCAAAGTATACTCTTGACTAGTATGTTAAAGTGCAGGTAAGGGTTTCTTTAATGTACTTAAATCAAGTACTTTAGAAATACCAATGCACTTATAAGATACTTTATGCATTTCCAGTACATTTTAAATACTATTAAGTGTACTTCTTTTCGACCTGGGTATACAATCAGACAGCTAGCAGGTAGCAGGATGAAGCTATTAAAAAAAATACTCTTCAGTTTCCAACACACCATACAGTTTCACCGTCTGTTTTTCACACAGGGGCTGTCACGGCAGGACTATCGTGAGCTTACAAAAGAACCAAAGAACAGTCACCGCCAAAGACTCACAGCTCTAACCGTTAGCATAAAGCTAACGGTAAAGCTAGCGGACGCTAACGATTAAACCTCTCGGCATTCTAACATTTCAGTCGGTGTTGGTTATTATAGGAGGGATAAAATAAAGCACATAACAGACATTGAACCAACAAACTGCCAGAATTATTTTAAAAATAGGACTACTTAAATTTCGGACAGATGGTGTCTCAGTCTTCCTGGCACAGTCTCCTCGGGATCATCCCTATGTTCCCCGGGTCCTATGTTCCCCGCTTTGCATGTGACCGGGGAACATAGGACCCTAAAAGGGTCCTATCCTCGCTTTGTATGTGGCCGGGGAACATAGGACCTTTTTTAAAAAAAGGGTCCTATGTTCCCCGTTTTTCCAAAAAAGGGTCCAATGTTCCCCGGTGGTTCATGCGCCGGGGGCAGAGCCGCTCCAGCCCTGCCCGACTCGCTGGCTCTCCCAGCGGGGAGAAGCTCCAGTGATGCCCGGCGTGCAGTTGCCCTCTCGACCGCTATCGACCGAGCGAATCTACGAGCGGCCGCCCCCCGCCAGATCTGCCTTTTCAGTCCAGAGATTCGACTATTCGACGGCCGTGCGGGGCAATTTTAGCCCACTTATTCCTGTCGGGTTTTAATCAGAACACAGAGCTGTGTCGCAAGATTGACAGCGTGCCATAGAGAAAATGTAGCCTTATGTGAGGGGAGACAGCCGTTTCCCTCTGTGAGATTCTATCTAGCAAACAAAGTTACAATGAATCAATCACCACCGTCACATGGACAGTGTTTAAATAAAGCTTCTCTTTATCATTATCAATAGAGCTAAGCAAATGGTGAATATTAAGCCTGCGGTGGCATCTGTAAGCGCGCAGTTTGCAATTTATGTTCAGCACCAACTGCAGCTGCAGAATAATAATACAAAATCACAATAAATGTGTCGATTCATCTGACACGTCTACACTAAGCCTACTCAGATAGAATAAAAACACATAGAAAATATACAAAGTATCCTCTCTCTCTCTCTCTCTCCTTCCTTTCGGCATGACACCAGCTGTCTCTTCGGAGTCAAAGTCATATTTGTTATAGGCTATTGTTTGTTTATGTAGGCCTAGGCTATTTATTAGCCTACTTTAGACTGGATGCTGCTTGAATTACGAATTATTAAACTGTAGGCTATATAATGTGTCCTTGTTTTGCCATGGCTGGGGCTTTTCCGCTCGCTTGTCACCGTTTAGCCTATAGTTTGTTAAAAAAAAATGTAATCAATTAAACCTGATTGATCATGGATTCAGTATAATTAAATATATGAAAATAGCTGTAACATATTAACACAATTGAAGTGTGCAGAGGGAATTATTTCAATCATTGTGACCGTAGACAATTAAAAATGTCGGTCCACATAATTTTTTTCGGTCAATGATGGCCTAATTAGCCTACAGAACAACGGAAACTAATTGTGATTGTAGCTTATTGACAATATATATTTTGCATTGTTTAAAATCAATAAAAAAACTGCTGAAACTGATGTATGATAGCCTAATGCAGACAATTTGATTTGCGTATCATAGGCTGTAGCCCGGAAAGAGTTATTGCTTTTAAAATTAGCCTATAAAGCAACTCACAAGGTTGTTTTTTTGTTGTTTTAATTCAACAGTTAAAACAAACAATGTCTAACTGAATAAACAAATACTAAGCCTATGTGCTAAGTAAATTGACGGCATTTACACCAAATAGCGTGTCAACTTTCTTGACGTTACAAGTCCAACCTAGAACTAGGCCTATTTATTTAGCTATTTATTTAGGCTACAAAAAAAATTATAAAACGTAACAAAAAATTACAAAAAAAAATAATAATAATAGCCTCTCAAAATCGCTTGGCTTTTTTTACATTCCACCTTATGATCTCCTATTTCTGTAAAATATTTCAGCCGCTTTGAATTGTGGCGTTGTGCACACGGCCCGGCACGCGCCACACAGAAAATTGATACATTTGCTTTGTGCACAGTGTACGGCCCGGGCCAGTGGCGCCAAACATAATTTGCTTCAGAAAACTTTATTAGGTTAAACTTATATGATTATTTAGCCTATAATTATTATCTATATAAATATTATTCCTGTGCATTTTAATTTTCTATTTTTAGTTTTATTAATGTACACCACACACTGACGAAAAATAAATAAATAAAATAAATAACGAAAAAGACGGCGGGAAACCCGCAGTCGACCTCATCATCGACTTTCAAATCATCAACAAAATGGCAAAGATCATGACTTGAGACCGAGGAGGGAAAGTCTTGGTTCTCGAGAACTTCCGATATCACAGGCACCGCACCAACCAAGATAGCATTAGCTGGAGACGCTGAAGAGAGAACTGCAGGGCAGTACTGAGGACCAATATATTTGTGGTTGAGGAGGAGGATGCTCACATCATCGTACATGAGGTCGGGGAGCATGTTCATCCTCCTGACATAAAAAGGGTACACAATGCCGATTTCCGCCAAGCGGTAACTGAGGAAATCCAGAGGGAACCCACAGTACCCGTCAGAAGGGTCTACAATGCCCGGCATGTAGCTCTACAACGGCAACATCTACTCAAGGGTGGAGGAGACAGATTACCACCAAATGGCTTCCTGTCAGTTAGATCGGTGATGGCCAGAGCACGGGCTGCTGTGATGCCTCCCATCCCAGGTACCAACAATAGAAAGTCCATGGGCGGAGACATGGCGCAGGGACCTGTGGTAGCAGATTTTGCATATGATAGATCTCTGGACTCTGGAATGTTGGAATATTTAATAATGCAATAGTAAACATTTGCTACAAACCTGTATAGACCATGATATATAGATATATTGAATGTGTTTTCCAACAAACCACTCAGCCCCTCTCTCTCCCCCCCCCACCATCCCCCCTCAATCTCCCGTGTGGAGCCAGCCTGACTATACATTTGAAAGGTGACAATGTTCCTGCAGACAGCCTCCTGCTGTTCTGGGTCAGCCTGCCCCACCCACGATTATAATATGAATGTATATCTCAAGACCTGTCTGCCTCCCAACCTGTCTTCCCCTCCTTCCCCCCACCCAGCTCTACCTGTCTGTCTCCCAATTATATGTCCTTAAATAGCTCATGATTTGAGGGACATGTTGCCACTTCTTGTTACACCTCACGTGTGTTTGAACCAGTGGCCTCTCCGCGGAGAATTCTTGCTATTTTGATTGAAAATAAACCTGATGCTATACACAATATCACTGTTTGCTTGACTTTCTCACCACAGTTATTTGGCGGGCCAGTTCCAGGAGGAGGAGCACCGACAGTGGATCCACGGGACCGGACAACAGACTGCAAAAAGATTGATCACCTTTTTCTCACGGAAGCCCTTCCATTTCGGGACAGAGAGGACCTCTGCTGACCGTCCCGTGGAAACTCTTGTCATCTCCTCCTAAAAAGAATCGGTATGTGGGAATCTGTTTTGTTTTAAAGCAACAACAATTGGGTTAAAGGATTACTTCTAAGGATATCTCTGTAGGAACTTTTACACTACAGTCGGAGCGAAACTCTCCCGTTTAAATTTACTTGGAAGTGAGCATGAACATTAGTTAACCATTAGTGTAATAAAGCTAGAACGCCAAAGTGAACAGCCGCGGGTTAGCTTCGGCCTGGGTGCAGCTGTGACTGTTAATGCATTTGAATGACCTTCTGCCATGCACAGGACTAGATTGACGAATTAGTTTTATTTGTTCAAGGCGAACAGAGCAGGCAGGAAGGTTGGTTGTTTTTTAATGTTTATTTGTCCAGTTGACGGACTGGGGCAAAGTATTCGGCTTGGAAAGCCTTAGTTATTAAACGGGTCCTCCTCTGGGAGATTAAACTAGAATTGTTAACCCTTTTACAGACCAAGATATTTGTGTTGGTGGGGCTTGTTTTCGATCAATAGCAAGAATTTTGAAATTTCATAAGTGTTTTATTGTTTGTCCTGTTGTTTTTTGTATTGTCTTGTTGTTCTTTCATTCTGTTTTGCTTTGTGTTAACTAGCCAGGGCGCCACGAGAAAAAGGTAAGAAAAATTGTGTTGTGCTCCTATTCCTGTGTTTTCCTTTACAATGGGGACGATTTTTAGCAAACGGGCTGATTTAGTCACTCCAAATTCGCCTTGTATACAATATATGCGAACGAATTATGGGGATTCGGCTGTGACACAGATGCAAGATTGGCATCGCTTTGGTTTCCCAATGGGGGGTAGTTTTAGCGTCGCTCAGCTCAAGCTGCTGAAAGCACAGTTACAAGGAGCTGAAGAACAAAGTAGTCACAAACGGAAGTCGGAACGTTTCCGGGCCGACTGGCTGGCATTTACCCACTGGTCAGAAGAAGCAAATCGGCGGGCTAATAAGTGTCAGCCAGCCGTTGCAGATAAGTTAACTGTGTCTCCCAGTGCCTTAAATTACAGGACGATTTACATGATACCAGGAGCCCTGGCCCGCTCCGACGGACAGCGGCGATATTGCCCGCAGACCTCACATCAGCAGCACCGACCCACCCTGTCCCAACAGCGGTTGTCCCTACAATACAAGAGGCTCCGGCCCCAGTGCTTCCCTCGGCGGGCGCACTCACAGAGTCGGCCGGCAACACCGTCACCATCAGCGTTGCCAACCCCAAACCACCACCTTACAACAATGCATTGCCACTGTATCCTCTGGCACAGCTCCACCAAAGCGGAGGGCTAAATCCCGAAAAAGAGCCACCCATTGTGCCCACTTCTCATACACGCTCAGGTTTGTCGTTCCAACCACAGCCAATCCAGTTTTCCCAGGTGAGTACAAATCCAGCTTTCACCACTAACGATGCATGTGCCTTATCTGCTTTGCCTTTAAGCCCACTTGGTTCTAATCGCCCCGATAACATTGAATACACCCTGCCTATGATCGAAGTGTCGGGACCGGAGGGTCCCATGTTAGTCCACCGGCCATGGAATATGGATGATATTGAAAAAACAATGGCCCACCTTCCCGCGTTAAAAGACGCGGGGGGGAAAACGTTTCGCTGATGCCATCTTAGAATTCTGCAGAGAATTTAGGCCCTCCACCGCAGAGTTGCGGCGGTTACTGATGAAAAAGATAGGTAGCGATTGGGCCAAACTTTCAAACATGTACCCTTTACAAGAAGTCAGACTGGTACATGTTGACTACGATCACGTTTCCAACGCCCACTACTATAAGGTAATAAACGATTTGGCCCAGCGTTGCATTTCTGCTTTTCCACCCAAAATTGACATGATGAAAATCTCTCTTTGTAAACAAAAAGATGACGAAACCACAGCCTCTTATCTTGCTCGTCTAACTATAGTCCATAAGGACTTCTGTGGGCTTCCCACCCCAGATAATCTGAACGAAGGACCCGTTACAGCTTTCGAAGCCCACTTACGTTACGCTTACTTTAACGGTATGCATAAGGAAAATGCTGATTTGATTAAACATTTGTGTGTTTACCAATTTACTTTTAAACACTTTTGGGCCAACCAAGGTGCCCATTTTTACCTTCTGCTTAGAGTATTTCTTTTGTTATTGTTATCATTCGTCTGCTGTGGCCCACTTCCAAGGTGTGAGTATCCTCCCTGTGTTTTGCTTAGTTCAACCATCTCATCATTTGCATCTTCCTTTTGTCTAATCCTCCGTCCTGACCATGGCCTTTTGTCTTGTGTTCACCATGTGTAAATTGCTGGAATTGACTGTGTTTTCCCTCTGCCTGTTTTCCCCCAATGAAACTTGTCTGATTTTATGCTGTTTTCTTCCCATCTCTAAAATAATTTGTTCTGTCTGTTTTTCAGTCTCCCTTCAGCACGACAGGGACACTGCCACCTAAGTTGACTCTGTTAACAAATGCCTTTGTCTACACCTCCTGTGTTTACATGGATCCTCTGTAGCAAAATGGGCTACTCTCATTTTTGCAGTCATGGCTGGACTAGCCTAAAAACTACATGTCCTGGTTCAAGCCAAACTCCCTCATTTACATCTCTTTAAACCACAGATAAACATGTACAGCCACTCTTAAAGAAGCTGTATTGTTTTCTTGATTGCTCATTTCTTTTAGATCCACCTTTTCTAGGCCCAGCCACCATGCCCCTTTACTTCTCAAAAGCACAGTCACCTATGTTTTTACATTTCTTAACCTACTGACCATTTCAGCCACAGTTTGATGTAAATGCCCCCCCCTCTCCCTCCCTCCCTCCAGGCATCTCTTTGGCTTTGGCTTTGTTTCCCAGATGCACCGACACCTTTTGCATAGCACTCAAGCTATTGCCCACTGATAGCCCACTTACTGTATAGCAAATTTCCCTCCAAGCTTTTCCTACTTTGCATTCATTTGTACTAATTTTTCTTTTCTCCAGCAGGTTTTAACTCCTTTAAAATTTTTCCCTTCTTGTGAACAAAGCATAAGGGCAGAGTTGGCCCTCTATTTTGGTTGTTTTTGTTGACAGTGGGGAGTTCTGTGTTTTCAAAAAAAAAAAGAGAGAGAGAGAGATTTTAGTTTTCTTTGTTGCAGAATTTTGTGTGCTTCACAGCACAGGTGAGACAGGGAGAGGGTTGTTGTTGTTATAGTTTGGTTGAGTATTGAGGTGTGTTTTATGTGTAAGGATACCGAGTTCTGGTCTCTGATTTTGCCAAAATCAGTCAGTTGGCTTGTTTTTCTCTCCTTTTCTCTCTCTGTGCTTTGTGTGGAATCTCTGGCGTCTGCCTGACCATTAGACATCTTGGTCACCTTGTTGCCAGCATTTTTGAATGCTTGATTTTGTTTGGATTAACTCTGTGCACTTGGGTGTGCATTTCAGTTGATTTATTGCGCGCAGCGATCGTTTAAGTTTTACTTAAACTTGTTTCTTGTTTTGCTACTAACTTCATCTTTGCTTCCCGACTCTTGTAGGTGCTGATTATTTCCCTGGAAATATGCTTACCTCATTCTATTCCCATTCCTGTTTTTCTTTTATGTTTCTTTTTACTGTTTCTCACATTCTGTGGTTTTCCTACATCCTAACACAACTCATTTTAACACAACTAACTTTGTAATTTGTTTTGTTTTATTTGCTGCACATTATCAACCCTTTGCTGCAAACTTGTTGATGTTTCACCACAGTTTACATTGTGGGCTTTGCAGGTCCTATCGGTAAGTAATTATGGTTCTGTTTCGCTTGATGACTACATACATCCACGGTAAGACTACATTGTTTATTTCTTTTGGCTCTGACTTACTGCGGGGAAGTGTACATATTTTTTCCTTTTTTTATAACTAATTTAGTTGGCCTTTCTCAATTAACCTTGTTAGTGCCTCATGCGGTGTCTATGATTTTGCTCATCTCTCCTCTGCAAGATGGTTAAGAAGATGGTGAGCCTCACAACTGTGTAGCCGTGATTGCTGAAGTGTGTTCCCCCCCTGTCCTGATCTGAAAGGCGCCTCCGCTGTCCCATCCAGACCTGGATCTTTGGTGGATGTCTCTGCTTCACAGCATCTGGCCTCAGAGCAAGGCCAAGTTAGCTTCACGGTGATTTCTGCATCCTACACACACATTAGTGACAACCCTTTTGATGCTATTTGCTCCTACCCTAAGCAGTTGCAGGGCGCATATGTGATACCTTTACAAACTGTTTCTTTTTGGCTGCCATAGCGGCTATGACTGCCGTTAAACAAAATACTTGAGTTTTCCCACAAACAACTTTTCTAAGCACGCCTGCTGTCAACTGTCACTGTCACGGTCACTCCCCTGTCCTCTCTTTCTGCTCTCCACAGACTGGTGAAAGATGCACTACCACGACCAGCCACCACCCGAGGATCGGTTTGTGGTCAAGGCTCCCAGACGAAGGTTCTGGCAAAGCAAGCACTGGACGGGACCCTTTCAAATCCTCCTCTCCTCCATGACGGCCGTGAAGGTTGCAGAAGCGGACCACCTGGATCCATGCCAGTCACTGCGAACGGATCGCTGCCAGCTACAGACCGACAGATCGAGAGACACCTACAGGACTACAGCCCACCAGCATGGACCAGATGACATCAGCTGGACCAGCACCAGCAGCGACGAGGAAGATGACGCAAGGAGAGCCAGACATCCCCCACCTCCCCCAGCAATGGCCGCCTATCCTGCACCACGGATGCCCCCCCTCCCCGGATTCACTCACCCTAGTGTGCGCCCTCCATGCTTTCAGACCTGATGGAAATGTCTGCCCCCCCCTCCCCGCTCCACAACCCCCCACCCCCCCTCCCTACCAACAACCCCAACCCCTCCCACTCCTCCGACTACGCAGCCATCACCCTGATGACTGGATTTGCCATCAGCTCCCCACATCCTCCACAGCTCCCCTATCCCCTACACCCTGGCAGATGACCTTAAGCGAAGGTTTGTCCTTTTTCGGATGGCGATGAACTTGATTTTTGCCTCCAGTGGTGGCTTTTGCTGCTTGTCCGTGCCTTTCTGCTACCCTTGGGGCTCTTTGAACTTTACAGGCATTCTAGGACTATTTTGCCTTATCGTTTTTTTGGTTTCAGCTTTTCATTATTTCTTTGGCCTTAAACTTTTGTTTTGTTTCTTTTACACAGAGATTTGGTTTAATGTTTTCCTCTATAACGCCTATTGAGGTTTTTTCCCATTGATCGAGTTTCTGTTTGTGTTAATTTTGGCCTGTCCTGGGTTTATTTTTTCCTTGCGAGGTTTTATTTTTCCCTGTTATTCCTTTTTCCTTACATTTTGACTGTTTTGGGGTTTATTTGTTCCCCTAGTGTTTGTTTACCTTACTGTGGTTTGCTATCTTTTATGTTATCATATATGATAAAAAGAGTGAAGTGTGGTAGCAGATTTTGCATATGATAGATCTCTGGACTCTGGAATGTTGGAATATTTAATAATGCAATAGTAAACATTTGCTACAAACCTGTATAGACCATGATATATAGATATATTGAATGTGTTTTCCAACAAACCACTCAGCCCCTCTCTCTCCCCCACCACCATCCCCCCTCAATCTCCCGTGTGGAGCCAGCCTGACTATACATTTGAAAGGTGACAATGTTCCTGCAGACAGCCTCCTGCTGTTCTGGGTCAGCCTGCCCCACCCACGATTATAATATGAATGTATATCTCAAGACCTGTCTGCCTCCCAACCTGTCTTCCCCTCCTTCCCCCCACCCAGCTCTACCTGTCTGTCTCCCAATTACATGTCCTTAAATAGCTCATGATTTGAGGGACATGTTGCCACTTCTTGTTACACCTCATGTGTGTTTGAACCAGTGGCCTCTCCGCGGAGAATTCTTGCTATTTTGATTGAAAATAAACCTGATGCTATACACAATATCACTGTTTGCTTGACTTTCTCACCACAGACCGATTCCTGTTGAGCAACGACGAGGAGTGGCGTGTCGCAGTCTTTGCCACTGAAGACAACTTGAGGAAGCTGCAACGCTGTGGGACCGTCTACATGGACGGAACATTTAAGTCCTGCCCACGCCCCTACACTCAGGTATTCACGGTACTTGGGGACGTGCACGGCTTCGTTGTTCCACTTGTCCATGTCCTGATGGGTCAACGCACAATTGGACACTATCGTCAGGTGTTCCAATGCATAAAAAGTGCAACACGGCGAATCACGCATCACCGTTGGAGACCTCTCAAAGTCATCTGCGACTTTGAACAGGCGCTCATGACTGCGCTGGAGACAGAGCTTCCGAGGACGCGAGTGTGTGGATGCTACTTCCACTTTAACCAGGCCCGTGGAAGAGGGTGCAGGGACTTGGACTGGCTACTGCATTCCGGAATGATGATCGATTGGCAGGAATCATCTGGAAGGTGATGGCTCTAGGCCACCTGCCACTGCCACTGGTGCTAAACAACTTCGACCTGCTTATTCACCACCGCAGCACCAGAGGCGCCCAGCGGGACCACCCAGAGTTGCAGGACTTCCTTCGATATGTCCGCAACACATACGTCCACCCTGGAGCAGCCTTCCCACCTGCAATGTGGAATGTGTTCGAGCGAAACATGGAGCAAAGTAAAAGTAAAAGTTAAACTTATACTTAACAAAAGTAAATCTCATCTTATGTTATTTGGCACACGGCAAAACATCAAATCAAAATCTACAGATCCACCATTTTCAATTAATTGTCTTGATGGGACACCTTTACTCACAGTTGAGCACACTAAATATCTGGGAGTATGGCTGGACTCCGAACTTTCTTACAAACACCACATTAGTCAAGTTATTAAAAAACTGAATTTTTCCATAGGTACTTTATACAGATCCAGACACTGTTTTGTTTTTTTCTGTTAGAATGAAGTTAGCCACACAACTTATTTTACCCATCTTTGACTATGCCGATATTATTTATCAGTGTGCCTCCAATATCACTTTACTTCCTCTCAATACTGTTTACAATAGATTAGCTTGTTTTCTCCTTGGTTGTTCTTTTTCTACTCATCATTGCACAATGTATCAATCACTGAATTGGCCTTCTCTCCCATCAAGAAGACAACAACATTGGCTTCAATTTATTTTCAAATGTATTCATTTTGTAACCAAAAGTATAGCTAAGAAAGCATTTATGTGCAAAGCTCCATCTGATTGGAACAATCTGCCTGTCAATATTCGCTCTATTCCATCTCTGCACATGTTTAAAAATGCTCTGTCATCTCACTTTACAAACAGTTGTTCATGTTACTAATCATGTATTGTAATGAAATGTATTACTTAACCTTTTGTTATTACTGTTATCACTTTACCATGTATTTTATATTTTTTTCTCGGAAAAGTACTATGCAAGATTGATGTCAAGCACTTAATATGCATGTGTGTGTGTGTGTGTGTGTGTGTGTGTGTGTGGTATGTTATTTGTATTATATATATTTTCATTGTATTTTTTGTTTGTAAGGACCCCCTTGAAAACGAGATGGTTTCATCTCAAGGGGTTATCCTAATAAAATTAAAAAACAAGAAAAATAAAAGGACCAACAACCATGTTGAATGTAGGTGATTAAAACAGATTTTGTGATTAATTGAATAATTGCTCAGCACACATTATTTTTGATGTCAGCATTCTCATGCATAACAGCAGGATAACAAGTTAAAATATTCTTTTTTTGTGGCATATCATCACACTCTGAATGATGCCGTTCAAGTGCGCCACCCATCGCTGTGGATGTTTCTTCGCCACCTGAAGGACCAGCAGCAGCTTGCTGAGGAGAAGCTGGAGATGGCAGACCGGGGTGATGCTGCCCCACAAACGAGACGCAAGTGGAGGGAGTTGGAGGCCCGTCTCCAGAGGCTCAGGGAGCAGTATAATGCAGGGCGCAGACATCTGGCATCGTTCTGGAAGGCTGTCAGCCGCAACATTTTTCTATAGGCTATGAGGTTTAGCCCTTTTTTTCTTTTTTGGTGAGGAATGGACGTATTATTATTATTATTGTTATTATTATTAGCCTTTTATTTTTTTGTTATTTAGCATACTACCTCTGTTGTGTTGTTCCATGTGTTCCTATACAAGTTCACAATTAAATTAATGTTTTGAAAAGAAAGTGTGCTACGTGATTATTCAATGGATCAGGGAATCAATAGTTTCCGTTCTTTAGCCTATTAACGATTTATGTTTCTTTCCAGTGAAGGAGTTGGGTTCTTGTTCGGACAAGCCATATTATGTTTAATAATTAATTCTTAGCAGCCACAAGCAGCATCCAGTCTAAATTAATAAATACATATAAACAAACAATATATGACTTTGACTCCGAAGAGACAGCTGGTGCCGTGCCGAAAGGAAGGAGAGAGAGAGAGAAGTCCAAAAACAGTGTATTGTATCGGGTTTCCTAAAAAAAAAATACATTTTGCAAGAAAACCAGTTTTTTTTCAATTTCTCAAAAAAGTACATCTTTCAGATAGGAGGTTTTGATTTTCGGAAATCGATATATGACTTTGACTCTGAAGAGACAGCTGGTGCCGTGCAGGCAGGCAGGCAGAGAGAGAGAGAGAGAGAGAACTTTGTGTATTTTCTAAGTGTTTTTATTGTATCTGAGTAGGCTTAGTGTAGACGTGTCAGATGAATCGACACATTTATTGTGATTTTGTATTATTATTCTGCAGCTGGTGCTCAACATAAATTGCAAACCGCGCGCTTACAGATGCCACCGCAGGCTTAATATTCACTATTAGCTTAGCTCTATTGATAATGATAAAGAGAAGCTTTATTTAAACACTGTCCATGTTCATTGTAACTTTGTTTGCTAGATAGAATCTCACAGAGGGAAGCGGCTGTCTCCCCTCACATTAAGGCTACATTTTCTCTATGGCACGCTGTCAATCTTGCGACACAGCGCTGTGTTCTAATTAAAACCCGACAGGAATAAGTTGGCTAAAATTGCCCCGCACGGCCGCCGAATAGTCGAATCTCTGGACTGAAAAGGCAGATCTGGCGGGGGGCGGCCGCTCGTAGATTCGCTCGGTCTAGAGCGGTCGAGAGGGCGACTGCGCGCCGGGCATCACTGGAGCTTCTCCCCGCTGGGAGAGCCAGCGAGTCGGGCAGGGCTGGAGCGGCTCTGCCCCCAGCTACGGCGCATGAACCACCGGGGAACATAGGGTCCGGGTCCTATGTTCCCCGGTCACATACAAAGCGGGGAACATAGGACCCGGGGAACATAGGTACACTCCCGTCTCCTCCACCGTCCAGTAAAAAGGCTTTGATCACACTAACAGATTGCAAACCTTTGCTGGACATAGCCTAACAAAATTAGTGTGCTTCGAGGCTGGGGTGTGATGGTAGCTTTAGGATGAGCTAATGTAACCAATAAACAGAATTTACTCAGGGTTGATAGCAGTTTACTATCGATCCAGTTTTATTCAACAATTGCTGGACTGAAATGCATCTTGCTTCATCATACTATATGTCAGGAAAACCATAAAACACAATACCTTAAATCACATGGAAATGTGATAGTAGTTTAGTTAACCTTAATTAGAGTATGTAAAATACAAATATAAAATATATTTCACCTTTAAGGGAGTTAAACCAAATATTAAATTGTCTCAAAAACAAACCTGTTGTTCAGTAAAAATAAACCTGACGAGATGTTACTCGTTCTCTTAATTGTCTCTCAGTCCATACACAAAATAAATACCGAACGGTCTTCTATCTCTCACTCCATGGAACAAAAGAAAAATACCGAGCGGTCTTCTTATCCACACCCACACATGTATTTTTAATTTTTTTTACTACATGTTTTTTTTAAATCTATTTTGTATGTGGAATAAAATAAACATAAACATAAATAGAATACATCTTGAAGTAGGGCTGGGCGATATGGGCTAAAATCAATATCTCGATATTTTTTTTACTATATCTCGATACACGATATATATCTCGATATATTTCAAATCTCCTCTAGAGCACATCCTAAATGCTCAATTTAATGTATTTTTTTGCATAACATCACACCAGTAATATGATTTAAATAGTCCCTGCAAAATGTGTCTGCACTAACGATGCATTATTAGGCTACATGAAACAACATCTTGTTTATATTCTTTAGTGCTTTCTATTGGAACAATTTGAAACTTGCACATGGCAAAGAGTTTGCACATTGTATTGATTATTCCACATCCTTCCACTCCCATACAATGGATCCAGCATTATTTTATTTGGAAACAGTTTTTCCATCTTCTGTTAATCTGTAAACTGAGAAAACTAATTATGACTCATTACAACCACTCACTAATTGTTTATCACCACTAACCCCCTGAAGATAGCAGCCACACTTTAAGCTCCATAATAGTAGTCTATGTGTATACAAGGCTCTGATATTTATAATGGTTACTGTCGCTTTAAGAGCAGTTACTCCCAGTCTATAATGTTTAAATTAAGTTTTGTTTTCTGCCTGTTAGTCCGCGAGAGAGGTTGCATTCCGAATTGCATACTCTTTCTTTTTTCTATTCTACATACTACAGCCGACGAGAAAAAGAATCTAGTTAGGATGCAGTAGGCATACTATTGGGAAATACTTTTCTCTCTTATTTCATCATAACATTGCGCCTTGATCTTGCCTCTTGCTTTTATATCCGTCGCATCCCCGTTTGTTTTCATATGGAGGCTTCGTCGATGTTACGTCACTTCACGCGCGCACTGGATTGTGGGTCAGAATCGCCCAAATAGGATGCACTTTTCAACACTAACAATCTTGGCCGCATGAAGTAGGACATCCGGGTACTTCTAATCATCCTAAATCTGGCCACAAGAATCGGGACATCCTTAATCTTTTTTCTACATACTATATAGTAGAAAGTATGCGATTCGGAACGCAACCAAAGATTCATGCGAGCGTAAACAGCAGGTGGCTCATCGTCCCTCTGTTACCTGCCTTATTGTTTAATTCTCCTGTATTAAGTTCATGAGAATAAAACTGGAAGACAATCAGAGGATTTAAATAAATACGGCTGAGAATAATATAGTCTAAAGAAAGCTAAGTCTCATCATCATCATTCCTTGCATTCTAACCGATGCACCATTCCTGGATGCTATTCATACCTATTGATCTAGCCCTCCTGCATTATTATAATCATATAATTTACATTGTTATTCATTATTTCATTCTCATTTAAATTACATTGCGAATTAATAAGTATTTTATTATTATTTCATTTATGCGTTCAGGTAACTTTAGTTCCTACCCACCTATTGTTTGGGGGGGGGACACATTAACGTGTGGGATTCAGTTTATGATTGTCAAGCACATGCGAGAGTATTGTGTTGCCGTTTTGGCTATCATTAAAGAAGAAATCAACGCCGAGAGCAATTGTATCTGTTGTTTATTTGTAACCCGAGTGTTCCCACCATTCCGAGGAGACCGGAGGAAGCTACCACATAAAAATAAGTGATGCCGTGGTTGTGTGACGTTGGACCAAAAACTCTCCGTGAAGTCGGAGTAATCCGCCCCCCGGCGCTTGTTCGCCTTCCACTCATAAGGACCAGGCTCTGTACATCGGCCGCCTCCCCCGTTCTTTCGCATGTGTAGCCACTAGCCTTCCTCTCATAAGGACCAGGGCAGGCTGTGCTGTGTACAGCGGCCGCTAATGCTGTCATGTGCACCCGCCTCCCCCGGTCGTTCGCCTGTGTGCTTCTTCTCATAAGCATGGACCTACAAAAAAGGTCCATGCTATGAACGACGGCCACCATCGCCGTCATGTGCACCCCCCTCCACCCGCTCGTTCGGCTGTCATAAGAATACAAGAGCCCTCGTCTTTTTTCTCCCCCTCTCGTTGTTTTCACATGGCGATAAAAGTAACAGTAACACACATGGCGCACTGCAGACTACGTCACAGATGCGCGCCCAGGAGACTCTGGTTGGGAGGGGGGAGTGAGTGAGTTGCCAATGCATGCGAGTCTGTGAGGCAGAGAGCCGCAGGAAAGAGAGGCAGAGAGCCGCAGGAAAGAGCGAGAGAAGCGAACACCAGCGAGTTTGCCGGTGGCGGCGGCTAAAAAAAAGCACATTATGTGCCAATTTGTATTCGATGGTCACGATAGGGTCATTTTATACATCCCCTGGAGAACATCTCGCGATACATCGCATATATTCGATATATCGCCCAGCCCTATCTTGAAGGGTCCTTGTATTGTCTTTAGCAGCAAGAAAAAAAACAATCAAATAAAGTAAGGTGCTGGCCAGCAATAATATTATAGAGCTCTATATGTGTGTGGTGGTTGAATTAGTTCTATATCGTATAGGCTTCGCCTTTTAAGGCTATCGCTATTGGGTTTACCCTCGGTGCTAGCCGTAGCAACTGAAAAATGAATAATTCCCGCCCACCAACAGCCTCTATCACGTCCGCATTCCGCGCATATAAGCGGGCGCCGGCGGACGTTCTGCTCCCATTTTCTTCAGGACTAACCTGTAGTATTAACTGAATATGGAATCGAAGACGATCCGCATCTGTGGCACCTGTGACACGGGTTACATCATGCCACATGACGGCCATGAGGAGTGTGAGGGGTGCCTGGGGCATGAACATGCCGCCTTAGCACTCTCTCCGCTCTGCCTATGCCGGCATTGCAAGTCGCTGCCTGTGGACGAGCGGCAGCGCCGTGCCGAGCTAGCCGCCGTCATCGAGGAAGGTGCCGATGACTTCACTGTCCCGCTTGACAACGCCGTCTCTCTCCTGGTGTACTCGGGGTCGGATGACTCCGACCACGAGGAGGAGGCGGCGTCTCCCCCGGCTTCCCCCCTCCGGACGGAGGGGCCGGAGCCCGGCCCACAAGCACTGCCCGTCTCCGCCACCATCTCACTGCCAGTGGTGGGAGCTTTGGTGGCCGAGCTACCGCGCATCATTTCAAGAGTAGCCGCCAACCTTGACCTGGCCGTTCCCATGCCTCAGGCCCCCCAACGCCCGGACCATCTCCACGGGATCTGGGGGATGAAAGCCGCGACACGCCCCGCCCGTCTTGACCCGATCTGGCCGATGTTTCCCTCCATCAGGCCGTACTTCAGCGGTGCAGAGGCGGAGCCCGGGAGGCTTGGGGCCCCGGTCAAAACCTTCATTCAGGTCACCAAAACGGAGGGTCTGACGGACAAGGGTTACAGGGCGGTACCGCCGCTGGATCCTGCTCTGTGCGGCGTGTTCGGAGTGAAGCCGGCGCTCGGCGGCCGCCGCCCCACTCCAAAGGACCAGCTGACGACCAAGCTGACGGACAGGGCACACCAGTGCATGATGCAGGAGAAGGCTGTGATGAACAACATAGCCTTGCTGGCTCACGATATATCGACCATGGCTGCTGATCCAGATCGACTAGCCAAACGGTCAGTCGATGTAGCGAAAGCAGCCGGCGTGATCCTCTGCCTATGCTCCACCGGCGCGGTAGCAGCAGCCCGGACGGCGGCGTGGCAGCATTTGATCCAGCGCCACCTCTGGCTGCAGCAGACCCCGGGCATACCTGAGCCGGTGCGGCGACAGCTGCTGGAGTGCCCCATCAGCCCGGACGGGCTGTTCGGGCCCCACCTGTCGTCGATGGCCGACAACATGCAGGCAGCTTCCGAGGAAGCTGAGAAGTTTAGGAGGCACGTCTCCCTCCCCAGCAGCAGCGCTCTGCCTCTGGCTCCCGCCGCCGCAGACCGACAGCCACTGTCACAGCGCCGCCGGCAGCTCCTCCTGCCCCGCCGGCTCACCAGCCTCGCCCACCTCCACCACAGGCGGCGGCGAGCGGCCAGCAAAGGCCCCGGGCCCCATGGGGCAATGTCCCGCCCCACAAGCGCCAGCGGCGACAATGACGGGACGAGGGAGAACCGTGTGATGAAGGATGCGAGAAATCAACGGCTCTTTTAAGAGCCACCCACCTCTTTACTAAAGAGCGTTGTTTTCTCTTCACACCACAGTTAACACCGGTGCCTATCAGCCCGGCCATAACTGTCACACACGTCTCTCCCACCACATATGGGCAGGCCGTCGATAAACCTCATATTATTGATCGAGCCATGCCTAAATTACTTTCCCCTCACCAAATCATGCCTGGCATGACAGCTGGTGAGACGGCCGCTAGAGCGAACTCTCTGTCCATGCATAACACACAGCTCGCTCACAGTGTCAGCAGTCGGCTACCCAGTCACAGTGCTACTCCTCCCCGCGTCGCAACGCTCAGGAGAGAGGAGGCTACACTCCTGTCACACGCAGAGCATGCCTCTGCTAGTGAGACACACACACAGCCCTTTCGGGCAGAGCTCCCCATGGGCTGCGAGGGGGACAACACCTCTCCTCGCAGCGGCGGCAGGAGCTCTAGCGTGGCTCGTCTCCATGACAGCCACGTCAAAACAAGAGGCTGCACAGCCGCTTTCAGAGCACTACTCAGAGTGGCTGAACGCGTGCACCCTAGCCAAATGGATGGACAGGTTGATCAGCAAGGGTCACACCCTGCAGTTCACCTCCGTTCCGCCCCGATTCAATGGGATTGTGGAAACAACGCTGTCATCCAAAGCCCAACAACTGTCACTTTTAGCGGAGCTCAAGCAGCTTCTAGCAAAAAAAGTGATTTCCGCAGTCCCGCGGGGAGAGGAAATGGAGGGATTCTATTCCCGTTATTTCCTCGTTCCCAAAAGGACGGGAGGGCTGAGACCGATCCTCGATCTAGCATTATTCAACAAATGCATCGCGGAAAGGCCGTTTCACATGTTAACAATCAAAAGAGTGTTACAGTGTGTGAAACCGGGCGACTGGTTCACTTCAATAGATTTGAAGGACGCCTACCTCCACGTCACAGTGATTCCCAAACACAGGAAATTCCTGCGTTTCTCCTTTCAGGGGTCACACTATCAGTACAACCGTCTCCCCTTCGGCTATTCACTAGCCCCGCGAACGTTTTCCAAGTGCGTGGAGACGGCTCTCCAGCCGCTGCACGCAACGGGAATGAGAGTACTGTTTTACTTGGACGATCTGCTGCTGCTAGCTCGCTCCAAGGAGGAAGCAGCTATTCAGACAAAAAAGCTGGTAATTCACCTGTCAAATTTAGGCTTCGCCATAAATTGGAAGAAAAGCTCCCCCCTCCCCTCACAGAACGTGACATATTTGGGAGTAGAGCTGAATTCAGCTGTAATGAGAGCACGGCTCTCACGGCAGAGGATAGAGACGCTGTGGTCTCTCCTCCGCCGCTGCGCCCCAGGCAGCACGGTGACAGCCCTCTCTGTCATGAGACTGCTGGGCATGATGTCAGCCGCCCACACGGTGGTGCCGCTAGGGCTGCTCCACATGAGGAGACTGCAGAGGTGGTTCTCTCGCCTGCGCATCGACCCAGTGCGCCAACGGTGGCGCAAAGTGACCATTCCCCCATCGGTGGGTCCCGATTTGACCCACTGGGGCGATCCCCTAACCCTCACGAGAGGGGTGCCGCTGGGCAGAGCAACGTCACACATCTCAGTGTTCACGGATGCATCTCTGTCGGGCTGGGGAGGAACATGCGAGTCTCACGTAGTGGGCGGCGTTTGGCCGGCCCCCGTGACCATGCATATAAACGCATTGGAGCTTCTCACTGTGTGGAAAGTAATCCAACACTTTGCTCCAATGTTAATGAATCAACATGTAATGATTCGCACGGACAACAAGGCGACAGCAGCATACATCAATCGCCAAGGGGGCGTGCGCTCAGCGCAGCTGCTGAGCATAGCGAGACAGCTGTTACGCTGGACGCACACACACTTGCTCTCCATCAGAGCAGTGTACATCCCCGGTGTCCTAAACAGAGGGGCAGACATAATGTCGAGGGGGGGACCCCGACCAGGAGACTGGACTCTGCACCACGATCTGATCAGTCAGATATGGAGCGAGTTTGGGAAGGCGGAAGTCGACCTATTCTCCACACGGGAGAACACACAGTGCGCGCTGTGGTTCTCCCTCAGCGCGAAGGACAATCCCCCTCTCGGGTGGATGCGTTCGCTCACAGACCGTGGCCAAACACACTCCTGTACGCGTTCCCACCCGTCCCTCTGATTCCCCAAGTCTTGGACCGAGTCCAAGAGGAGCGGCTGTCTATAATTCTCATAGCACCGCAACGCACGAGTGCGCCGTGGTTCCCCTGTCTCCAGCGACTGCTCTCGGGGCCGCCGAGGGAGCTCCCTTGGCGGCGAGACGCTCTTTCACAGGCAGGGGGAGCAATCATAGATTACCCAGAGATCGGCCAGCGCTTGTGGGTCTGGCCGCTGAACACGAGGGCCTAGAGGGGCTCGGTCTCTCCCAGGAGGTCGTGCGGACCATCCAGGGTGCCAGAGCTGACTCCACTCGAGCGTGTTACTCAGCTAAATGGGCGGCTTTCCAGAAATGGTGCACGGAGAGGGATTATGATCCCATCTCCTGCCCTTTGCCGCATGTGCTCTCTTTCCTCCAGACGCTGATGGAAAGAGGGCTGGCTTTTAGCACGGTTAAAACATACGCGGCCGCTGTCTCATCATGCCACGTAGGCTTCGGGGATAAAACTGCTTTTAGTCGCCCCTTAATGAAGCGCTTCCTAAAAGGTGTAAGGAGAGAGAAACCAGTGATGCGCTCTCTCGCTCCGCAATGGGATTTAACATTGGTGCTGCGCGCACTGGTTAAAGCCCCATTCGAGCCTATTGAACGAGTTCCCCTCAAGTTTGTGTCAGTCAAGACAGCTTTGCTGCTGGCTCTGACGTCAGCTAAGAGAGTGAGCGATATGTCTGCACTCTCTGTAGCCCCTTCATGTATGAGAATACAAGGAGACGGCAGTTCGGCCATATTACGCCCGAACCCGGCTTTTACACCAAAGAGTATTACAAGCTCGTTCAGATCGAGAGTAATAACACTCAATGGTTTCTCCCTTCCTCCTCATCAATCTGAGGAGGAAGCAACAGCCCATCTCTTGTGCCCCGTGCGCGCGCTTGCATGCCATGTGAAGCGCACGGAGGCTATGCGCAAATCTCAACAGTTATTTGTGCATTACAGGGAACATTCACAAGGCCTCCCCCTGACTAAACAACGCCTGTCACATTGGCTGTGTGAAGCGATCACACAGGCTTATGTGTCAACGGGGGCGGAGCCTCCTGAGAATATCAGAGCTCATTCGACTAGAGGAATCTCGTCCTCTGTCGCTCTGCAGAGAGGGCTGCCGATGGAGCAAATCTGCACAGCAGCCTCCTGGGCTAACCCATGCTCCTTTATTAGGTTTTACCTAAGAGACATGTCGCGCCTCTCTATGACACACTCAGTGCTGAGTGCTTTGTCAAAGTGAGTGTGATTGTGTGACTATTCATTCACATATTAAACAAATGTGATGTGGAGTCAATACTCATGCAGAGAGCTCTCGTGTCTTATTAGGCACATTAGAGCTGCTCTCGTTGATGACGTGCTGTTAGACGCATGACTGATGTTGTGCTACGTCTGACGCATGATGCTGGCATGTACGTAGCTGTGTTTCTGGTACTGAACGGGACCAATGAGGCATAGACTACATCGTGCTTCACCCTTTAACCCAATAGCGATAGCCTTAAAAGGCTAAGCCTATACGATATAGAACGTTAGTTACGTATTGTAACTCTAGATTCTATGAGTATAGGCGCAGCCTTTTAAGTGATCGGCCTCATTGACCTTTAAATAGCTGAATAAAAGCTGTTATTGGGAGTAGAACGTCTGCCGGCGCCCGCTTATATGCGCGGACTGCGGACTTGATAGAGGCCCACGCTGTTGGTGGGCGGGAATTATTAATTTTTCAGTTGCTACGGCTAGCGCCGAGGGTAAATCCAATAGCGATAGCCTTAAAAGGCTGCGCCTATACTCATAGAATCTAGAGTTACAATACGTCACTAACGTTTTGCCTGCAGTCCTCGGGGATATTCAGAAGATGGCGACGGCTCCTCACAAGCTCACGAACCACTGGAAAAGCACTCCGGAAACAGCGGCAGTCTGTTGCTTCAATGTTCATTCACTCGGCGGAGTTCCGTGCTAACGATCTTCTTGTAGATACTTTACCGACGGGCTTCCGGCTATTATCAAATAAAAAACCGAGTACTTTGTACGGTAAATATTACACTTAAAATACTTTTTAACAAGTTAAACTCCGAAGATAAACAGCAGGAGAATCACAGCTTGACCACACATTGCTTGTATGCATTGAAGAGAGATAAACCCGCGAAAAATACGTCTCCAAGGTAACAATAACACACACCGTAAACCAGCAGTCGTAAAGCTGCCGCAACATAAAGTGGTCGTGACACTTAAAGAGACACACACCAAAAACAGTGATATTACAGAAAAGCATTAGCTGACTGAAAATATATCTGGGTTACACCAACACTGCAGTTTGCTTCTACTCTGTTGTTGAATTAGCAAGTGGAGGCTCAGGTGTTTGTGGTTACCAACAGGGCGTCTTGATTTGCCAATCAACTGCCAAGTTTCTGGTGAGCTTTCCGTGGGAGTATAATATGTTAATGAAAAACGACCAATTTCGTGATCAGTCGGTGTATTTTGGAACAGACCATCAAATCCCCCCTTTTTCGAAATAAGCATCCCAGAAGAAACTGACATATTTGTCTTTTTGAAGCTTATGTGTGCTGGTAGGGACCCCGATAACCTAAAAAGTGTGTCCAAACACCGGAAAGGTCAGTTTTTCATAATATGTCCCCTTTAATAAAAAAAAACTAAAGGTGCGAACACACCAAACGTGTTGGGTGCGGTGGCCAAAGCGCCCAACGCACCTGATCTGGCGCTTGGTCATTTTGTGTCAAAAAATGGTTCAACGCGCCCAACGCTACGCAGCTAGTCTCCCCCCCCCCCCCAATATATTTATTCCCCTAATCAACCATGGCTGCGATCAGACCCGACCCGACACAACAGCGTTCATGTCCGCACAAAAACAACAACAACACGGCCAACAATTGTGCCAAAAGACAAATAAACAGCAACTGAACGGAACAAATAGCCTTAAAACAGCATTACAGATTCACGCCACTCGGAAATGAACACAAACAGCAAGGCAGCACCATACCAAACACATTTACAGCAGCATTGTGCGCAGGGCAGTAGAAAATAAAGGCAAGTAGCCTACATTACCCTACCTAGCTGTGACGGGACCGTGGCTGGCGTAGATATAGGCAGAAACACCGGTGCTTCGCTGTACTCGTTGTGAAAGTTCCCCGGACTTAGCCGTTATGTTTGGGTTCATTATATGGAGGTGGTGGCCGCACATAACCGGGTGAGTTAACTAACGCTATCCAACCGGTGCTAACTTGGTTTATCGGCTAAAGCACGGCCGCACATATTCACCGAAATAACCAGGAAGCCCATTCTCCTGGCTCAATTTCCCCACGTCTTCTAACCCAACCCCGAGCGGCTTCATATCACCAGCCAGCCGCAAATACATTTCCTACTCGGTGTTTCTCAGCCTCTGTGTTGTCCTCTCACCGTGCCAATGTCCGTGACGTCGGGTCAAGCTCACCGCTGATTGGCCAACGCGGCTAAACGTCACGCGATGGCGCGTTAAAAGTTAAATTTTTTTAACTCGCGTGCCGGTGCGGTGACGCTTTGGTAATGTGGCTACCGCGCCCAAAGCGCCGCTTTACCGCGGCCAACGCATCATCGCTCCTAGACCAATGGCTCCCTATGCAAAAATAGGATTTTTCAACGCCGCCACCGCACCCAACGCGTTTGGTGTTCGCACCTTAAAACAACAAATTAAACCTCCACTGCCAAGTAGTGATGTTAGGTCCGACACAAAAGCCCCAAAGCCTGTGTTGCGCAAAAGGGGGCGTGTCCAGATGAAGACTGTTTCGAGGCCTGTATCGTTTGTCACAGTACCACGTGACTAAAGACAAACGAAGCCCTGTTTTCTGAAATCATGCGACTGCCTCACTTTATATACTATCTATGCTCGCTACGTGAAATAAGAGAGCCACTACCGTAACATACCAGCAGATGTCAGTATTCCTAAATGAGCTGTTAAATGGGGCTTTGTTGATCAGGCTTTTTGGTGAAGCATTTGGCCAGAAAGATTCAACACATTCATGGGGCTTCATCTCACCATCACTACTGCCAAGCAGCTGAAAGCATACACAAACAACTGCCTAGGTAGTATGCACTGATACTAGAGAAAACACAAGAGGAACCTCTCACTACCTCTGAAGGTGAGATAATGAGCAACACAGAGCACTGGGGTCTCAGGGCATATATAACCTCTTCACACCTGGGCTCAATCAGCCAATCAGTGCCACACAAACCTGATTGTAGTGAGTGAATCAGTCTCTACAAAAGGGGGGCCCTGCAGAAATAGTTTGGGAACCACTGCAATAGCTAAAACGAATCTAATCAGTAAATTCCTGACTTCTCGCCAACATTTGAAAACATTTCTTAATTTAATTTTTTTTTTTGGTTTTCAACATTTTCTCCTACTGTGTGTTGGGTATCTTGCCCTTCCTCACCCACTTTTCCTTCCCTTCGCCTTGCGCAATATTTTCTATATGGCTGTAATTTATTAGTTTTGTCATTGCGTAACCGTTTAAGAAATGTAATAACTAATTCTTCACCACAGGGGAGAATAAACTATTTCCACAATTAGTAAAAATGCAATACTTTCAACCGCTGAATTCAACCCCAAAACAGCTTCAAAGTACTGACGCTCAAATGTTTGCTTCAGCTTTAGTAGTTACGTTTGAATGCACTTGGGCATTTTAATCTATTTCAAGCAGTTAGGGTGCAGAGGGAACAGTTTCAAATATGCTAATTAGTATTTAATTAGTAATAGCACATGGCCAAAACATGCATCAGGCACCAGTATTACTGTTCTTGGAAGAACACAAAGGATTATTGGTCATTTTAAGGACATGGCTGCCGCCATTTTGAAAATGGGGCCTTTCTCTGTATCAAACTTCGGTAAATGGTAAATGGACCCCACTTATATAGCGATTTTCCATGGTGTTTCACAGAGTCAAAGCGCTTTACATTGTTTTGTACACATTCACCCAATCAGACACACATTCATACACCGATAGCAACAGCTACCACGCAAGGTGCAAGCTAACTATCGGGAGCAATTTGGAGTTCAATGTCTTGCCCAAGGACACTTCGACATGTGGCGGGGATCGAACCTCTGACCCTGCACTCCAGAGGCGACCTCCCTGCCCACTTGGTCACTGGTAAACTTTTAGTATGTTTTGAAGTACATCTGATACTACTGTAATCCACTGACAAACCTTTTGTTAGAATTGTTTTGGGGTCAAGTCATATTTGCAGCTGACTAATAGCATTTTCTTAAAATGTCCTTGAGACTGGTAATAGGCCCCAGTGAGTTGATAGCCCTGTGGGTTTTCCAAGTGGTGCTGTTTTTGGAAACGACTTTCTCAATCTGAGAAAGTCATCTGGGACAAAAGAGCATTCCCTCTCTTTTTTTTTTAAAGGAAGAAAGTATTTCATGAAAGAGGCTATTCATAAAGTCACTTACTGTTATGACCTGCAATCGTAACCCAAGGCTACGAGGACCAGTTAAAAAAAACAGTTACTTTTACTTTTTTAACCTTCACCACCAGTGTCAAATTGTTCCACGTGTTATGCACTCAGGCTTTTACATATTTGTTAGGGCAGAAAGTTTTCGGTCACATGACATTATTCAACCTTCTGTTTTTCTTACTGCCGATGTTACTGAGCTTCTGTAGTTCACATTATTAGTATTCAATGGAGTGAAGAGCGCAAAATTGTTCAATTAAAGCCTGTTAAGATGGTTTATAAGTAACCTTCTGAATACTTAAAAAGGAAGAAAGATATGTGCTTGTTTTGGCACACTTGGACGTGTTTTTGAACTTGTGCTCAAACTTATGCCTTTGGGGGGAAAAGGAACAACCCTTGCAACATTATTCAGCATGTGAGCCATGTACGCACACATTCCTTTCCTTGGCTTTACGGCGCCCTTGTCCTCAGCTGTTCCCCTTTGTTTCAGAAAAGCATGCAAGCAATTACCGTTTTCTTTTTTTTCCCCCTATGAGGATATGTATTTGAATATAAAATCCACACATGTCTCTCTCTCACAATGTCACACGTGGACACAACTGATGTCATTTTCCAACTTTAGGCTACTCAGTCCCAGTATGCATCTGAAATAACTCTTACCATTAGGCTCAGCATGGGTTGCTGCTGGGGTTTTTTCTTCAGACACATGACATGAAATATTTTGTTTCCCTCTTCTCCTCCGCTCTCTCTCTCTCACCTGTTGAAATGGATTATAGCAGTGGATCCCACAGGCTGCTCTCAGAAAAATGGTCTTTTGCTTCCCACTTCTGGCTAAACTGAGGAACCACATCACCACAGTGATAGCTTTTACAGCTTAGTCCAACATTAACACTAGAACCAGTTTTTCATAACTAAACTTATTGAAGCCCCCAACTCTTTGACTTTTCCTAAAATTGTGTTGTGATGCTTTCCCAATGGTTAAATAGTCACAATTAATCTGGATTAAAAAACAGGCATTTATACCTAGAATCGCCGCACTGGGGCTGTGTTCGGAAAGCCATACTTACGTCCTACTAATACTCATTTTGACTTCAATTTGAGTATGTGACGGTTGGGTATGCGAGTTTGGGTATGTGAGAAATTCCCAGATGAGTACTAACTTCCAGGGAGATTTTGGATATGGATCAATTGATCAATTGGATACTTTTCCTACTCAACCGCCCCACAATGCACTGGGTCAATTCTACCCGCACAGGAAAATGAAATATGTTAAAATGAATAAGTTGCTAGGCAACATTCGCGCCCCACAGTTTGAAAACCATGGCATTAGTGGCATTATTGTTTCAGACAGCACACTATTCGTCATTGAAGCTTCCTGTCGGCTATACGGAGTCGGAGCAGCAATGGCACAAGCCACGAACAGTGGTAAGTTAAACTAAGGTAAAATTACATTTGATTTAAATTGACCCCACCTTTGAACTTTATTTTCTCTTAGGGAGTGAAGCCTGGACCAGTAAATACCATGGTTTTTACCAAATCTGTCCCAAATCGGATGGTCCAGACTGGAGTTAGGTAATTTGCTTTTTGAAATGTAGTTTCCTGTGTTGCAAATGCACGTTGCTATTTGTTAATTTCTTTTTAGGACTGGATTCTACAGAGGCATGGTTGGACCTTTGCCAGATCCCTGCCTATTTTGTGTAGAAGACGCCTATGCGAAATTTAACTTGGAGGAGAAGCCTCTGGTTTCTACAATGAACATGGGACCTGGCAAGCCCATGGTTGAAACAGCCTTTGGGTTAGTGCAGAAGGGTAGCATGTCATATCAGCAGCCTCCTGTTAAATCCTGCTTTATCACACCCCACCACAATACACCACCAACGCCCCGTCTGCCTCTGGAGGGTTATGACATCTAACCGTCCCATTGTCCATTTGTGTGCTCAGAAGAAGAGCTGCTAAACCTGCAAAGCCTGTCTGTCACCCTGGCAATGGCCCACAAAATTGAGGAGGCTACACGTGAGCAAAGCTCCTACTCTGAGTGGCACTTGCTCTGCCTACCCAGAGTGACCACCTCCAGGTTTCGTGAGATGTGCCACGTCAGAGGCCAGAGCTCTGCAGAGGCCCTAGCAGAGCACATCATTAAGGTGCTGAGATGGAGCCTGCAGTAGCAGCTGAGTATAGTCAGCTGATGAACGTCAACTACTCACCCTGTGGTCTTGTCATTCACCCGTCTACCACCTGGCTTGCTTCCTCCCCGGATGGAATTGTTTTTGACCCCAACGAATACCCCCAATTTGGCCTTGTTGAATTTAAATGCCCCAATGTCCACAACTTTGTGGACTGCAAATATTTGAAAATGGAGGGTGGTTCGCCACAACTTAAAAAGAGCCACTCTTCCAAGGCCCGCTGCTCATAACTGGTATGCAGTGGTGCGACTTTGTTGTGTGGGCGCAGGAAGACTATGTAGTGCAGAGAATATATGTTGAGCCAGAAGTGCAGAGAGCAATTCGAGAAAAGGCAGACCATTTATTTTTACTTACATGCCTAGCTACCTGCGTCTTAAGAAAATGTAAAAACATTAGCAAAGATTAGATTAGATAAAATCTCTATTAACTCACCTTCACCAACAGTCTCACCTCACCTTCACCAACAGTCTCGTCTTACCTCACCTTACCTTGGCCAGCAGTCTCGACTCACCTCACCTTGGCCATCAGTCTCACCTCACCTTGGTAAGCAACTCACCTTCAAACAAACCACCAGAAGTGCTGTTTCCTCCTAATGAGACCATATAATCACCATAAATATTTTTTTTCTCAGCAATTACATTATTATATTTCTTTCTGTAAAATGTGAAATCATCAATTAACATTTAAACATTGTCAATGTTAACTAAATTCCTAGTAGAACTTTACTTGAACAAAAGAAGGTCCTTAACATGTTCCCCTATAATAAATCCCCCTGCATTTACCACCAAATAAATATAAGAGATCACTGTAAAGGCAACCTGAAAACCCATCATTACTACCTTTTCAACCTATTATAGAACTGTATCAATTGGTTTATGTTTTCTGATTAATCGAGTAACAAGAACAGTTTAATCAATTTAGAAAATATGTTTTTTTAAGTGCAGCATACAATATCTTAATAAGGCTAAATTAAAAATGGGATAATTTATGGGGAAGAATAATCTGAATGTTCTTAGTATTTTAATTCCTTATTCAATAAATAACAAACTTAGTCCAGTAACTTTCTTTTTCAGAACTAATGGCAGAAATTATTTTAAAATTGGTTCAACGGGTCAAGGGAGGTTTTTGCTATTTCAAAATTGTATGTGTATGTTGGCCTAGCCAACTATAGATTTACATCCATGCTCACGGGACCTGCGGCAATTTGCGCAAAGTTATTTTTTCTTCATACAGTTCACTTGATCCATTTTTTGACGAGTACCTAGTTTTGGTAGTTAGACAGCAGACAGGCAACTGCAAATAACTCATTGATGTTGTACAGGGCTGTACGCTTATTTTTTTAGGTGGTAGCACTGGTGCCAGCAATCATCTTGGTCTCATTTGAGATTCTCAATTAATATTATATCCTGGTGTGTGCAGTAATAATTATAAAAGAATGAATAAGAGTGCAATGATTGCAATTTAGACAAAATAATCTAACCTGCCAATTGCAATTTTTTGCTGATTCAGAATTATTTCTCCCCATAAAAATATAAAAATAATATCCATATCTATGTATTTTTTGTATATACATATAATTATTATATTAATAATATATTTTTTTTTTAGAAAATGTCCTTCTGTTAATTAACTTTAAAACATTAAACATAGCAAATTAAATAAATAAGTATACATATTGGTACAATTTAGGATAAATTAAATAGGTTGTTGTGAATATGTTGGGAGTAGTTTTTCAGTGGCTTATTGTGAAACTTACAAAGTTTGAAATACGTTTTTTTAAACTTTGTTTAAATTGACTACTGTTGACTGCTCTCTGCAGCTGAATGAGTTGCCTTTCAAGCTAGAGCACTACAGTGCTGTAAAGCACTAACTTTCTGTTCTTGCCGGCTTCAAAATAAAAGTCAACTCACGTGTGGCTATCAACAGGCTTTTAATGTAAAGGCGCACAGGAAATGTTCTGTTTGCACACGCGCTAACTTAACTGCGGTAATGTAAAGAGAGCAGAGTCCTTCCGGTTATTACCGTTGGTAAAGTTTATTAGACACTAGAATCGTCGCACGAGCACAGATCCCGAGCACACATCCCGGGCACACATCTTTCACCAGCCAAAGTGGAGGGTGGACTCAATAACTTACTTGCCTAAGACTCATTTACCCGCAGTGTTAATGTAGAGCCCAGTGTTGTGCAGCGCTCCTCTGTGTTTCAAAGACAGCCTCTCCTCATTAGCACTAGTGCGAGTGGACTTGTATTCATCATCGCACGTGATCAATTCCAGTAGCAAATGCACAGCCCTGATGTTGTACGCTTGTGACAGGGTGATGGTGTCATCAAAATGCCGGTTCTCTTTTATTCTACGAATGACACGCTCCACATGCACGCGCAACCTGGCTATGGCCTGTGTTTCCTTCACCTGGCATGCTGGCATCTGTTTTTTTTTAAAGAAAGGGTGGGCAGTAAACTTTTGCAGCAATCATTGATAAGGAAGCCTTTATTGACCATAACGGCCATGTCTTCTGTCAGCGATTCCTGACTGCTTGAAGATTTCTTTGTCGCTAACTGAACCACCATACAATGCGGAAACTAATGTGACTGCACCATGTGGGGCTATGCCAACCAGGCCTTTCAAGGTGCAGTGAGATTTGTAAGATTAGTACATCTCACTTTGAAGGAGAGGTGAGGACGGGGTTTGGCACCTTAGCTCGGTGCAATCAAGAATTACCTGGGTGTCAGGGTATTCGCTGAATTCCTCAGGGAGGTAAGCCTGTACCTCTGCAGGTGTCAGACAAATGCAAATTGACCCAAGTGCAGTGGCCAGAAAGCAAGTCCATGTTGCAATGATGCGGCTCACTGTGGACTGGTGACTTTTGAACCTATTTGCCAGGTCTCGCTCCTTCAGTCCAGCCGACAGATAGTTAAGGAAAATAAATAGTTCATCAATGGGCTGGAGCAGCTGTCTCTGAGAGGAAACGAAAAAAAGGATATAGCTCAAACAACAAATACAAATGCAAAGGTATCATGTATAATTACATCTGTAACTACTTATAAAGTACCGTTGAGGCACGTGCAGGTGTGACCACTTCTTCATTTTTCTGGGCAGCTGATTTCGCTCTGGAGACACGGACCATCTTGTAGAGACAAGGCTCTATCAAAGACCAAAAGGCCATCAGGTGGTCATAGCTAGCAAATCTATTCACAAAAGATATCACATAAACATGTTTACCATTTTCAAAAGTATACATTGTTACCAAAATAAGTCACAGTCAACAGTCACTACTAAGATTAAGATTTTATCGTGTGTGTGTGTGTGTGTGACCTGTATTTCTCCCATATACCTGTTTCAGCTTCAGTCACCTCACTTTTACCTGTATTGCAACTGTTCTTCTGGATGGCACCCTAACTAATCCCTGGCACTCAAGGTTTGTTTAGTTTCCTCCTTGGGTGCAGTTCAATAACTCAACTACCTGTAAAACGGGTGCATGCTGACAGTCCGACAGGCCCCCACTCCGACAGCCCCTCTTTCCTCCATCCCTCCACTCCGACGTACTTCCATTCCTCCAGCCCCCCACTACGACACACTTTCGTACCGCCATTCCGACAGAATAATTTTTCCTGTAGCCTATTTCCCCAACTATGTAGATAGCCGCCTCGTTTTTTTAAGCGACTGGAAAACCGTTTTGCTGAATAAGCGCCCAGCGCAAATAACGGCAGGCGATTGTTTAGGCCTACACTATTTTACAATGACGGTTTTCTGCGTCAATTTCCCGCCAAACATGAATATTTTCAACAAAATAATATACGAAATACTGTAGAGCAACGAAAATTAAATCACAAGGCGTGAAATGATGGTTCTAGGCCCAGGGAACCATCACTGAAATAACGTCGGTAGTAGGCTATGCATCCGTCTGTCTTGTCTTTGTCTTGAGACTGCTATCTATCTATCTATCTATCTATCTATCTATCTATCTATCTATCTATCTATCTATCTATCTATCTATCTATCTATCTAATTATTTGGTCAGAAAAACGCACGGAGACTATTTCATCCCGATGCTTGTGGGACAGTCAGTTTTTTGACATAATTATCGTGCTTTGCTCTGGTAAGAGCAAAATCACTAGGCTATATATTGTTTTATTTTTTGAGCCCCTGGTTGTTTCTTAGAAAATCAAAGCGAGTCCTGTTTGGTTTTAATCAAATGCAAATAGGCTAGCCTATGAGTTGTATTTTAGGATATAAATATTTGAAGGGGGGGAAAAAAGCACAGTGTCCATTAGACCTACGTTTGCTTCTTTCATTAGTAGGCCTAGGATGAACTGAACAGCGAAACAGACGCATTTATGAAGCACCCAAAAGCTACACCTGCACCTTGAAATCAGCACCTTTAATTGAACAGCGACACAGAGGCAGAGGCGATATGACCGGCGACACAGAAGGAATCGCTTGTCGGAATGATGGGCCGTTTCTTATCGACAAAGGAAACTTAAAATGTCGGAGTCGCGACCCCTTTTTAATTAAATAAAGTGCCGCCTTTGCGACAACAAGAAGTCAATTGTCGGAGTGGCAGCATGTCGGAATGAACGTCCGCCCCCCTGTAAAACGCCCTAATGTGGTCTCTTTGACCTTTATTTTAGAGTAGTGTTCCTGTCCAAGCTGTATCTTTGGGAGGCGCTGTTTGGTTTGCCATACACTTGCATGCAGATAAGTATCAGAAAAAACTAAGGGGTGCTACCTGCTCAATTCAAACATTTATTTTTTAATTTTTTACAATTGCTTATTAATAGTATTTTTTTCCCCATCTCTTTTGGGCCTAGGACCAGCATCGGTGGCTTGCCTTGCACTTGCATGCAGATAAGTATCACACAACACATAGGGATGTTTACCTATTCAATTCATAAATGTATACAATTGTTTATTTATAGTATCTTTTTTCTAGGTCCAGCATTGGCGGAGTTGGAGACAGTCACATCCTGGCGCTGTCGCTTCAGTGCTCCTATTTTAATTTCATAGAATAACCAATTACTTTTTTCAACCATTTAAAAATAAACTTTTGTACACTTGAACTCGAAACACGTCTCTGTAAGTCTTTACACAAATCTGTAGGCTATTATAAATGTTGTTTGTTTCTGTGCCGTTGGTCCGGTCACATTCATATATACATTTTGATGACACTACTTGTGTGCTATTTATCAATCACATACATAGACCCATTAAGAAATAATTTGGTACAATACTATACATTAATCTGTAACATAACGCTAATTCCTAACCAACAAAGTCCCTGCAAAAATACTAATAACATAGGCTTATACAAAAATTGTAGTGACTTCCCTTCCCGTAAAATCTGATGTCGGAGCCGGCAAATCATTGGAGTCCAAACTCTCGCTGGAGACGCAACTCCTGTAGCTCCTTTCGCAGCTCCTCTACTTCGTTTGAGGCGCTTTCAGCGGCGGATGCTGACATATCAATAGCAGCCGGTTCCGGGACAGAGCAGTAGTCGTGATAATTGTAGAGGAGATCACCTTCGTCTTCTGGAGGGGCTGTTTCGATGGACCGATCAACTCTCTCCCACACATTTCTACCGTATAATTGTTCCAATCAAAAAGGGTCGGTACAGCCCCTTTGATTAGTCTCTTTCGACCCTGAGGAGTGGTAGGCTCGATCATGTTTCCCGGACTGAAGTGTCTGCTACAGACCTTTGAGTGACTTTTGACAACATACCTATCCCGGCGTACACTGAAAAAAACGATTCTGAGATTAAGTAAATGTTACACAATTTTCACCTAATATTAACAATAAAATATATGTTTGTATCTCTACAAAAACAAATCTAGTCCTGGACGTAATCTGCATTTGTTTGTATTATAAGACATTTTGCATTTCCTCCACAACAAGATAAATGTACGTAATCCCAACCAATGTTTTTATGTAAACCCATACAACAGCACTTATCGTGTTGTGTTTACACCATTTACACTCTTTGAACTGTGACGTGGGAGGATTCAATCTTCTCGGTCAAGCTCTTGTCGGACATTTTGTCAGTTGGCTGAACGTGGACTCCACGGAAGGTAAGAATAAAGTTTGCAGAGCAATGTTAATATGTATATCATATGTATTTCTAGTATTGTTTGGCTGGTTACATTTATTTTTTAAATGGGATAAATGAAAACTATGAGGGTCAACAGTCCAGTATTCCCTGCATTTTAAGCCTGTTTAGCCTTTAGCTTTATTTTAGCCAGTCATGTTATCTGAATGGAGTTGGTTTAGCCTGCCTTTTTTGAATGGAGTTAGTTTAGCCTGTGCTGTGATATCTTAGCAGCGCAAATTTAGCCCGTGGCTCAATATTTGTTCTGCCTTGTTAGTTTAGCACTACTAGCTTAATGCCGTTAGCTTAGCTGCGCTTGACGCCGTTAGCTTGACATTTTTTTTATTTCAGTCTGCATTTCTGCTTGAATTGGCTCATCGTTTTTTTGGTTGCTTATGCGTTTACAATACACCAGACCCGCACTGCTGTTTAAACCTACATACACACGATGAATGGTGTTTTATGATCTATCTCAGCATTCAAATGGCAACGCTAAAAACCGTTTAAACGTAAGGCGGCAAACGTTAGGGACGTCATCACTGGAATTCACGTGCGACTACGGTGCAGAAAGCGTGATTCTGTTCTCCGTTTGTTTTCTGAGACAGGCAAGTTAGCAAAGACAAGGGGGAGTTTTTGCTGTTAACTGTTAGGACTAGCTGTGGAGAACGCTATACAGGTAAAGCACAGACTGTAAACCGAGATATTTTTTATTTAATCTGTGTTCTTTGTATCTGGCTAGACAGGACTCAAAACGCTAAAACGTTGAACCCGTTTGATAACACTTTCATATGATATGACCACATCGTAGGCCACATAAATAACAAAACAATAAAACAGTATAGTCATGCGTCTAAAGACGCAGTTTTTCCGTTGTATAGCCAATACACGGGGCTTCTCTATGAGAGGAGTTATTGTCGGGCCGTTTGAACACCTCGATAATAGCCTACATTGTCAACTGAAATAATGTGTGGACTTTTAACCATAAGGACTAATGTATTGAGGTAAACTATGCAATCCGGGCTACATGCTGCTGTCTCAGTCTTCCTGTCCGACAACTAGCTATCACACTGTCTCGCTTTGTGTACAGTGGCTGTTTACAGTCGGCTAACGGCGGGCCGTGAAGTATTGTCGTTTTAAACAGTTTTGTGGACTTACCTTTGTGACTTTAACGCTGACATATTGATACTGTAGAAACATCCCAAACAGTATTTTATGACAGTTGAGTCAACGGGAACTTACAAACAACACGGCATCACATATCCGTTCACTTGCATTAAAATCTTGCTACTGAAGCTTTGCCCTTTGGCTGCGCACATAATCAGTTTTGTTTACAAGAAACCCATCTACAATTGACATTCGTAAATTGAGGTTATGACCTGTGTCACTCAGTAATGCGGCCTATTGTTTATTAGAAAAACGTTAGCAGGGTATATTGTTTTGATGCCTTATTGAAGCCAATGACGTCAATGTATTCAGTGTTTTTTTTTTGTTTTTTTTATCCTATACATCCCTATAAGAAGTTTTGATGTCTGAGTCTTTTTTCAATTTGTAAATGCAAAAATACCATCAAAAAATAATGTTGTCTTTTCGTCATGTTTTTAAGAAGAAAAATGTCTCATAAATCAAACAGTGAACAACATGTGAACAAATGCTTCTGTAATAACCTTCAGAATAGTGCTAAGAATTATTATGGATAGTTTAGTTGATGGAAGTGCTTTAGAAGTTGATTTATAATGCATTTTCTTTTTAACAACATGTTGAAAAGGCACACACACACCCATCTAAATACTCCTTCTACCTCTTAATGAACTCTTTTATACTCTCTCGTCTGCAGATCACCTCAGTTGGTCACACCAGTCAAGGTGAGAATTTTTTATAATAATTTAAATAATAAAACAAGAATGACAAAAATACAAATACCACTAAGTAGAAATAGGATTGGAAATGTTACTGATGTGTGGGCGTTTGTGTGTGTGTGTGTGTGTGTAGGTGCAGTTTTGCTGTTTCAGAGAACACCCATTTTTCTTCTGCTTTGGGATCCTGGCGTACTCGGACGTAGCATCTGGCTTTTAATCTTCATGGGATGGATTTGCAAGATCTGTAACTTTGTTGCACCTGACTCAAATGACATTCTGAGGCATTATAGGTTAAGGCACAACCACAGCGAATCTCTACCTTGTTTACATGCTGATTGCTCCTGCTCCTTCAAAATCTGGAAATCTCTGAAATCACATTTGACAAGGAAACATTCAACTATCAAGTCACTACCAGAAGTATTTTTTTTTAACTGTGAGCTTTGCAGTTCTTGTTTCTTTAGTGAGAAAGATTACTTCCAACATCTTGGAGTTCATCTTAGGAAAAGTGAAACTGTGCACTGTGTCTATAGGGAGTGTGATTTTTACACAAATGTGTATGGAACCTTTGCATCACACAGATCCCGACAACACACTGCACATTCTTCAAGTGACATCCGGGCACAAATTCTAAATAAATATATTGATGAGTCAATTATCACAAATGACATTGCTGAAGCACATTGTTCTGAGACAAACGAGTGTTCAGGAGCATATGACTCTTCAGGAGAGTATGAAACTGAAGAATTGAAAGAAGAAGAAGTTGAACTGAAGTTGGGCCATCTTTTATTAAAATTAGAGAGCATTTATAACGTCCCAAGCAAGTGCATTACTGAAGTAGTAGCAGAGCTCCAGTTTATATCTTCTTCAGTGTCAGGGCCTGATATAAGAAAGACTGTCGACTCATGTTTACGGAAACACGACTGTGTGCTTGATGACCTAGCTGTCTCCGATTTAGTGAAGCAGTTGAGTGAGTCAAACCCCATTAGCACAGCTTTAAGAGCTGATGGTTCTCTTGCCACATCTTCCAAAAGACGGGAGTTTTTTAAGAAGAAGTTTCATGTTGTTGAGCCTGTTGAATACATTCTAGACAAGAGAGAAGGTCGAACCTTTCAGTATATTCCCATTCTTCAGTCATTGTCACAGATATTAAGCCAGAAAGACATACAAGAGAAAGCTTTCCACTCGTCATACACTACTCATGAGGATAGTTACCAGTCATTTCATGATGGGACACATTTTAAACTAAATGAACTTTTGTCCACTGAGGAAGTAACTCTTCCTCGCATTTTATATACTGATGATTTTGAGATTTGCAATCCCCTGGGAACATCCAGAAAAAAACACAAGATAACTGCAGTGTATTGGGTATTAGCAAATGTTCCACCACAGTTTCACGCTACACTTAAGTCAATCTATTTAGCTGTGCTTTGCAAGGCTGTGAATGTACATACAGTTGAGGCCAAAATTATTAGCCCCCCTTATAAAATAAGACAAAAGTCTTGATTTCTCCATGAAAATGACCAATAACAACAAGCTTTAAAGTGCATTTGTTTCAAAAATAACAAAGACAAAATATTCACTAAGTTTGATTGGGATATTTTATTGATAAACTGAATTTAAACAAGGAAGGGCAAAAATTAAACATCCAAAATTATTAGCCCCCTGGCCGTTAATAGTGTACCCTTTCTGAACCACAACTGACAACAACCTCTTAGAGTAGTTCTTTACTAGGTTGGAACAGGTCTCCTGAGGGATGTTGGCCCATTCTTCCATTGCAAATTGTTCCAGTTGGTCCAAATTGCGTGGTTTCCGAGCATGGACATTCACTTTGAGTACCCGCCACAGATTCTCAATAGGATTGAGGTCTGGGCTCTGTGCGGGCCACTCCAGGACCTTGGTTTTGGTATCCTTCAGGAACTGTTAGACCAATTTCGAAGTATGCTTAGGGTCATTGTCTTGTTGGAAGACCCATCGACGACCTAAGGATAGACTACGAGCAGATTTCTTCATGTTGTCCCTCAAAATTTCAACATAATCTTCTTTTTTCATGGTGCCATGCACACGAACAAGGCTCCCTGTGCCTGAGGCTGCAAAACAGCCCCACAACATGATGCTGCCACCACCATGTTTAACTGTGGGAACTAAGCAACATCCATGTGCCCAAACAGCTCCAGTTTAGTCTTATCAGACCAAAGCACAGACTTCCAAAACTCATCTTTACCTTTCAAATGTTCACGGGCAAACCTCAGTCTGGCTTTGATGTGCCGCTCTTTGAGTAAAGGGGTTTTTTCTGGGACGATGGCCCTGAAGCCCACCACGATGGAGAGCCCTCACAACTGTGTTCCTTGAAACATCAATTCCAGAAGAGGCCAGGTCAGCAACAATCATCTTGGCAGATGTCCGGGGCTTCTTGCTGACATCTCTGACTATTTTCCTCTCAAGAGTTTTTGAAATCTTGCGCTTACGACCACGCCCAGGTTCGTTCCTTACAGAATTTGTCTCTTTGTACTTGGCAACGTACAGCGGTTCTAGACACTGTGAAACGCTTGGAAATGGCCGTATAGCCTTCCCCCGTATCATGAGCCTCCACTATCTTCTGTCTGAGCTCAAGACTGATTTCCTTCGTCTTTGGCATGGTGAGAAAGGTAGTCTCTCTCAATCATGTGTTCACTTGCCTTGTTCCTTGGAGTCCTTTCATGCTGATTGATGTTCAGGTGTTGTTAGGAAGCCAATTGACTGCACAGGTGTAGTTTGAAAGCTGATTGGTTAATTAAGTGTGAAATCAAAAATTCACATGGGGCGTCATATTATTGACCACCCCATCATGGGGGCTAATATTTTTTACCACCCCAGTTTTCACTATATTTGATATAAAGCAAGCCTAAAAAGTGATATTATATTCCAAAATGTACCAAAAACTACTCAATAGTGCTGGTGAATGTTTGAGTATACCAAGTTTTATCAATTCTGCAAACATTGGGATGCATTTCAGGAAAATGTTCCATAGTTCCTGGGGGAATAATAATTTTGGCCTCAAGTGTACATATGGTTATAAGGCTGTGCTTGAGCCCCTGTTGAAAGACCTTGTACATTTGGAAGAGGAAGAGCTCTTTATTCCTGTGTTTGGAAAGAACATCAAAGGCACAGTAGTTAGTGTAGTCGCTGACAATTTAGCTGCCCATTCAATTGGTGGTTTTTTGGAAAGCTTCTCTGGGTCTCATGTCTGCAGGTTTTGCTTGGGAGAGCGCTCTTAGTTTCAGGAAAAAGAAGTACGAACTGGATCATTCAGAGCAAGAACGGAGCAGGAACATTCTGTTCATGTTACAGAAGCTTTAGAAAGTCCTACTCTAACCCACTGCTTCGGTGTGAAAAGGCAGTGTGCCTTAACGAACAGGTTGAAATATTTTCATGTTTTGTCAGGATATTCCCCAGACCTGCTCCATGACCTGTTTGAGGGAATAATACGACTGGAGTTGGCTTTGTGCCTTAATGTTCTCATAAAGGGAAAATATTTTTCTTATTTCAACTCAATGAACAAATCAGACAGTTCCCATACAAGTGGACTGACAAAGCTGACAGCCCGCAGCCTATTCCACAGAACTTTGCCAGCAAAAGGAGCGTAGGTGGAAACCCTCATGAAAATTGGTGCTTATTGCGTCTGCTTCCTTTTATCATTGGTTTCAGAGTGCCAGAGAGTGAACCAGCATGGCATCTACTAATGGACCTCAAAGACATTGTTGATCTAGTGGTTTCTCCAATACACACAAATGACACAATCAGATACCTGGATATCAAGATATCAGAACACAGGCATAGGTACATGCAGCTTTTCCCGGGGTCAACACTTCTGCCAAAGCACCATTTCCTTGAGCATTATCCACAACTAATCTAGGCTTTTGGACCGCTTGTAGCTCTGTGGACTATGCGCTTTGAAGCGAAACATAGCTTTTTTAAGCGAATCGTTCGACATACCAGCTGTTTTCGCAACATTCTACTGTCTCTAGCCGTTAAACATCAATTCATGCTGGCTTACCATCTGCATGGCACAGACATACTCAAACCTGGCTTCAGTGTCTCAAACCTGACCACAGTGCCCGTGGATGTCCTCAAGGAAAACATACAGGAAGCTGTGCGAAGAAAGTTTCCTGGAGAGAAACTTATTCCGGTGGCTAATACAGTAACCTGCTACGGGACCAGTTACTCAGTTGGAATGATTCTGCCCTATGGATCCACTGGAGGGCTTCCTGGATTTGTTGAACTAAGTCTAATCCTCATTGTACACGGCCAACTAGTATTTACTATCAAGTGTCTGAATTCATGGTACAGTGAGCACCTTCGGGCTTTTGAATTGGAATCCACAAGACAAGTGACAATCCTTGAGCAACAGGAATTAACAGACTCCTACCCTCTTGCAGCCTACACTGTTGATCGAAAGCGATATGTCACCTTGAAGCGTCACATTCCTGTGCAAGACTAGGTAGTTAAATACAGTATATTTTGACATGCTTTCACCTGTTCATGATTTTTCCATTCACTGTCATTAGTTAGTGTCTCAAAGTAAGCGAGTATCTCCTCTCTACCTGTCCTCAAAGTGTGTCTGCTGAATACAAATCTTGTGTTAATACACAGCCTAGACTCTATTAACTGGTATGTGCAATAGTGGGCCCGGCGCAGCTAGCAAAATGCCTGTTTTCAGAGCCTAAACTGTGTATATGAATAAGTTAAACATTTACATTTTTAGCATTTTTGCCTCACTCCTGCTCAGGAAAAGGCAACAGAAAACCATACCTTTATTAGCTGGAAGTAGCTACTTAGTGTTACCATATACCAGGCTGAATAGTAAGGGCTGCCTCTGTGTCTGTGTCAGAGGTAGCACTTACTATTCAGCCTGGTATATGCTAACACTAAGCGGCAAATTAAAATTGATTCTGCATGGACTACCTGTGGAAATGAATGTGCAGAATGATAATATTGTGAAACTGTGACAAAAAAGTTAAACAAAATATACTTACCTGAAATATATACTCACCTGAAAAAACAAGCCTTATTCTTACCTGATGATTACCTGATGGAAAAAACATAACATGGCATAGGCTGAAAATAAGCAGGTAGCTAAAATAATGATGTGCTTAAATTAACTGACACATCCAGTGCAGCCCCAAACGTGTGCTCCAATACAATCTACTATCTTTGCAGTAGGATGTCATTTGATTCTCTGCATATCATAATTCAATATAACTAATTAATTTTTCTTCTTTTCTTTTCTTCTCAACTACAGAATCGTCAACATGTCTGCCCGTCTTCGGGTGATCCTGAAGGAAGATGTACTCTAACTTAATTTGACTTTGGGAATCCCTGAGACTCTGGCTGAATTGAAAAACATTGTTCAAAAGACATATACAATTGAACCTGATTTTAGTCTGAAGGTTATGGACCACGATTTTGACAATCAGTTTTTTACACTTTTCGATACCAAGGACTTGAAGGACAAGGACACCATTAAGGTGGTTCTGGCTGAACCACTGATTACTCTGACTTTTGAGGATTCCAGTAACACCCAAGAAAGCTTTGAGAGCAGTTGTGCTATTGAGTTACTTGAAAACATTGTTTCCAGTCCACCTGACATTAATGGGTCTTCTCCCAGGAGCACCTCCTCCCTTCGATCTGAGGTTTGGCCGGCTCAATTTAAAATACCTGCCTTCTCGATGGATACTGAGCTCATTCTAACGGCTGCGAATGAGGCTTTTAGAAAAGATGGATCCGTACTCAGTAACCCTTCTGTAAAATCCAACATACTGGATAAAATAGCGCAGAGCATCTTTGTATACACTGCTTACCCATCTCGAGTCCAAAGAGAAGAAGTTGCCGAGGCCCTGGTGTCGATGTACCCCTGTTTGAGGGACCCAGTATCTTCCAACGGTTTGTTCGGCTGGCAACACAGCCTGAAGTTAAAGATGGGCAACTTCAGAGCTAAAATAAAACACCTTGGACTTCCTGAGTTGAATGTGAATAGCCTTAAAAGGAAGGCACTGGCGGAAAGAACTCCCGCAAAAAACTTAAAAAAGCCCAAAAAATCTGAGGTAAACTACCTACCACATCATCCTCGTGGGGAAACGGAAGAAAGCCTCGAAAAAGAGAGAGTTGAGCTCCTGTACGAGTGCACGAAAAGGGACAATAAGAAAGTTATAGACGACAAGATGGCCAACACCTTCTCGCAGCGCAGGAACGATGTCATCTTTAAGAAACCACCAGTGATTGACATCAAAGCTCGGTGGCCTGCCCTTTTTGAGCTTTCCCAGGTATTTTGAACATTTTAATGTTTTCTGGTGGCAACGTTTGTTATTGAATTTATCCATTTTTAAATTAATCATTATTGCCATGTTACAGAATCACTGACATTGTTGTAACCTGTGACACTTTCTAAAGGGAGAAATTGCACATATCTTCCTGTGCTCAGTGTTAAGGTTGTGCTTGTTCTCCTCTCACAAGTGCATAACTGAGACAAAAGTGGTATAGCTATAGGTAGCTACTTAGTGTTACTATATGGGCCATTCTACAAAATTGGTGCAAAACGCTGTCCCCAAACAAAAAAAATAATTTAAAAAGCATTTAAGTATGCAAATTTTAAATGTTTACTAAGATCCTGCAATTATCTATTGAAACCCAAAATAATATTTAAAAAATAAGTATTCTAAATATATTTAAAATCCTCATTTATAGGGTACTTAACATTGGGAGGTGGCTGTCCCCAACCCCAACTCCTAAATTTCAATTCATGAAAATGATACTGAAATGATTTTTATACATTTTTCTTTTGGTGTTTTTATAAAGATCTTTTTGATTTTTTTGAAAGTGAAATGTAAAAAAGTACATTGATTTTATATTTTTTTTGTAAATCATGAAAATGCATGTAAAAAATGTTGTCCCTCATTTTTTTGTCACTACCAAAACTGTGTAGGTTTTAGTCCATAGACTGAGACTGATTTAAGCCACACCTCTAATTTTTTTTATCAGTAAGCATTCCTCTGTCCCCCTCATGCTGTGGGTGCATGGTGAGTAGCTAGGTCTCATCATTTTGAAGAAAAGTTGTTCAAAAGTCTGAAAATCAGTGTGTAACTTTAAAAGACGTCACTACCGAACGCCTATTTTCTGCACTTAAACAAACTTTTTTTGGTTTTATTGCAGAAAAAATAGTTTTTATGTGTGTGCAATAGTTCAGAAAAGTGCTAGCTAACCATGTGCTGATTATCATCTTTAAGCTAGGTTCAAAGTTAGGCTAAAATTGTCACTACCGAAACAGTCACTACCGAAACATGTGATGACGTTTTGGTAGTGACACGACTGTTTCGGTAGTGACAAAATGGAACACTTAATCTTTTATTTGAGGAATATAAAGAACATTTTAGCAGAGTTATGCAACTCAGAAGTATTTTATTATACATTTCATGTTAGTTAAATGTTGCATGGCATGAAAAATGTAGTTATAAAATTTTTTCTAACAATAATATGTGTCCTGCTAGCCTGTCTATGGTCCTTTAAGTCAGCATGTTCCATTAGTTAGGCTCAGACTGACACTTGTTTTTGCCACTGCTTATTAATTAGGCTACTGATGTCTTAAAATGTGTCAGTAATGTTAATCTCTATGGTTAATTTATACAGGGAGAGAGACAATATGCCATATCACAGGAGCGGAGTAAAACCAGGAGTAGAGAGATTGAGGGAGTACAGAAAAAGGTTGAGGGATGACCCTGTGAAGTACGAAGAGTACTTAAAAAAGGAAAGAGAAAGATATCAGAAACGAAGGGAAGAAGGAAAGTTGAAGAGTGTCACTGAGTTGTCTCCAAGGGAGCAAAGAAGGGAATGGACGAAAAGACAGAGAGTACACAGGAAGATGAAAAGACAGAAAGAAGTAGCTGTTTGCAGGGACACACCACCTAGCACTTCCAGTGAGAGTGAAGGGAAAAAAGGGACCAAAAGAAAAAAAGTCTGCAAATATAGAAAATTAAAGAAATTAGAAGAGAAGATAGAAGAAATGCAGAGAAAGAAAGAAAAATATAAAAAGCGATGTCAAAGATTAAGGCAGAAGATTGCCTCAGAAAAGTCTGACTCTCCAAGATCCAAAACGCAGATGGACGCACAAAAGTATAGATTTCCTCAACATGTGACAAAGACCCTACTTTTACACAACACACTCATGCATCAAATTAAAGAGAAATACAAGTCTGCGAGCTACAAAGACAAACACTCATTCAGGAGACTTCTCACAACCGGGCTACTGAGGAAGTACAAACTTGTCTCTGCAATGAGAAAATGTGTTGGTGTCTCCCACAAAGCGTTCAACAAGAGTGAAAACCACCCATGTCTTACCTTTCGGAAAAATTATAAGCAAAAAAACATTGACATCGTCAAAACATTTCTAAGTCGAGATGACAATAGTCGGATATCAGCAGGAAAAAAGGAAACGATCACAAGATTTAAAACAAAGAAACAGAAGAGGTTTCTGTCCGACACAATGCTGAATTTGTATAACAAACTGATGCTGGAGATGCCTCATCTGAAGCTATCGTATTCACTTTTCTGTAGGATAAAGCCATTTTGGATTGTTGCTCCAAACATCAGTAACAGGGAGACATGTGTCTGCAAAGTGCATGACAATGCCAAAATGAAAGCAGAGAGGCTCAAGCAGCTTGGCATCATTAAGTCACAGAGTTTGAACAAAGTGGCAGAGGAGTTGTGCTGTGACACACAGGTTAAGGCTTGTATGTACAGAGAATGTATCTCATGCAAGAACAAGTCGCTCACACATACCGAAAAGACCTCAGGAGCAGGGGTCACATGGTGGTACCAGTGGCTCACAAAAAAAGAAGACTATGAAAAAGAAAAGGATGGGAAAAGAGAGGTGATCACAGTGACGAAAACTGTTAAACAGAGATGTGAGGGCAGCACAGAGCACCTACTGGAAGACTTTGAAAAAGAAATGAAAGACAAGGTGTGCAAGCACCTCTTCAACATCCAACAACAATACACACAGCTACAATCTTTGCACAGATCTCTGAATGAAGATGAGGCTATTCTGCACATTGACTATGCAGAAAATTGGCAATGCAAATATGCAAAAGAGGTACAGCAAGTCCATTTTGGAGCATCTCACAGACAGACAACACTACACAATGCTGTTTTGTACACCACAGAACATACTCTGACATTCTGTGCCCTGTCACCTTCAATGAAACACGATCCTGCTGCCATTTGGGCTGAACTTGAACCAGTTCTACAGTTCCTGAGGGTGAACTGTCCAAAAGTTCAAAAACTCTTCTTCATAAGTGATGGGCCAACCATGCAGTATAGAGGCAAAAAGAACTTTTACTTAATGAGCACCATTCCTTTCCAAATGGGTTTTACCGCTGTGAACTGGAATTTCCTGGAAGCTGGTCATGGTAAAGGGCCAGCTGATGGTGTTGGAGCCATCATAAAGAGAACCGCAGATTCACAGGTAGCCAGAGGTACTGACATACCAACAGCAAAAGCACTGTATGACACACTCCTTCCTCTCACCAAAGTCAAACTCCTGTATGTGGATGAAGAGCAAATTTCAGCATTCAGTGCCCGGCTGCCACAGAAGTTGCCCACCATAAAGGGAACACTTGCCATCCATCAGGTGGTTTGTAATGCACCAGGCACCATTCATTATCGCGTGCTGAGTTGCTTTTGCAAGAGAGAGGCAATCTGCCCATGTTTTGAGCCTATGTCCACAAATATTGCACCACAACCACAGCCTGTATCTGCTGAACCACAAGCTCAATCAAGCTCTGGATGTCAAGGAAATCTCTGTCCAGTTGACGACATCACAGAAGACCTTGTTGGCAAGTGGTGTGTGGTTACTTATGAAAATGATCCATATTCTGGGATTATCGAAGATGTGGATGAAGGTGAGATATTTTCATTTATAATATACAAACAGTTTAATTCTCCCATAAGATATTTTCCATTCTAATATTCTATAACACTTGAATTAGCATTTGTAACATAACCTGTCATGTCCTTTGCCCTTTATTTGTCTTCAGGTGCAGTGGAGGTAAAAGTAATGCACAACATTGGACGGAACAGATTTTATTGGCCAATAATTGAGGACAGGATCTGGTACACAGCAGACAAGCTCGTCACCCTTATCTGTCCACCTCAACAGGTCACGAGCAGACATGTCCAAATAAACCCACCAATGTACAAAGCTGTGTGTGAAAAGTTAGACTGCTGAACAGACTTGTGTGTTGCGCACACACACACACACACAAACTCATTTCTGTGTTCATGTACTGTAGACTTTTGTGAAGCAGGTGATGTTTTTAACCTGTGATACACACTCAATCTCTCACTCACGCACACATACAAACTCATTTATGTGTTCATGTTCTGTAGACTTTTGTGAAGCAGGTGTTCTTATCTTTTTAACCTGCGATACACATTCAATTTCTCATTCACACACATCAGAGACGACAGGCTGATGAAATGCACACTGTGGCTTTTTTCCTGTTTAAAGAGGACCTATTATACTACTTTTCTGGTCTTAATTTCTTGTTTTACACTGCTATAGAGCTGTTAAGCGGAAGTTGCTTACTTCCGGGGCATGGGACCTATTGGCTCGAAAAATTACAACGGTAGTCAATGGAAAGAAATGTATTATTTTCTGGTCCCAGTCATGAAATGCCTTCGATTACACATATGTTTTGTATGGATTTAGATGGTATTTTTTCGTGCAAAGAATGGAACAATTTAGCGAGTAGAAGCTGGATACGGTCAGGTTTTGTGCAGAGCGCTTTTGTGGACTACAGCTCTTTGCTGCTCTTGACACTTATGATATACGTCACCACCACTGGCACCTGCTTAGCTCAGAAACATGGCTGTGTCTTTAATGCACTTTACCGCCTTTTTTCAATGACAAGATAAAAGTCTTCAGCGTGGCGAAAATCACTACACAAGTGGACATGTGTAGTTTCAATTTCTCGAGTGGGGAGATTGTTGGCGTTGTCCACGCCAGCCATTAGCATTAGCATTAGCACTGTCAGTCGAGAAGTGGAGGGAATGTGTTGAGGTGACGTCACAGAGGCGACAAGACTTGTAGTTGTTCTCGTAACATTTTTCCAAAAGCCGTTAGACGAATAATCATACAACATACCGTCAAACTCTTCACATGAAAAATGATCATTTAGACCCATACAAAACATATATGTAATCCAAGGCATTTAATGACTGGGACCAGAAAATAGTAGATTACTTTCCATAGACTCCCATTCATTTTTTTTCAGCCGATAGGTCCCATGCCCCGTAATTCCGCCACTTCCGCTTAACAGCTCTATAGAGCAACCTGACACGAATCACATCACAAAAAACTATGTAGATTTTCGGGAAGCTCTTTCTCTTATTTTGGCGATCCAGCACGTCCTGTCAACACTTCAGTGTGTGTGCTTCGGCAATCTCCGCTCCCTCCGCCTGTGCATCGGCCATCTCCGCTACCCTCCCCCCCCTCCTGCAAACCCCACTCCGTTGTGATTGGTTACCTTCCTTCCGGAACACTTTCAGTGGCGGGAAGCGCGAGCATGGACCTATAAGGGCGCGAGGCAGACGCGAGGCAGACGCGAACAGGGAAGTGACAGCATTACCATACATGGAAACATCCGCGTGGTGAAGTCACGAAGTTTTATGCGACATCACGAATTATGAAAGGGTAGACCGCTTTGAACACGTGACTTCTCGACTGGCTAGAATAGTGTTTAGTGCTTGGCACAGACACCCCAGACGGTCAGCAGGGAATACGTCGAAATGCATGTAAGTCATTATTTGATAATTTAGTATGGTTAAGCATGACTATGAATCATCATAACAACGTTTATAGGTCATAAAAGTCAAAAAGCATCATAGGTCCTCTTTAAGAAGAAGAGGAGTAGTGGAGACTTGTGGCTCAGTGATCTAGAACAGAAGCCTCATTGTGGTGTTGCTGTTTTGTTGACTTTAACTTTTAGTAATGAAATCCAACTGTGTGCTTATAGAACCAAATGAAATGAAAACATGTAGGTATGTATGGATGTACACCCACAGGCACCTGTTGATGTTGATACAAATAATACAAAAAAAAATATGTCAGCTCTAATACGGTTTTTCAGTGTTGCTGTACATAATAAAACAAAGTGATTCTTAAACAGTTTATATTGTAAGATCTTTCTTGATTAGGTAGAAAAATCAACATGTTACGTGTTCTCACTTGCAGTCTCCTCAAGACCGAAACTATCAGTACCTCTTCAGTGTGATGTAATATGAAATTCAAACACTGTTATGCCATTTTCAGATATTTAATGTCAGATGTGTGTCTTATATATACTTGTTTAACATTTATGAGTTATTAGTTATTTTTGTTGCCTAACATAAAATGATCACAGTCTTATTCAGCCGTGACAAACAAGGTATTGTCGTCACTACCGAAACAGTATTGTCACTACCGAAACTGCCGTCACTACCGAAACATGAATGTTTTGTCAAAAATAAAGTATATTGAATTATCAACTTAGATATTGTGATGGTGTTTGGTTCAGTGTGTATTAAAACTAATGAATCCTTAAGTTTGTAATCATTATGATAAACTTTGTGCCCTTTACAAAGTAAATTTGGATTCAAAATCCATCGATTCTGATAAATCACGCTTAAACGCTTTGTTAAAATTATATACTTTTTAATTTACCTATGAATTTTGAAAAATACTATTTAAGAAAAATATATTTACAAGGTGGATGTAAAAAAAAAATAAACAAATCAATAAAACTCTTAATTTTATGTGATATTTCATTGTGTTTCGGTAGTGACAAATTTTGGAAGAGGAAAAATGTTCCAAAACTGTCTGAAAATACAAAATGAGAATTAATTGTACAACTACTAGAAATGTGTACCTTGGATATTATACAACTAACATACCTGAAAAGTTAGGGGGAAAAGACACATTTATTTTAAGATGTTTCCAACTGGGACTTTGCACCAATTCTGTAGAATGGCCCATATACCAGGCTGAATAGTAAGGGCTGCGTCTGTGTCTGTTTCAGAGGTAGCCCTTACTATTCAGCCTGGTATATGCTAACACTAAGCGGCAAATTAAAATTGATTCTGCATGGACTACCTGTGGAAATTAATGTGCTGGTGAATATATATAATGTAATGGTGAATATATATATTCACCATCCATTGACGGCTCAAGACAGTTTCTCTTGGGAAGCTGTGAAAGCTTAGTACCCCGTTAAATTTTGCCGAAGCAGTACAAAGTGGGACACAGCAGTGCTCCGCATATGTTTTAGTTTGCCTCTTGAAAAGAACCGTTTTAAGATATTTCCGTTTTTGATTCATGTTTTTTTTGTAATGCTGATTCACGTACGTCACACAGCATAGTGCATACAGCCTATTTGACCCGCACAGGAAAAGGAAATTTTCGAGCAAGTTGCTTGGCAACGGCATTGTTTGGGGTCCGAGATCTGACAACTGTATGTGCAGTCATTCATAAACACGTACAATAAATTAGAGATGAAGATAAATACCTAACAACAATAGAGTTTCTAAGTGAAATGAGTGATGCGAGTCTGATAGTGGAGAGAGATCAGAACAGATCGCTGTTCCACACACCGCGGCTCGTCCAGCTCAATTGACAGACAGCTGAGTGCTGTCTGATGAGTCGGACAGAGAGCGTCGGAGGGATCCTCTGCCTCAAAACATGTAAGCGTGTGAAAAAATGAATGAATAATCAATTAGAACTTACCTATAAATAAGTGTACCATGTTACTGTTTATTGTATTTAGGATTTTAGCTCATTTGGACGCTGTTTTGACGGTCTGTTTTCACTGCTATATTGGTGATATTATATCTACTCAGTTTCGTTACAGTCTCCACGAAATGTAATTAGTGTTTGTTGGGTTTATCAAACTTGCGTGTAAGACAAGAAACCCAGGTGTTAGTTCAACCAGACAAATGAGACACAGACACAATGATAGACGGAGACCAAATGATCATTTTACTTGCCAAGGACAAGGAGAGCGGTTGGCGCAGCTGGTGCTACGTCGTCAATCCGGAACCAACTCTAAACCAACTCTCCTCTCATTGGGCTTTTTATTCAATCAACTGGTGCATACAGAGCATGGATTCGTGTGTGCGTTTCAACTAATGATTGACTAATGTCTCTGGGAACTTGTTTGTTTATCCCAGCTGGGTCATGGCAGTGTGTCTTGACTGCTGGAAACCTGGTCACTCCTGGTCATGGCGATCCCAGAGTACATAGTTCGAAACGTCATGTATCAGCTCACATGCTTACATGTGAGCTGATACATGCTTACACAATGAAAAAAACCCTACAGTGTTCTTAAAGATACTTTGATTATAAAACACAGATGATGATTAAACAAACACATTTATGACTTTATATCACACTAGAAATGAACGGGTCAATTTGACCCACGTGGCGGTTACAGGTAAATAGAACGCTGGCGGTTCTAGTGTTAAAGGGGACATATGCTAAATCTCGGTTTTAAATGTGTGTTTCCAAGGTCTACTACAACAGGTTTTCATGGTTTATTTAAAAAAAACATTAGTTTTCTACCACTTACCATTTCTTCATCGCCTTTTCTGCTCTCTATCTCAAAAGGTCGGTTTTGACATCCACCCCCCCCTTCGCAAAAATCCTAGTCTGCTCTGACTGGTCAGATGTACATGGGCGTGCATGCACCGCCATGCTCATTTACTCAATACCTAACCATATGGGCATGGCACACGCCCAGCTGTCAGTTTTGTTTACTTTTGGCCAATGCAGCATGGAGATCGATGTTATCATGTTTAGCTTCATTTCTACAGCAAATGTCAGAACACCAACCACTTCTAAACCAAAAGCTTTACAACTGAACCTGGTTAGGCAGGAGTCTGAGCTGAAAACTGAACATTGTATCAAGATTTCTGGTTTCCCTGACATTATCCTCAGGTAAATACAGTTTAAATATGTCACAGTCAATAACAGAATATGAGTTAAGTATTTATGCATTAACTCTCTAAACTTGTAACATACGTTTTATGTATGTCTCTACAGGTTAAACTGGGGAATGATCTACAATCCAGTGGAGTGAAAAAGCTTTGGTTGTGAAGCCATGCTGAGGTAACATGTAAACATGTACAGTAACTAGGCAGGAAAGGAATGTATCATGTCAAGATTCACTGTAAAGGCATTATCTTTTGTAAAAAAAAAAGTGTTGAAATAATTAGTCAGAACTGCAAATTATCTGACACCCTTTCAATATCTAGTAGATAATGTATCATTTGTATTGTGATCACACATTTATAATAAAGTTTTACCGTTAAAATGTATTGTGTTGCTTACTGTCACTGTTTGCTTCGTGTAGTAAAGGATTACTTGAAACTCACATTTTCAGTCAGGATGTTGGACTAGTTTTCTGACCGATCTACATGCATTGAAATACGTTCTCTTTGAAGATTTTTTCTTATAAAACAGTATCATTACATTTTAAAAACATACTTAAAAATAAAGCAGTTTATTCATAGCCAGTGAAATGGAAATATAAAGTGTACATATCAAACAGAAGCAAAGCCATAACTTGTATGTGACTGTCCAGTTGTTGTTGGGCCCTGAAGAAGACCACCTGTCCCACTCTGGAACAGATAGTGTGGTTATCAGGTCACTCATATCTGTAAAACATGACACATTCAATGTTACATCATGTAGCCTAGCTGACATATACATCATATATCTGTAGTTATGGCAAAGCTACAAACTAATGAAAATATATTTGTTCTTCCATTATTAAATAATAATTCAGTATAGCCCTTGCTCAAGAAGCAACAAGTTCTGAGTGATACTGTGTGCTTTTTGAACTATTATGGACAGGAAACAAACAGCAGCAGAGGCAACTTACAGTATTCCTGTCTATTATAGTGTACATTACACTGGAGATGTAACAGGCCTACTGCTGCATGTACCACGACTGCTTGCATAACTACACTCTCAACAACAAACTAATACTCATCAGTTTCCAACCATAGATAGTATATAAAATGGATGCAGTATCCGTGCTGACATCAGTTATTCACACGGCATCCAATAATCCTGGTTTACGCGCATCGCCATCTTGTGAGATTTTTACTCCGCCTCACGTCGGGGGGAGGGAGATAGCCAACGTATACCTCCGAGGCAAAGTGACGGACCAACCAAGCCCCAACCTCAGCGATTTTTACCAGCATCCAATAAGGAAGTGACCACAACTGTAGTAACCGGAAGTGCCACTAGGGGAGTGGTGCCAAGACCGAGCAGTTTTTCTTTGACTCACTTGTTAGATAGGCCATTTTCAAAGGCTGTGTTCGGAAAGCCATACTAGCGTCCTACATCCTACATACTCACCATCTATTGCATACTGTCTACTCAAAGATCGATTGTGTATGCGAGTTGCGTCGAAACGTCTTCAGTTGAAGTATACTCAAGCAATGAAGAATTTCTTCTTCTTCTTATAAGATTCAGGCAGTTTAGACGCTGTTAAGCGTATAACCGCCCTCTACAGGTTAGATATTGAACTAGATTTATACAGTCCTGTGTTCATCATCTATGTTTTATTATACTATCTATGGTTTTAGACCTCTTGTTTTACAATTATGTTTTGAGGCGGAGGATCCCTCCGACGCTCTCTGTCCAGCTGTGTGGAACAGCGATCTGTTCTGATCTCTCTCCACTATCAGACTCACATCACTCATTTCACTTAGTAACTCTAATGTTGTTAGGTATTTATCTTCATCTCTTAGTAACTCTAATGTTGTTAGGTATTTATCTACATCTCTTATCTATTGTAAGAGTTTATGAATGACTGCACGTACAGTTGTCAGATCGCGGACCCCAAACAATGCTAGCAACTTGCTCGAAAATATTTCATTTTCCTGGGCGGGTAGAATTGACCCAGTGCATTGTGGGGCGGTTGAGTAGGAAAAGTATACAATCGATTCATACCCAAAATCTTCCCGGAAGTTAGTACTCATCTGGGAATTTCTTGCATACCCAACCGTCACATACTCAAATTGAAGTCAAAATGAGTATGAGTAGGACGTTAGTATGGCTTTCCGAACACCAGACCCAACACTGTGGATGAGCTTAAGGCCGCTATCGAAGCATACTAGGCCTCCATAACACCTCAGCAGTTCCACAGGCTGATCGCCTCCATGCCACGCCGCATTGAAGCAGTCATTTCTGCGAAAGGATTCCCGACCAAGTATTGAGTGCATAACTGAACATAATTATTTGAAGGTTGACATTTTTGTATTAAAAACACTTTTCTTTTATTGGTCGGATGAAATATGCAAATTTTTTGAGATAGGGATTTTTGGTTTTTCTTTACTTTTTTGCCAAAATCATCAATATTAAAACAATAAAAGGCTTGAACTACTTCAGTTGTGTGTAATGAATCTAAAATATATGAAAGTCTAATGTTTATCAGTACATTACAGAAAATATTGAACTTTATCACAATATGCTAATTTTATGAGAAGGACCTGTAAATTAATAGTTGTTTCCTGAATAATAATGAGATTATTCGCGAAGTAAACATATTCGGATCGATCATCTCATTATCCGTGCTCATCCGAATAGGCCTACATGTGCGGATTCTGGCTCATCCCAGTGCAGCCGACGCTCCAGTCGCCATTGTCCCGAGCATGCATTGAACATAGGCTATATGACTGGGGGTTGTCACTAACTTTCATAAAGCCTTTGGTATGAGCGCAGAATTACAAGTTATCTTTCACCTCGTAGTCCGACATGGAAGACATCTCACTTTACGCCAGTTAGATGCTTTTAATGTGAAACTGAAGCTGTAGGAAATGGTCAGTTTCCATTAGCAGTAACTTAACTGCGGACTAATAATATGATTTTTAATGCACCAATAGGTATAATGATATTTTAACTCAGTGCCATGACTGGGCCGGCCCTCGCAGCCCAAAACCCAGAGCGGCCCACCAGGATTGCTCCCGGTTCTCCCGATTAGCCACTCCGAGCCTGAATTCACCCCCCTCAGTGTTGTCATGGAGATATGACCTAAACATACAGACTAAAATGGTTTTGTGGCCCAGGCTGTAAATAGGTTTAATAAGACTTTGAAAACGGCCTCTCTAACAAGTGACTCAAAGAAAAACTGCTCGTCTTGGCGCCACCCCCAGTGGCACTTTCTGGTTACTACAGTTGTAGGTCACTTCCTTATTGGATGCCGGTAAAAATCGCTGAGGTTGGGGCTTGATTCCAAGCAGAAGAAGTCGTGACGTGTGATTTGACCATGACAGAAACCAGTATAGACAAGGTCTTCACAAAGGAAGTGTGGTGTACTGTTCTATATAACATTATGTATGCAAAGCGTATAGAATATTTATATTTCCACCGCTTACTTGAAAAGCCCAGGGAATCCTCAGCAAATCTTTGTAACCTATACTTTTGTACAATTCTGCCTGTGTTGTCACTTTGGCAATCATTTGTCTCTCTCTTTCTTTTGTGGCCTGCTGATATTTTTTGCCCTGATGTCTTTAATCTGTGACTGGTGATAGCACGTCTTCCTGATTCTGGGGGTTTACAGGGCAATATGCTGTTTGCTTATTCACCTTTGACCGCATGGTGAATCAGAATTTATCTTAAAACATTTGCATCTCTTTTTGTATTTTTCTTACTTTGTGAAGTTTTTCCTGAAGTTGATGATTTTCTTTATCCAAGCTGTTTTTGTCTTTTTTCTTCCTCTCCACATGTTGCCTAAAATCAATAAATTAGTCAACACCTCTGTGATGGCGGCCAAAATGGCCATAAAATGTATATTTATTAATAAGTGAAACCATCACATGGAACCTCAACAGTTAATAGTACGTATTTTCCTCCAGTTTTCTCCACTTAAAACTCATTTTCAAACTCTTTCTAACACTAAACCTAGTCATTCATCTAACTTCTCATTACTAACCTTGAAGATCCTGTCTGTGGGCACTGCTCTGGGCCTTGCTCTGGAATTTGTGGAGGAGTGGTGAATACCCTCAGCACTTCTCTCCTTTCCTTGATACACTTGTAAACTGCTTTCCACCTTGTACATTTCTGTCGCTTTTCTCTTTCACTCAGGTCACAGATTCTTTTTCCCAGTGCCTCAACATTTCTTCTCCAACTCTCGTGCTCAATCTGCAGGTATTTCTCCCTTCTTACAGGATCGTCTTTCAACCGTGCACGATACTGCCTCTGCCTTTCTGCTGCGGTTGTTTGTGCCACGCTGGACTCGTGTGTCTGTAGACGTTTTAGTTGATGTAAAATATTCTTTCAGAGCAATTTACATGAGACGTGAAAATCTACGCAGAAACTGTGACAAGAATAGAAACCCCTTTAGTCTTTAGCAACGTGTAAACAACTCATGCAGTGTTTGTTTTAAATAAAAAGAAAAGGAACAGTGGCTCTTAAACTAGTTGGTATAAGGTCTGCTGCTCAAACCCCCACGCTTAATTTTCCAGAGTTTGAGTGTATTTCTGCTCGGAGGAAGTTTTAAAATGTGGAAGTTTTAAAACGAGGCTGCGCCCGGATAGCCGCCGCTATTGCTATCCAGCAGCCTGAGTTCATCCCCACACATTATTTCTCTCTTCAGTAACGTGAGTGATTACTGCACACTGTCTGTGTGTGTGTGTGTGTGTGTTTGTGTGTGTGTGTGTGTGTGTGTGTGTGTGTGTGTGTGTGTGTGTGTGTGTGTGTGTGTGTGGCAGCCCTGCCCTCACAGACGGGGAGACTCACTCACAGCCAACATGAGTCACATACACATTTAACACGAGTGCAGCTCGTAAGTGACCGGAGTGATTTTGTCAGTTTGGTTAACAGTCCGAGTGATATTTTGTTGAACTCCTATAGCAGCGCTCATGTAATGTCTCTCGTCATCAAATTACTCGGTCAGAATCAACTGCTGTATATTTTGTTTGGAATTTGTACTAGGCCTATATAACTGTTTATAAACTAACTTCTGTCAGCAGATTGATATGGCAGAGCAAGTAGTGATCAATCAAAACATGTCAGCTATGTACATAACAGTTCGTAACCCATAGTAGAACGGGGGAACTACCCTAAAATTATCCAAGTGCATTGTAGTAACCATTGTTGAAGCAGAGTTTATTTTCAAGCTAATTTGTCGTTTGCATATTTTACATTTCCCAAATCTTTCATATAATAATATATTCTTGTATTATTTTACACTGCACTTCAGTGCTTTTTCAATCTCTGGTTAGAACCAAACTAGATAAACCATACTACATTTAATTAGGGCCCGAGCACCGACCGGTGCGAAGCCCTATTGAAACCGCTAGGATTTTTATTCTTTTTATTATTATTCTTCTTAGTCATTTTTGGCACTTTTCACCCCCTTCCCATCGAAAAAAAACGGAAAAACTTTGCAGACAGGTCAGACCTGCAAAAAATTGCAACTTATCAGTGGTTTCGGGATTTGTGCATTAAAATTGTTTTTAAGGAAATGCATGCTCAAAAATTGGGCTAGAAGCCTGAAACTTCCGGACAACATGTAATGGCCCAAGGCGCACATAAATGCAATTGTATGTCATTGGCCAAAATCAACAGGAAGTCGGCCATGTTGGATTTAGTGCCTAAAATCGCCAAAACCATAATTTCGCATTTCGACGAACTGTTCCTAGAGTTTTTACGCCAGGGACGTCAAACCACTGCTCAAGTACTCAAAACGCTTGCCCGATGTTAAATTGCGAAAAGATTTCAACGGCACAGTAGTACCAGTGATCTATTGGGGGTCAAAGTTGACGTAAACATCATAATTAACGAACCTCATGAAACTTTAATTCATCATAACTCAGGCTGTGTTATACCTAGCTGCACCAAATTAATAACCCAAATGTATCTTTGCAGACCCCACAAAAAAGCCTCTTGAAGCCCCGCCCCAAAATCAACAGGAAGTCTTTTAATTTGAAATATGTGAATTTCTGACTCAAAAATCATCAAAATGTTCAAAAATTAACAGCTCCTAGCAGGAACATATTTAGAAAAACGTCCAGTGTAGGGACACTCATAAGACATGGAAGATATACCAAAAAAAAATTTGTTTGATTCCGAATAACTATGACGAGATGGGAGCCGATATTCGCCAAAATGGCGTCTAAAGTCAAAACTCCACATTACTCTGCAGGATTGCAGAGCAAAGTGGACTCATAACAACTTTTTGTGCAAAAAAAAATATGATAGGGTACGTCCTCCGACATGGAAGATGATATACCCAAAAGCTTGTTTTATCCGGAATAACCGTCTTGCAGAACGGGCGCCTCATTCGCCAAAAAAACATCAAAAATGAACCTGATGAACCCTTTGAATGATCATAACTCAGGCCGTGTTATACTTAGAACCACACAATTTTATACAGCAATGTACAATCCCAGTACAAACAAAAAAGCCTCTTGACGCCCCGCCCCAAAATCAACAGGAAGTGTTCTTTTTAGCAATATTCACCATAAAAACAGGAAGTTGCCCTAACTCCACCATACTCTGTCTCATCTTCTCCAAATTTGGTATGGTAAATGACACCCAAGGCCTGAGAGAGCCCAAACACTAATATTCATACAAAGTGAGAGCGCCATCTGTCAAAACGCCTTCGCTGTAGCTTGGCGTCTACGATGTTGACGCCAAGATGCTGTAACTCCACTATACTCAGTCTGATCTTCTCAACATTTGATAGGCTTAATGAGACCCAAGGCCTGAGTAAGCCCACACAATAATATTAAGAAAAAGTGAGAGCGCCAACTGCTGGGTCAAGTAAATATTGCATGCTAGTTATTTACCTTCAAGTCCTACACACTTTATCAAATCAACCTCAAAGCAGCTCAGGGAGGTCTGGAGACAGCCACCATGATAACACGGGAAGCTGGTTCAATCAGCTGAGATGCTTTCGCCATAGCTTGTTTTATGTGCCACAACACAGGAAGACACATTCATTCTTCATTAACAACACTCTAAGACAGGGGTGGCCAACCAGTCAGAGACAAAGAGCCACATTTTTTACTGTGTTACTGCAAAGAGCCACATCGTACACACGGGTACAAACAGTGGCGATTCCAGGAAATTTTGACTGGGGGTGGCCAAGGTGGGCCACAGAGTTAGAGTGGGGTGGCCATCGCATCCCTGAATGAATAGCATGTCATGTTTTATGCTGTACAACCAATTCAAAGATGATTTATAATCCCAAATGCCCAAATCATGTTAGTATCCATTGTAATGTTTGTCAGAAAACTAAACCCCTGAAGGGGGGTCTGGGGGCATCCCCCCCAGAAGATTTTTTTGTGTTTTTAACATGTAATCTAAGCATTCTGGTGCATTCTCGCGAAGATAATAAAGGAAAAAGTCAATATTTATTTCAGCTCAGATGAATAGTAAAATTAGCAAGACAACATAACTTGCTAGCAGCCAGATGCCTAACAACTGGACAGAGGGACGGATGACCACTAGCTTTTGACCAAATATCTTGCTAAAAAAATAAACCTTTATTTATGAAAGTCTGCCCTTGCTAAGAACATGTTACACTCGCTAACTACAAACTTTAATTTTTGTATTCAGATTTCAAAAATCTGCTGGGACACGTGCCTATCCACATGCATGGGTGGCACGCATGTCACAAGCACACTTATGCTGTTTTCAAGACCTTTGCTGACCAGAGACCAGTTCTAGTGGCCACAGTCCTACCATTAATTTAGTAATTGAAAATTGCAAACTGATCTCATATCAGTGGATTGGAGTGTTTGTGTGATGAACTTGGCAACTACCTATCAAAAAAAGTTAAGAAAGAAAAAAAAAATACATATCATCTCTGAACTAGGATACATATCAGGAAAAAAAATGTAATTAAAAAAATTAAAATAAAAAATAACATTTGAACTGGGGGGGGGGGCACTGGGGTGGCCAGTAAGATTTTAGGGGGGGGGCGTTTTTATTTTCACAGGGAGCTTGCACATGCATGCACAAGCATTATTTATTAAAAAAAAAAAAAAAAAAAAAACAGGGGGCCCCACACTAGGACTTGAAACGGGCCCCCAGATCGTTAAGGCCGCCCCTGTGATAATGACAGGACTGGACTAAAGACGACAGGGCAGTCATTTTCAACAATGAACATTGTGTGCACTGCCTCACACACACATTCTCAGTTCAACCAAGTCCACAAACAAAAATATAACAATTTAAAATAGCGTTTTTCTCTTACTATGCATGTTGCTTTGTGGGACTTACTTTTAGCATGGAGAGAGCTGAAGTGGCGCTGAAGATTTGAAGCCTTGAAATGCGCAAATGACACCTGGCATATAAGGCAGAATGGCTTGGCATAACATTCAACAAAAAATATAAACTCTCCCACTCTGTTTCGGAGCGAACTTGACACAAATAGTTTACTCACGGAAAACCTCCCTCCAAGCTGAGCGGGCAGTTTTATGTTGCGTCCGCACCAAACGTTTGCGAACGTTATGTTGCGTCCTCAATTAAACATTTGCGAACAGGCATACACATTAATAAAATAAAAAATGAAATAATAGACAACATGTAAAACGAACGTAAGAGCCGCATGAAACGTTTGCGAACATGCACACACATAGGCCCACACAAAAAAAAAGTATAAAAAAAAAAAAAAAAAATTATAATCACATAATTTGATATGAACTGAAGAGCCGCACGAAGCTGGGCAAAGAGCCGCATGCGGCTCGCGAGCCGCGGGTTGGCCACCCCTGCTCTAAGATAAACTACACCTTTTCAATTATGAAGCATTGCAGTAAGTGAAAATATTATAACACAATATATGTTGATATAGAGTCTGTACAATTACAAAAAAAATCATTTTCAAGTTGTCACCTCTATCCACAGAATGTCTGCTATTTTAAATTGTGTTTTCAACTTGCCACTAGATGGCAGTATTGCATTACAAATAGAGGGACTGAAGACTTCTCTTAGCCCAGTGGTTCTCAATTATTTTCTGTCATGCCCCCCCTAGGGGACAAAAATTTTTTCGCGCCCCCCCCCTAAATTGAAATATTATTGAGAACCTGCTAATATTTATTTATTAATCCGTACAACAACACTGTTTCTGGCATGAGCATTCTGCATACAATCACCTTAATATCAAATTAGATGTTAGATTATAAAATTAGCTGATAACTTCTGCAGCAACTTTAAAAAAATTTGAAGTTCAGTTTATTAGCTCAATTTGTAACATTTAAACAAGACAACTCAGTCTGTGTGAATCTCAGGACAGAGAAACAAGAGCAAATGATTAACTGAGGTTTGCATTTCATTCAAAACATTTCACAACTGTAAACATAGGTGGTGTTTTTTCATTATTATAGGCCAATATGCCTTCTATGATGCGAACCTATAATTGGTTAATGTTATTATTAGTGTACTTGCTTTATTTCCTTCTGAATAGCCTACAGAGACACTTGGAGACACATGTGGACGTTTATTTACTGCAAATCACGGCCTTTCGCACGGTTATGACCATACACAAGCACACATCGCGCTTCGCTGTAATTTCGCTCTGCAATGTCCCATGTGCTGCAAACTTCACCTTCCTGGTAAGAGTCCAGGCCTGAGGTCGTCCTTGCATCCATATCAAGCACGTCGCGGCAACTTCCGCGCTTCCGGCGACAGGTATTGCTGTGCCGCGCGCTCCGAAGACGCACATTCTCTTGTGCGGTCGCCCGGAGCGCCGCGGACGGCCAGGACGGCGAGCAGCACGGAGGTGCGAGGGCCCGGTCATCACTGCTTGCAGTTTTAATTGTATTTACAATCATTTGAATCTGAACTCATATATATTATGCTGAATGATGCCTTTAGCAAACATCATGCATTTTCTAGTATTTTTCTTGTAATTTTTCCATCTTTTATTTTATTGGAATGTTACACCATCCATTAAGAAATGGACACCGGATTGAAACATGGTGCCCATTCATTCCTAGGAAAGCTGCTCATTGGCACAGCGCAACATCATCCATGGGTAACTTACACGCCCCTAAAGCATGACGCGCAGTGCACGTTTCACGACATTCCGGATGTAGAAGTAAGCTACAAGACGTAGACCCGACCCCTCCACGGGCTAACGGCTAAAACTGAAAATAAAACGGCTATTAAATGCTTGAAAAAAACAACAACAAAAAAACAGAAAAAGAGACACATTCCTGTTTGACGCTTGTATCTGAGTGAGCGGGGATATCTGCTTCAGGGCTCGTATGAATTCCATTTTGTTTTACTGATCCACAGCCAGCCATAACAACTTGTATACCAGGCTTGGCCACTGGGCACTGCTGAATTGAGGAAAAAGGCACTGCTCTTGGGGGCCTGGTAGCAGGGCTGGACTGGCCATCGGGCATACCCGGCAATGCCAGGTGGGCCGGCAGGCATTTTGGGCCGGGCCGGGTCCATTAAAAAAATAAATAAATACATAAATTTATGGACCCTCGGCTGTGTGACTCGGCCCGGCCAAGTCACACAGCCGAGGGCCGAGGTCCCTTCCCTCTCGGGAGTGCCATATAAATGTGCGTGCAGGCTGTCAACTTCACCTGAAAGTTAAATAAAACTTTGTCCCAGGCCATTACTCATGATTGATTCTAGGCTGGGCCTGGCCCAATCACACACACAGCAGAGGGCCGCTCATTCAGAGGCTGCATTGAATTGTATTATCACGCATTCAACTTCTACTCTGCGATTATAAGCATCTGACGATGGTCAGTTACGTTCAGGGCCGTCGGACTGCGGACAGGCTTGGGGGGACTGCCCAAGGCAGAGGGGGGCTGCACCCAAAAAAATAAAAACTTTTTTTTTTTTTTTTTTAATGGCTCAATATAGGCCCCTGATCTTTGAAGGCCCAGAAAAATGTTATTTAGGAAAAAAAAAACAGATATCAGGGGCCTTTCATTCGTCAGTACATTTTTGTTATTTTTTAAATAACATTGTTCGGGTCTACGAAGAAACATTGTGTTGTTATCTGGCTCAGAGAGGGACCAGTCACTCATACGTTTTGGACTATAGACAAACATAGCTTTTACATGTTTGTATTGTAAGACCGCCTCTCAGAGGGCCCATCAGGACTTCCTGTATAGGGGCCCAGAATTTGGTGCAACGCCCCTGCCTCCGCATATCGTATAAATAATCATGGTGGGCTGCCATGGCCAAAAATGCCAGGGCTGATTTTTTGTCCCAGTCCAGGGGCCTATCCGAAAAGTCCAATCTCCTAACCTATAAGCCTCCTTTCCTATACCTTAACCCCTAAACATCATCGGGGTTAAGGAGAGATGAAAGGTGCTTCCTATCGAACATAGTAAAGGACAGCGCTGTTTCAAATGAATTCGACTCCACTTTTCCTAACCGACGTCATTGCGCGATGGCAAGTATTGCTGACGTGAGTCAGCGTGAAACTACACTATTCTCCGAAAATTGACTACAACAAGCGCTCGTTTGATCCATGCGTTCTTTTCATATTGGTTTTAATCAGGTTGTCGCCAACAGAGTGAGAATCACTCCCATATATCCCAATTCACATGTGGAATAAAAAGAGGCTACACTTATGTTGATGTTGAAATGAACTGCCCCCAGTAACTTCATTAAATGTGAAGTTGGTATTTTATTTTCTTATGGTGTAAATTATGTGCTACGAAAATAACTATTATGATGTTGGTCTTTTATGAGTTCTTTATTATCTTAATGGGGGAGGGGAGGGGGGTATTTTGTTTTAGCCGAGTTAAATCTTCCTCTCCTCTCTTCTCCTTTCCGCTCCTCTCTTCTGTTTTACTTCTCGTTCGTATTCGTGTAGAGTCGGTAAAGTCCGGCGGTGGCCGGTTGCTTTAAATCTTGCCGCCGTAAAGGATTATGGGATACCACTATCTACTTTCCTTTAGCATAGGTTGGTCCGGAGTAACCTATGCTAAAGGAGGGTTAAAGGATGAATCGAGGCTCCTTTCCTATGCCTTTCCTAAGCATTTTCAGAATTCGGATCACCTATCCGCCGAGTACTTCCGGTTCATCTCGATAGGAAAGGAAATTTCCTATGCAAAAAATACTTTTCGGATAGGCCCCAGCCCTGATAGTCAGGTATACTCTTCTTCTCTTCTCTCTCCAGATGCACTTTTGAAATTGTTTGCGCCACCTATGGACACCTCCTCCACAGCACCACCCATAGATGTAGCAGCATCCACAAGTGTGCCACTCCCATCCACCCCAGCACACAGTGATAAAGAATCAGGAAAGGCTTCACCAATTGACCCTGCTGACTGGCCATCCCTTTTTACTGAGAAGGACAGAACATAGTTTGTTCACAGAGGACCATATCAGATCAAAAACACGGCAGAAGGTGTCTGCATGACTATTTTTAAAAGAGTCTAAAGGCAAGAACACACTGCACTCCGCGGGGCTGCGGTTGGCCGCGCGAATCGCAGGTTCCGCGCCGCGTGATCATATTCGGTCATATTGTGTCCGCCGCCCGACCAGAGTAGCCTTCTCCTACTCTGGGGATATGCTGGTGCTCACCGGTGCTGAGGGGACCAGTCTGCTGTGCTGATGGTGCTTTACCCAAGCTAACCGGTGCTAACTTGGTTCATAAAGATAAAACTGATAGCTGTACACAGCAGGCAACAGACACAGGCTATTCACAGAACTAATGGGAGCAAACTGTGACTATTATGTTGTCATCCATCTTAATTTCCTCTGTCAGTCCTCCCGAAGCGAACGTCGGGAGGACGCTGATTAGCTATCGCGGCGCGGCCGGCGGCAAAAAGACCAATACTTTTGAACCGCTCGCCGCCCATTCGCACGGCGCGAAATACATTGACTTTCTATTTAAGCTCGCCGCTCGGCAGTGTGCAGTGTGTTCGCACCTTTAGTCAATGGAGAAAAAATCCAAAGAAGTTGACTAATGTAGTCAAAAAAGAAAGTTAGCTTGCACTGCTTCTGCTGCAAAATGTTTTCTCGGAAGGACTGGAAAAACACAAGCCACTTGCTCAAGGTCCATGAGGACAGCCAGGAGCACACTGCCCGCATGGCAGCATGGAAAGATCTGGTGGTGCATCTTGCAAAGGGGCTAACCATAGATAAGAAAGAGATGGCACTTACTTAGGCTGAGAGAAGAAAGAGATGGCACTTACTTAGGCTGAGAGAAAAAGGTGGCGTGATGTTCTCTCTTGATTGGTGGTAAATAATTCGGTCCTTAGCTTAACAAAACATTGCTTTTCAGGGACCCTACAGACACCATAAACAAATCAGACAATGGAAACTTTCTTAAAGAGGTGGAGGCCATGGACAAATTTGATCCAGCAGTATGGATCAAACTTTGATGAAGCAGTATGTTGGTATAGGGTGGAAAGTGGACATTATCTGGGCAAAATAATACAGAATGAACTGATACACTCCATCAGCTCAAAATACTGTGAACATTTTTGGAAGAGGTCAAAAATACTTTTCCATTATTTTAGGTGCAATCTAAACTAATGGAAAAGTATTTTTGATCCATGTCACAAAGAACACTTTCACTCTTATGATTGTTTCACTGGAAGACACACCACAAGTTAAAGAACATTCCATAGGCTTTCTTGTGGCAGAGGCATCAACAGGGGAACGTTTGTCAACTCATCATCAGAAGGCTGGAGGAGCTTAACATCCGCTTTGAAGACTGCAGAGGACAGTCTTATGACAACGGAGCCAACATGAAGGGGGAACAAAAAGGTGTCCAGGCTAGGTTGCTTCAGCTGAACTCAAGCAGATGCTGCAAAGAGCTCACCAGATGCAGTTGGCTACTTTGGATATTTAACAAAGTTGTTCAAACTTTTCTCAGCCGCCTTCCATAGATGGGCTATCCTCCTGAAACATGTTAAAACCACCCTCAAATCCTGTCAGTTACCAGATGGGAGAGCAGAAGAAAAAACATTGAGGCCGTCAAATACCAGGCTGGACAAATCAGAGACGCTCTCCTAGAGGTGAGGGGAAACTACTGTAGACCCTCTGGTGAGAATGGAAGCCTAGTCCTTGGCTGAAGAGGTTGGACCTTACCGCTTTCGCATTTGCACAGCCATATGGTACGGCATCCTCAACAAGACTCAGCATGTCAGTGCACTGCTGCAGTCATCATCCATGCAGCTAGATGTGGCTGTCGACCTGCTGAGGAAAACGACAGATTCTCTCACCTCCTACATAACAACAGGATTATCTGATGCACGGCTGCCAAGGAGATGTGCAAGGAGATAAAAGCAGGAGCTGTTCTAAGACAGAAGCGCCTGAGAACAACAAAAAGGCACTTTGGATACGATTCTGCAGATGAGCCTATCGATGATGCACTAAGAACATTGGAAATCAAATAGTTTTAATGTGGAGGTGGATACAGCCCTCTCTTTCCTCAATGAGAGGTTCCAGAACATTGGAGAGGTGAAAGGCAAGTTTAGAGTCCTCCTGAACTTTCCCAACATGACCAAAGTAGAACAGCTACAGCACTGTGAAAACCTGAGTGCTGCTCTGACCCATGATAGACAGCCAGTTATTGATGTAAGCTGTAACTTGCTGTGGGAATGCAAAATGTTGACATTTCCCATCCAATAAGATGTCAACCGTGAACCTCTTGACCTTCCTGCATGATGAAAAGCTTACAGAATATATCCTTATATGTGGGTTGCTCCATGAATCTCTGCAATTCAGAGCTAAAGTGATGCAATGATGTCTAAGTGATCTTGCCACCATGAGCATTAATCATGTGGTATCAAAACACCTGACATATGATGATGTTATTGATGAGTTTGCAGCAAGAAAGGCAAGAAGAGTAAGGTGGGGTGAGCCTGTAGAGGTGTGAAGTTGAGCTCAGTTCTAAATGTAGACAGCTCCCTCTGTTGGAATTGACCTGTGGCTCAACCCCGCCTCCCTTAGTTACCGTTGCTTACTCGGACAACTTGTCGCAGCTGACCGTTGTTTACAATGGCAGCTCTCAGTGTTAATGTGATTCCTCAAAAGGTGTTTGACAACTTTTGGAGCCAACAGCAACTTATATCTTCGAGGAGCCTTCAGAAAGGTCGGCAGTATGCAATGGAGGGATATATTCAACATTTTAAATTGGAATTGAATCATCAAAACTTAAATTAGACGCAAGGATCTTCAGATCCCAAAGTAAGAGAGAGAAACCTCACCTAACGTCCATCCTCATCAAAGAAAACGGCATTGAAGACCAGCATTGTTCTTGTACAGCAGGGTAAGGTATTAAATCAAATGACCATCCGTTAACTTAACATTTGTATCATACTGGAGAAGCACTGTAGCCAGATGTATTTGTTAACTGGCCTAGGATTTCATGACATTCTAGGTAGCCTACTTAGCGCCGCTGGAGTTAGTGGAATCTATCACTCTCCCTTTTAGCTTTTCTTCATTGCATTTTCTTTTTTTTTTCTTTGATGGTTCAGCCCCGTTATCAGTCATTATGACAACACAACAAGGCTCCCGCTCCCCTTCCCTCACCTTGAGGGATAGGCTTCTCAAATTCCGAAAATTGGACTGGGTGTGCGACCAGACCAAATGCAGTAATAAAAACTACAGTTGTGCTCATAAGTGTACATACCCTGGGAGAATTTATGATTTCTTGGCCATTCTTCAGAGAATATGAATGATAACACCTTTCTGCCACTCATGGTTAATGGTTGGGTGAAGCTATTTATTGGCAAACAACTGTTTTTACTCTTTAAATCAAAATGACAAAAGAAAGTACCCAAATGACCCTGATCAAAAGTTTACATACCCCAGTTGTTAATACCGTGTATTGCCCCCTTTAACATCAATGACAGCTTGAAGTCTTTTGTGGTAGGTTCTTTATTTTCTCAGATGGCAAAGCTGCCCATTCTTCTTGGCAAAAAGCCTTCAGTTCCTGCAAGTTCTTGGGCTGTCTTGAATGAACTGCACGTTTGAGATGGCCACTCCAGAACCTTCACTTTGTTCTGTTGTAGCCAATGACAGGTCGACTTGTCCTTGTGTTTTGGATCATTTCCATGTTGGAATGTCCAAAAATGTCCCATGCACAGCTTTCAGGCTGATGAGTGCACATTTTCCTCCAGTATTTTCTGATAACATGCTGCATTCATCTTGCCATCAATTTAGGCCAAATTTCCTGTGCCTCTGTAGCTCACACATCCCCAAAACATCAGTGATCCACCTCCGTGTTTCACTGTAGAAATGGTGTTCCTTTCATCAAAGGCCTTGTTGACTCCTCTCCAAATGTAACGTTTATGGTTGTGGCCAAAAAGTTAAATTTTGGTTTTATCACTCCAAATGACTTTGTTCCAGAAGTGTTGAGGCTTGTCTCTGTACTGTTTGGTGTAATGTAAGCGGGATACTTTGTGACATTTGCGCAGAAATGGCTTTCTTCTGGCGACTCGACCATACAGCCCATTTTTCTTCAATTGGGGGTGTACTTTTCAAAATATACTATTCTCACACATAGGCAAACATTTTCCACTAAAGAAGATTATGCTACAATATGTTGGGCTGGAAATTGGACACATGCTTACAACATACCAAATTTGGTTGATGTTTGTTAACCTGCCATTTGGAATTCTGCCTGATACAATTTTAAATTTCTTTATTTTGGCAATTGCCCTCTCCAAGTGAACTCTGTGAGCAGCTATCTTTTTAGTTGTGGTGACATCTGTGGCTGCCATTTGTCTGTTGGACTGAGCAAAAGGCGGAATATTTTCTTTTAGGCCAATCCCCTCCTTTTCAATAAGAAACCCCTTGTTGACCATAAGACCGTCTCCCTTATGCAGGTAGTGATGTTCTATCAGTGTCCTCATCAACCCAAGAAAGTTGCTTTTTTGAACAATTTCTTTGTCAGACAAGGCTCCAGTGAACAGAGTTGACGTAAAAAGAATAGCACCACGTGGATCACAAGCAACCAGGGATTTTAAAGTATTGGTTGAAAATTTCAGGATCCTCCAATAAGTTTATTTGCCGATTACATGCAGAGCAGCTGACTGAGAGATTGGCTTTATGAAACGCGCACATAATGTAAGTGATCACTGTATGAATAAATAGCGATTTAACACTTACATTAACATAAATAAACCACTTACTTCACCTTTAAAGGCCTACTTCACCGGTTTGAATATGAAGGTGTATTGAATTCTGAGATCCTATGTAGTATAAATGTGCAAAACAAATTAAAATCGGTTCATCCTAGTCTGAGAAAAGGCAGAAAGAGTGTTTTTTTAACCCTATATTTCTCTTTCTCGTGACATCACAGAAAGAGAAATATAGGGTTAAAAAAAACGTACTTTGTAAATATTACTGTGATGTCACAGTAAAAGACATCACAGTAATATTTACAAAGTAAGTTTTTTTAACCCTATATTTCTCTACAAGTGTCATATAAGTATGCGATTAATTAATCACAGAGCCTGTAATTAATTAGATTATTTTTTTTGATCGCTTGACACCCCTACTTTTTATCTATGGTTAGTCAGATGTGTCAGGCCTGTACAGTTGGCCTTTGTTTAAGGTAGATGCATCTCTCCATCTCCGGCCCTGCTCCCTGGGAACTTCCCTCCAAGGCATGTGCCTTTCACTCCCTTCCTTCCACTCCCTGCACCTGTTTACAAAATGAGAACATTTAGATCACGTTATAAATGTATGATTGTTAGTTGATTATATAAGAGTAAATGTACATATTATATGGTTGGCTATAACATCATATAATATTGGAAATATTTTCCTGTCAATTGCCATAGTTGTAAGGAAGTCACATTTATATTTTTCTGGTATGTGAGAGATAATGACATTTCTATGTGGCCATACGGGGAGTTCCCCAAGTACACCAAACATGTAATCTATCCATGAGTTGAACAAAGTGCTTACAGTGCGTTCAGGTATCTGAAGGCCAGATCCTTTAGGTCAGGGATTCCCAAAGTGTGGTGCGCGCACCCCTGGGGGTGCGTGAGCTGCTGCTAGGGGGTGCGCGAGATGAAAAATGTATTTTTGCGGAAATAGGTCGTAAAAAGTCGGGTCGTGTTTTCCAAGTTGTGTTTATTTTCTTTTTTTAATCGGGTGGAAACACTGGCTGTGCTCTCAGAAGCGGCCGGAGCGTTTGTGCGCTAAAAGAGAGAACGCTTTGTGTGGAGAGAAAAAAGAGGCACGGGACATCCACAAAGCCGATTCAAAGCCATTATGTTGCCAGTCAACGTGTCAGAGGCAGGAATCGGCAGAGCGATCGACTGTGGCTTTTTAGCTGCTGCAGTTGTGCTGAGGAGAAATGCCAACTGCGCTGTCCTTTTATGCACTACCACTGCTGCTGTAATGTTCAGATTTCATCATTTGCATCAAAGCCCTGATGATTTTAAGAATGAGACGCTTTATTTAAAGACCTATGATGCTTTTTGACTTTTATGACCTATAAACGTTGTTATGATGATTCATAGTCATGCTTAACCATACTAAATTATCAAATAATGACTTACATGCATTTCGACATATTCCCTGCTGACCGTCTGGGGTGTCTGTGCAGAGCACTAAACACTATTCTAGCCAGTCGAGAAGTCACGTGTTCAAAGCGGTCTACCCTTTCATAATTTGTGACGTCGCATAAAACTTTGTGACGTCTCCACGCGGATGTTTCCATGTATGGTAATGCTGTCACTTCCCTGTTCGCGTCTGCCTTGCGTCTGCCTCGCGCCCTTATAGGTCCATGCTCGCGCTTCCCGCCACTGAAAGTGTTCCGGAAGGAAGGTAACCAATCACAACGGAGTGGGGTTTGCAGGAGGGGGGGGAGGGGAGCGGAGATGGCCGAAGCACAGGCGGAGGGAGCCGAAGCACACACACTCAAGTGTTGACAGGATGTGCTGGATCGCCAAAATAAGAGAAAGAGCTTCCCGAAAATCTACATAGTTTTTTGTGATGTGATTCGTGTCAAGTTGCTCTATAGCAGTGTAAAACAAGAAATTAAGACCAGAAAAGTAGCATAATAGGTCATCTTTAAACGCTGTCCATGTGATGGTGGTGATTGTCACTTTGTGAGCTATAAACTGAAACCAACGGAGATCTCGGAGGGCTTCCCCTCGACAACGTTAACGTTCCCCGGTTATCATTTCAGCTTTAAACCACAGTGTTATAGCTTTCGTTTCAGCACTAGGCTATGTGATTAACTATGCGCATTAAATAAATGCTGCGTCTGATAGGAAAATATTTCCTGTGTTCTTTTAACCAGAGTTGAAGAAGGAAAAACAAGTAGAAGATGTATTTCAAAGCTTAAAGATTTATTATCTAAATTGAGTGAGCAGAAACATGTAGGCCTACATGGAGCTTACTGGATTCTCAAAAAGCGTCCCCAGTAAGACTGAAGACAAAATGGTGGGACATAGTGTTTTATGGAAACAAATACATTATTTCTGATTGGTTGACTATGTGTTAGAGGCTGGCCGATGACGTCTTCTTCTTGCTGGTCTTCATAAGATACATTTCATGTTTTACTAAGAGAGTGCTCATAAGAGAGGTGAAGGGAGGGTGCGGGGTCGTTGCTAGGCCGGTTGTCATGTGCAGGCACATCCCACACAAATAGTTCTCCCCTGACCTTGGGCAAAGTACCTACTGAAACGGCTTGCCTCAGTGTTGTTATGTGTCTCTGTAAATGGTGAATGAATGTGAAGTTACTAAACATACAAAAGTGTATAAGTTTAAAAAGCACATGAGTATAAAATTAAGATTATTCTGACACGTCTCAGATGCCAAGGACAGCAGCGAGGATGACCGAACCAGAGCATAGGAGAGATGACAGCGAGAGCGATCACAGCGGGGCAGAGGAATTTGCGTGTGAAGAATAGTCTGTGGTGAACACATCAGAGTTTGGTCTATTTGCACTATCCTTATGTTTATTTGCAATGAAGAAAAGTGTTTTTTCCAATGTGTTTTTATTTTCGTATATTATTTAAATAAATAAAATTGATTGAGTTGAGTTTTGAAAAACGGGTGGTTCGTCTTATAATCGGGGTTGTCTTAAGGTGCCAACACACTGCACACCGCGGCGCGATGGTTGGCCGAGCAAATCGCAGGTTCCGCGCCGCGTGATCATTTTGGCTCATTTGTGTCCGCCGCCGGCCGCCGCCTGATGACTCATTGAATGTGCACGCCCAGTTTCTTCCCGCTATTTACATCTCTCTCATCATCGTCATCATCCTCACTGATTTGTTTTTGATGGGAGCGTCTCTGAAGTATTCTGCCTTCATCATCTCTGCCATCGGCCCTTGTATTGGTCTCACTGCAACTCTCACACATTTCTCCCCGCCACCTGCCACCCAAGCTTCGTAAACACACCCATGCGCCCACACACACACGCACATATGTATCCATGGCCGTGCATATACACACTCACGCCGGCATATCAACATGTAGAGAAAACCCAAACAGATTTTCCCTTTTTCCAGATTTGTTTTCACCTCTGATATTGTTGTGATGTTTAGGGAAATGTTTGGAAGTGTCAGTTGTCATATTTAGGTTGCATTGTCTCCGCATATTCACTCATCTGCAGTACATCTTCCCTGGCTTTCTCTCCTTCTCTCTTCTATAATGTGAGTATATTCCTTGCTCCTTTTATTAAAAGGTGTCTCATTAAACTGCTGTCATACATTTTATCGATGTGTTGGAACTCTCTCTCTCTTCCTTAATTTTTCCCTTCATCCCTCCTTTCCCGACAGCACCGCCAGCCAGGTTTCACGTGTCTTGTAGCTCAGCAGACTCACCCGAGTGACGTCGGGAGGAGCTCAACGCTGAATGGCCATCGCAGCGCGGCCGGCGGCGAAAAGTTCAATATTTTCAACTTCTGCGGCGGCCGCGCCGCCCCTGGCCGCGCCGCGTTAACCGCTCGCCGCCGGCCACTGATTCGCGTGGCGGCGCTCGAAATACATTGACTTTCTATGTAAACTCGCCGCGCGGCGATGTGCAGTGTGTTGGCACCTTTATACTCGGACCAATACGGGTACAGTGTTTTTTCCCCACACAATAAAGACATGTAAATAAACATTTCCTTTGTAAAGTTTAGAATCAAAAACTTGAATTTTAATTAATAAATAAATGGGGGCTATTCAAAATGAAGCGAAGTTATCTTCTTCTACGCATATGCGCACCTAGTTTGTGGCCTCTACATTCTCGCAATTTATTTAAAATAACTGGCGTTCTAATTTTATTTCCATAACAAGTGTTATGATGACGGGGTTGTTTGCTCCACGGTCATTTAAACTTGCTGCAATTGTTGCTCAACGTGACTCAAAATATTAGGCTATAATATTTTCCCCATTTTATCTGCTTTCTGCCCCTTGTTGTGATCGTGATTATTTTATTATGTGTGTTATGGTCATTAGAGGATGATTGAACATGCCACCTTTAATATGCCTATAAAAAAAGCTTGTTGCATTTTTTTTTTTTTTAAAGGTGTGGGGGTGCGTCAACCCGGTTGGGACATAGAAGGGGGTGCACAGCTAAAAAAGTTTGGGAACCGCTGCTTTAGGTCAAAGTTTTGACCTAACTTCATTAGAACAAGTACTAGTTGGTGACGCAGTGGCATTTCACACAAATTTCTGTCCACCCGCTTATACATCAATGGGACACTAGTTCGTGGTGATGTTTCATTGCTTGGCACTCCAAAAACAGTGCATAGGTTGTTGAATTTTTCATAACTAAATCCAGTGCAATATTGGAAATATTTTTTTATTTCGCTGTGGTGCACAATTTCAGGTGTCAGCCTCTTTGGAATTATATTTTTTCTCAGTGCATAAATGTCTGCATCCCTCTGAGCCAGCTTTCAATTTTACTAACTCCCCTGAAGACACATGTTGGTCTACTTGTGGTTGGTCTTCCTCTGGGTGCTGGGTTTCCACTTGGTCCTCTGGCCGCAGAGCTTCCACTGACAGCTGCTCTTCCTCTAGGTGCTCTGCCAATACAAGTTTAGGGTTAATCATGGTGATCAAAATAATAAATTCATTTTGAAATGAAGCATTGTAATTAAGCCAAAATTAAGGTGAGGCAAATACAATATAGAACATGTTTTATGTCATTGCTTTCTTATAACTTGTTATAGTTTTACTCATTACTTTATTCTCTCTTCTTTTAGATTCCACTTTTACAAAAACCGACATCCTTGATCTCATCCAGATCTTGTTCTGAGGCAGAAAACATCCCTAGGCCCCTCTCTCCCGACATAGAGATACCTCCAACACTACAAAACAACCACAGCTTCAGTCTGGAGGAAGATAGGAAGCTTCAGGTAGAGACAAAGGCTGCTTATGACAGATGGCGCAATGAGCGAGAGGGGAGACTAAAGGCCCGTCTACACCAAAGATTTGCGACGAGACGGCTTGAGACGCCTTGCAACGAGCCCGTCTGCAACATTCTAAAACCATTCAGGTTTTATTCATCATTCATACATGACTCCTGTCTCTTCTGCCATTGGCCAAGAAGTTAGTGAGCTGGTACAGCTCAGCCGCTTCTTCTCTGCATCTCCGAACGGAGTGGTGCAGCCCGCCTCTTCTTCAAGCACCATCCGAGGTGCTCAGTCTCTTTTTCTCCTCGCCTCCACCGAGAGAGGTTGGAGGACACTCTACTCTACAACCTCAAGGATGGTAGCACGCTCTCTCCTGCCTTGCTAACCACCCCAGACATTCTTGACCCAGACAAGCTCTGGTCTCCTTGATCCAGGCTCTACAGCATGGCCTGTCCAAACAGCCGTGAAGCCCCTCTCTACCAAAGAGGAACAAGGATCCACCCTGTTGCTCCAAGCAACTAAAGAGCAACCAGAAGAACCAGGGAACGAACCAAGCTCCCACCAAGGCCAGACCCTTAAGACGAAGAAGCTAAGAATCAAGCTAAGAGCTACAATATTATTGGGAAGTCCGCAACCAACAAGTACAAGGATTCTGTAGCCTTCAGTGTTAAGATCATATCACCAAATTTATAATAGTAATTATTTATTTGATTACATTATTTTATGGAAATGATCATTGAGACTAGGATTTATTATTATTGATTTATTTAACTGAACATTAAATGAATTAACATTTGAGAATAAATCATTGATTAAACGAGACAATTTGCTATTATTTTTCCATTCTTAAATGAATGGTGGTGCCCCTTTGAACTTTAATAAATTATGAAAGTATTAATCTTCAGTTAATTTCTAATAGCAAAATTAATCTGAACCACCTGTAATCGATACACTAGTGTCAAACACAACCCCACAACCCGAAGCAGAAACATTTAATTTCATTTAACTTTTATTTATCCTCGAGAGACCAATTGAGGGGTGACCCTCATTTTCAATGAAGTCGAGTTCAAACAAATTCAAATTAAAAACAACAATACATAAACAATATTCAATGCAAATACATCAAGTACACAACAACAGGTGAAGAGAAAAACAATTGAAACATTACACAGTGGTCAAACCACGATCAAAGACAAACCACCCCTGAAAACTCCATAATAGACACAATAGTCCTAGAAGATGACGCAGAGAGTTCACCACCACAAACCAAACGCCCCAGAATGGACCAAACAACCCAGAGGTCACACCAACAAAACAACCAAATCCCTCAAAAAGCAGTTGCTTTGCTGATCCACCAGACTTCAACATAACATTCAATTTGGATACCAGTCCCATCAAGACTCCTCCTCCACAAAGGACCCACAGCAGGTTCACACCGGTAAAATAACGGATTCCAGACATCCCACAAGGGACCCCCAGAAAGTTCACACCTGTAAAAAAGCGGGTTCCAGACATCCCACAGCTACCAACAACAGTGTTTTCTCCTTGCACAGTCCATCAACACAAGGGTAACAAATGCAAATTGGACATTATCCCCACAAGACCAATTCTTATCATCGGAGACTCAAACCTCTCGAGGTTACCACGCATACATGATCCCAAAATACAGATCGACTGTTACCCGGGTGCCAACCTGAGCCATGCAACCCAATTGTTGCGACACAACACCCCAATAGCAGAGAATGTAATAAAGGTGATACTGTCTTTCGGACTTAATAACAGAACCCAGAACAATCCCTCCCTTATGAAAAAGGATCTACAGAACATGATGTCCGCAGCCAAAAGAGTCTTTCCCCAAGCTGTCATCTCCGTCCCAGTCATCAACCTATCAAACAACCTTTCAGAGAAACAGAAAGCGAACATTAAAACTCTAAACTTCCAAATCAAGGAAACCGGCCACACCTAAACCTAAGTCCACCACTGGAAGAGCAATCCCCCTCTGCACATACTGTATTTATATTTCGAACTAGACACCTGTACATTTGACAGCCAATTTTTGTTTTAATCTGTAATTTATGTTTACTGTAATAATATTATTTTTATTACATTTTTAATGCATTTATTTAAATGTATCTATTTATTCTATCTACAGTATCTCACAAAAGTGAGTACACCCCTCACATTTCTTCACATTTTTCTTTATATCTTTCCATGGGACAACACTGAATAAATGACACTTTAATACAATGTAAAGTAGTCAGTGTACAGCTTGTATAACAGTGAAAATTTACTGTCCCCTCAAAATAACTCGACACACAACCATTAATGTCTAAACTGCTGGCAACAAAAGTGAGTACACCCCTTAGAAAAAATTTACAAATTGGGCCCAAAGTGTAAATATTTTGTGTGGCCACCATTATTTTCCAGCACTGCCTTAACCTTCTTGGGCATGTAGTTCACTAGAGCTTCACAGGTTGCAACTGGAACCCTCTTCCACCCATTTATGACAGCATCACAGAGCTGGTGGATATTAAAGACCTTGCGTTCCTCCACCTTCCATTTGAGGATGCCCCAAAGATGCTCAATAGGGTTTAGGTCTGGAGACATGCTTGGCCAGGCCATAACCTTTACCCTCAGCTTTTTTAGCAAGCCACTGGTCGTCTTGGAGGTGTGTTTGGGGTCGTTATCATGTTGCAATACCACCCTGCGGCCCAGTTTACGAAGGTTGAGTGCACATGGTCAGCGTCGTACACAGAGGTTGGCTTTGGAAAATAGACGTATGAGTGCTGCCAGCATTGCTGAAGGGCTTGAAGGGGTGGGGGGTCAACCTGTCAGTGCTCAGACCATACGCCGCACTCTGCATCATACTGGTCTGCATGGTTGTCATCCCAGAAGGAAGCCTATTCTAAAGATGATGCACAAGAAACCCCACAAAAAGTTTGCTGAAGACAAACAGACTACGGACATGGATTACTGCAACCATGTCCTGTGGTCTGATGAGACCAAAATACATTTATTTGGTTCAGATGGTGTTAAGAGTGTGGAGCGGCAACCAGGTGAGGAGTACAAAGACAAGTGTGTCTTGCCTAGAGTCAAGCATGGTGGTTGGAGTGTCATGGTCTGGGGCTGCATGAGTGCTGCCAGCACTGGGGATCTACAGTTCATTGAATTCTAACATGTACTGTGACATACTGAAGCAGAGCATGATCCCCTCCCTTCATAAACTGGGCCGCAGGGCAGTACTGCAACATGATAACGACCCCAAACACCCCTCCGAACGACCACTGGCTTGTTAAAGAAGCTGAGGGTAAAGGTTATGGACTGGCCAAGCATGTCTCCAGTCTTAAACCCTATTGAGCATCTTTGGGGCATCCTAAAACGGGAGATGGAGGAGCGCAAGGACTCTAATATCCACCAGCTCCTTGATGTCGTCATGAATGGGTAGAAGAGGGTTCCAGTTGCAACCTGTGAAGCTCTAGTGAACTACATGCCCAAGAGGGTTAAGGCAGTGCTAGAAAATAATGATGGCAAAACAAAATATTGACACTTTGGGCCCAATTTGGACATTTTTTCTTAGGGGTGTACTCACTTTTGTTGCCAGCAGTTTAGACATTAATGGCTGTGTGTCGAGTTATTTTGAGGGGACAGTAAATTTACACTGTTATACAAGCTGTACACTGACTACTTGACATTGTATCAAAGTGTCATTTATTCAGTGTTGTCGCATGGAAAGATATAATGAAATATTTGAAGAAATGTTAGGGGTGTACTCACTTTTGTGAGATACTGTATTTCAAGCTATTTTATTTGCCACTATTATTATTACCGTTATTATTTTATTTTCATGGTTCCCCCTAGGTTCTATGACTATGACAAAGTCACCTGTTCACATATACTATAGCGATTGTATGAACAAAAAAAAGTAAAAAGAAAATGTATATAGTTGTATAGTAGTAATGTTTTCAACATAAGTTATACGGTTACTTTAATTTCAATGTTCATTGCCAGACTCCCAAGACAGGAGAAGTGCTATAACCAACACAAAAACATTACAATTGCAGTGTGTGTTTTCTAAATAAAAAATTGTGAAATTCAATTTCCGCTTTCTCTTTTTATTTGTCTTTATGGTCCCATTACTATTTTGACATTCAACTGACATCACTGCAGCATGTATATTCATATAGTCCTATATAGGTTGTCCTGAAAAACATTCATAGCTTGATTTAACATCACAGGGAACATGTTTTACAGGGTTTTTTAGATGATATATCCAGACAGACCAGAAATGGCTGGAATGGCTGCAGGTCATTTGAAAATTACATTTTTTATTTATTTTGGTTTTGGGTACATAATGTCCACATATGTCAAAGTGAAATAAAAACTGTCAGGAAATGCAGGTGAAACTTTGTTGAAACAAAAGACTCCAAACACAGCAAGCTTAACCTTTTTTTATGTGCCCTCTGTGTCATGGTTGACAGAACTTTGAGGATTTGGGGGAAAAATGCCTATGTATGCACCTGCTATTTGGTAATACAATTTGTATTTAGGTTGATGCCACCTCAATCAAACTTACACTGTGTGCACAATTATTAGGCAAGTTGTATTTTTGAGGATTAATTTTATTATTGAACAACTACAGTGCTCTCGGTCAATTCAAAATGTTAATGAACCTAAACCAGAATGTTTAAAAAAGTAAAAGTTAGGTTGTCTTTCTTAACCCATTGATGACGGCTGCTGCGCGACGCCACATTGTATCTCCTGCCTGATGCTGCGTAGCGCAGCACTGTTACTTTATCTAATTTTCATGGTGCGCGCAGCATAGAATGCACCATCATTGGTTCAAATACACATGAGGTGGGTTTTGTTAATTTTTTAAGACCACGTGACCACCCAAAAGTTGTGTGGTTTTCCGAAAATCACATCAATCAAAAAAATTAAAAATAAATAAAAAAATTAAAATAGTAAAAAAACTACGCCGGCTGTGTCCGCGATAGTGTATTACAGAACAGTTAGTGGCGTTCGGAGCACAGAATCTAGGTCTACTATAGACTACTGACGAAAATCACACAACACATTTCATCTATTTATTAACAATATCACAGCGGGAGTCAGTCTGCTTCCAGCTGTACTGGGAAGTCGGATTTATGGTGCCAGTAATAATTGAACTAAATAATAAAATAAAGCTATCTCTTCCTTCCTATATCTGTCTCTTTACCTCTCCACTGCACACTCAGTCACTACTATCCATGCTAAAAGGAAGTAGGATTGCAACCTCATTTAGCACATTATTTTTAAATATTTTATATTATTTGTTTTTTTTTCTCCCATCTAATTTTGCCGAGTTTTAAAAAAAATTGGTTTGTAAGCGCTAAGGGAGCATGTTTAAATAAAACCAGTGAACCTTACCATTTTAAATGTATTTTATTTCGTGTTTCTATGTGCTACACAGGCTCAGATATTAAGGTTTTGGTAGATGTTGACAATTCCTACTATTTTTTTCAGAAAACCCTCAGGCATTAAGGACATGCATCTTACACTGCCATAGTCATCAATGGGTTAAGAGAATATATATATGTGCACAATTATTAGGCAACTATTAGTGTGTAGAATTATTATGCAACTAAATGAAAAAACTAAAATTTTCCCATCTCACTTGTTTATTTTCATTTGTTAAAGTGAGGATAATAAAATGCAAAATTTACAAATAAACATTTCTGACATTCTGTCAAGAAAAAAAATCAGTGACCAATATAGCCACCCTTCTTTTCAATAACTGTCACAAGCCTTCCATTCATGGAGTCAGTTTCTTGATCTGTTCACAATCAACTTTTTGTGCAGCAGCAACCACTGTAAATCTCCCGTTTAAGCAGGGCCCACAGGTTCTCAATAGGGTTTAGGTCAGTTGAGGAAGGGGGCCATGTCATTATTTTTTCATCCTTAAGATCTTTACTGGCTAGCCATGCAGTTGAGTACTTTGATGCATGCGATGGAGCATTGTCCTGCATAAAAATATCGGGCTCAAAAGAAGCCCGATGACATCAACTACGACCGATTTCATGGCACACACCAAACAGATTCGTGTCTCCGTCCCCTCGAAACTCTACGACGGCGATTATCGGGCCGGTGTGTCCTGGCCTTTACGTCCTCTTGGTTGCAAAGGCGACAAGTCCCGACAATCTACTACCTGATTGGCCAGTTGAAAAAAGCAGCGGTGCCCCACCGCCTTCCTGAAAAGTTTAGCTTGTTTCAACTGAAAAAGTTCGAAGCGGCCACACAAAAAGGCAAAAACGCTTAAAAAAAAAAAAAAAACGCTGGGCGCTGCGCCTTTTCCCTGGGCGGCCACCTTTTGCCGAGGTGGCCGATTCTAATTTAGCCTCGTCCAACCAGACCATCGTACTTCATTTCATTTGTACAGAAGGTCTGGAAGTGCTGTAATTGGCAAACTTTCACTCACTCGGAGGCGGGTGTCTGTCGAGGTTTAAAACTATTGGATCTACCCAGTGCCACTCTGGATTAGCCAACCAATCGCATCACGTTTGGTCGTCACGTGTGTCATGAGCCAGCTTTTGACGGTGCGTTCCAGTTGGACAAGGAACTTTCCGACTTCACTACATATTGTAGTCTATGAATCTACCGGTACCTGGCAACGGTAACTTGTTAGAGCCTAACGTTTAGTTATTTGGACGAGAAAGGTTGTAGGCGTCTATACTTTCGCGAGCAGATGCACTGGAACACAGACAGGTCGGAACTCAGAACTACCAAGTCGGAAATCTCCTTCCTAGTATAAAGGAACGCAGAATTCAACTGAAACTGGTGCGCGACTTCGACGTCATCGTTCTCAGCCACTCGCTCTGTTCGCTGATTGGACGACTGTAGTTTCTCCGGAGAAAGCTGGGAAATGCACTGTGCACCCAGACTGACTACTGAAGGGAAAATGAAATTTGGCCGGAAGTAGGCGGGCGGGCGGGCGGAGCGGACGTTCATTCCGACATGCTGCCACTCCGACAATTGACTTCTTGTTGTCGCAAAGGCGGCACTTTATTTAATTAAAAAGGGGTCGCGACTCCGACATTTTAAGTTTCCTTTGTCGATAAGAAACGGCCCATCATTCCGACAAGCGATTCCTTCTGTGTCGCCGGTCATATCGCCTCTGCCTCTGTGTCGCTGTTCAATTAAAGGTGCTGATTTCAAGGTGCAGGTGTAGCTTTTGGGTGCTTCATAAATGCGTCTGTTTCGCTGTTCAGTTCATCCTAGGCCTACTAATGAAAGAAGCAAACGTAGGTCTAATGGACACTGTGCTTTTTTCCCCCCTTCAAATATTTATATCCTAAAATACAACTCATAGGCTAGCCTATTTGCATTTGATTAAAACCAAACAGGACTCACTTTGATTTTCTAAGAAACAACCAGGGGCTCAAAAAATAAAACAATATATAGCCTAGTGATTTTGCTCTTACCAGAGCAAAGCACGATAATTATGTCAAAAAACTGACTGTCCCACAAGCATCGGGATGAAATAGTCTCCGTGCGTTTTTCTGACCAAATAATTAGATAGATAGATAGATAGATAGATAGATAGATAGATAGATAGATAGATAGATAGATAGATAGATAGATAGATAGATAGATAGATAGATAGATAGCAGTCTCAAGACAAAGACAAGACAGACGAATGCATAGCCTACTACCGACGTTATTTCAGTGATGGTTCCCTGGGCCTAGAACCATCATTTCATGCCTTGTGATTTAATTTTCGTTGCTCTACAGTATTTCGTATATTATTTTGTTGAAAATATTCATGTTTGGCGGGAAATTGGCGCAGAAAACCATCATTGTAAAATAGTGTAGGCCTAAACAATCGCCTGCCGTTATTTGCGCTGGGCGCTTATTCAGCAAAACGGTTTTCCAGTCGCTTAAAAAAACGAGGCGGCTATCTACATAGTTGGGGAAATAGGCTACAGGAAAAATTATTCTGTCGGAATGGCGGTACGAAAGTGTGTCGTAGTGGGGGGCTGGAGGAATGGAAGTACGTCGGAGTGGAGGGATGGAGGAAAGAGGGGCTGTCGGAGTGGGGGCCTGTCGGACTGTCAGCATGCACCCGGGCGGAGCCAGGCTACTTCTAATTGGGAATCAATTAAAAAAAGGCGTTTGCGGTTGGAAAAAAAGGCGTTAGGTGGACACGGGCCCTTACTACGTAGTCTGCACCAGAATTGCCCATCACTTGGACAGACTTCAACATAAAATGTGTGAGAATTAACGTGCGTGTAGGCCTAGGTGTGGGCTAATAAAAGAGGGAGAGAGCTTAAAAAGGCGAGAGCAGCATAAAGCAAAGCAAAAAGGTTTTCTTTACCACTGCTTTATGTCCCGCTGTGTTAACTCACGTTTATCAGCTGTGCTTTTTCTTTATCCTCCCGTCAGTTGTTATAATGCTGCTCTCTCATAACGGTTAGTGAATCCAAACACTACAAAACAGTTTATTAAATACTGTGTAATACTGAGACTTAAACCATTTAAGTTGTTTTAGAAAATATTGTATCACATGATTTTCTAATAGAATATTTAGAAATAGTTGATTGTGTTTTTACTAAACAGGTACTACACATTAAGCAGTCTCTAAAATGTAACTATTTTAATGGGAAATCTTTAGTATATACTGTAAGGTTTCTCAGCCTTTTGAGTTGGTGGGAATGGACTTGGATTGGCAAACTGGCACAAACAGCAAATGGATACCAGTACATCTGTGTCATGATCGACTACTTCACAAAGTGGCCACAGGCGTACCCCCTTAAGACAAAATGCGCTACAGGAGTGACATAGTGCATCATGAAATTTGTTCACCAGCTTGAAGCCCCAAACAGGATCCTAACGGATCAGGGGAAAGAATTTGTCAATTCGGTAAGTAATTCTGTTCTAGATCAAAAATGTACACATGTACATGCACCCACCCACCCAAACACACACACATTCCGTATATCACCTTGTTGTTCTTTTTGATGCAAAATTTGTATTGAGTTAATTTATCAAACTATTTTTCCCTTTTGCGTTCAGATAAACAAGGGAGTGGGCCAAATTCTTGGAATAAAAAGATCACCCTGTTCACCCTACCATCCCCAGACAAATGGCTTGGTAGAACGAATGAATGGGTCAATTCAGAGGTGAGTCCTTTCTTCTATTATTTAATCGATCACACCATGCTTAGAGTACATAAAGCAAATTTCTATTATTTTTTTCCATTCCACTTGAAAGGCATGTATAAAAATAGATCAACCATTTACAAAACTGATCCTAACTATAAATAGCAATCATTTTAACATTTTATTTGTTCTCAGAGCCCTTGATAAACTGGTGGGGGAACATCCGGAGACATGGGACACCTACCTGAATGCAGTGATGTTCATTACCCCTGTGAAATCCCTGAAGATTACATGGTAGAGCTGTCTGTCCATCTGTCTGCAAGTCTATGTATTGTTTACTTGAAGAAGGTATATTAAGAAGAGACTTGCAAAAGTCACTTTCATAACGTCCTAATAATGTATTTCTGTTCAAAGCTTGACAACACAGTGGAAGATATTGTGGGACAAGAAGAACTGGCCTAGGAATTCCACACCCAAAACAAACTGATGGAACTGGTGGCGGAAAATCTATCGAAAGGGGGGCCGAAAGGGCAAAATGAAGCCATGAAACAAAGCCCCAGGCTTTCAAGTGGGGGACAAAGTTTGGCGGCAAAATATACGGAGCCAACAGAGGAGGGTGGGGGGGTGGGGGGGTAATTGGAAGCCACCTTCCTAGGACTTTATATTTTAAAGTGCTGATCTAAAGGGTGATGGTGGGAAACTATAAGAGAATCAACATAGATCACCTGAAGATCTACAAAGAAACCAAACCGAGAGTCCCACATTGGGGTTCTAAAAAAACAGTTACATCCCCACCACCCTCAGTCCCACCTAGCCTGGTTCTACCAGACCATTGTACTTCATTTCATTTTTGTACAGGTCTGGAATCGCTCAATTGACAAACGTTAACTCACTTGAAGGCGGGTGTCTGTTGAAGTTTAAAACTATTGGCTCTGCCCAGTGCAACTCTGGATCTGCCAACCATGTCATGCGCAGGCTTCTGAGCCACTCCTTCTGTTCTCTGATTGGACCGGCAGAAATCTGTCCGGAGAAAACCTAAAGGTGCCAACACACTGCACACCGCCGCGCGGCGAGTATACATAGAAAGTCAATGTATGTTGAGCGCGGCCGGCGGCGAGCGGTTCACGCAGCGCAAATAGGGCGGCATGGCCGCCCAGGAGTTGAACATATTGAACTTTTTGCCGCCGGCCGCGCCACGATAGCCAATCAGCGTTGAGCTCCTCCCGACGTCACTCACTTAGGGACGACGGACAGAGGAAATTAAGATGGATGAAAACATAATAGTCACAGTTTGCTCCCATAAGTTCTGTGAATAGCCTGTGTCTGTTGCCTGCTGTGTGCAGCTATCAGTTTTGCTTTATGAACCAAGTTAGCACCGGTTAGCTTGGGTAAAGCACCATCAGCACAGCATACTGGTGCTCTCAGCACCGGTTAGCACCGGCGCCAGCATGTCCCCAGAGTAGGAGAAGGCTACTCTGGTCGGGCAGGCGGCGGCGGACACAATATGACCCAATATGATCACGCGGCGCGGAACCTGCGATTCGCGCGGCCAACCGCCACGGAGTGCAGTGTGTTCGTACCTTAAGAATATACCGCACACCAATACTGACTACTGAAGGGAAATGAAAATTGAGCGGAAGTAGTAGGCGGGCGGTGCCAGGCTAAGGGGCACTTTACACGGTGAAAACGTGACAGTTTTCCCGTTTTTGGTTTAAAAAAAAAAAAAAAAACCCCGTTCAGACACAATTTATCTGACATCTTCACTCGTACACATGTTTTCAGAGGAAACGGGACGACATCGCTGTAGTAGCAGTGTAGTAGGCATGCCAAGCCAATAGTCAGTCGTGACGTAGCTGTGCTTTGCTGCTGTCATAGGGCTACTGTACAGGGCTTCAGTGAGCCTCTCGCGGTGCACAGCGTTTAGTATATCGTCCCTCTCCAACATATTATTATTATTATTATTTAATTTATTTAAAAGGGACAATGTACAGTTAGAACATAAATGTTGCCATTTGATGCACTATACCAGATTATAGCTTTAAGCTAATTTGCATCTGTAGTCCCTTGGCAGGTCACAAAAATACAACACAGTAACAAGACAGATTATTAGTATACAGGGATAAAACACCACAACAACATGGCTACACACGTCTGCGTGCAACTCCCCCCACCTTCCTCATCCCACCCACGCCCACACACACAAAAACAAGTCTAAGGACCAAATTAGTGGTTGCAGAGCTGAGCAGCTTTTAACAGATTTTTTAGGTTAGATTTGAAGACTCTGAGAGAGCTACTGCCCCTTACGGCGTCAGGTAAGGTATTCCACTGGTTTGTGGCTCTTACAGAAAAAGCAGATTGCCCCGCTACAGTACGGCGAAATGGTATGGTACAATCTCGTATGGAGGATATTCTAGTGGATCTGATGGAATTTGACGAGCGAGCGTGGACAAAAACACATAATGACTGTGGGGCCAAACCATTTAAAATTTTATAGACCATACACAAATTGACGAATAACCTAAAATTGTCAAAGCTCAATAACTCATGTTTCTCAAGTATCCTACAATGATGATAACGAATTGGCTTTTTGTCCAGTGTTTTTAAGGTTTGTTTGTATAAAGACTCCAGAGGTCTCAAAGTAGATTCACCAGCCTGCCCCCAGCAGGTGATACAATATGACATGCGGGACAAAATCATGACGTGCATAAATATCTTGGCTGCATCCAGAGAGAGACAATTTCTGATGTGTTTAAAATTAACTAAATTGTATTTTATGGTTTTAACCATTTTTTTGACATGTTTCTTAAATTGATAAATATGAGGGTTGTGTCTTTAACATGGTTCTGCTTGTGTGTTAGTTAACTCCATGCTTTGGCTGATTACTCTGTGTTTTCTCCACCTCAGAGACAATAGTTAGTTTAAGTTTGAATCTCGCTGCGCTAGCATTAGCAATATCAGTAAACGTCATTATACTAGTCTGTGATTGGCTGATTCCTCTGCCGCTAAGGCTTTGATTGGCTGGTTGTTCTGACTCAAAGACCTCTGATTGGCTGTCTGCAGAGCCTTCTCTTTTCTAAGGCTGTGACAGTCAGCAGACCGCAGCACATTGGAGAGAATAGTTAAAAAGAGGTCGAGGGGTTAGAAACATGAAAAGTTAAAATAGGCTGTTTATTTCAGGTAACCTATTTTTACAGTCAAAAAGATTTATAAGATTTTTAAGAAAGTTTAAAACATATTTATTAAAATTATATTTATTGTCCCAGCCTGGTCCCAGCGCCCCCCTAGGTTGTACAAACGCCCCCGTTGAGAAACCCTGCTCTAGCAAGTTACTGTTGCCATGTGTCGGTAGATCCATAGACCACAATATGTAGTGAAGTCAGAAATTTCTGAGTTCCCTGTCCAACTTGAACGCACCGTCAGAAGCCGGCTCATGACACACGTGACAACCAAACGTTATGCGATTGGTTGGCTAATCCAGAGTGGCACTGGGCAGATCCAATAGTTTTAAACTTCAACAGACACCCGCCTCCAAGTGAGTGAACGTTTGCCAATTACAGCAGTTCCAGACCTTTTGTACAAATGAAATGAAGTACGATGGTCTGGTTGGACCAGGCTAGTTGGTCCCAACATTGAGTTGGAAAGTGAGGTACAGTGAACTTAATTAAATATAATGCACATTTTTCAAAATGCTTATTCTTTGTGTGTGTGTTTGTGTGTGTGTGTGTGTGTGTGTGTGTACAGTATATACTTTACACAGGCCCACACACACACACACACATATACATACAAACACAAGTCAGCTTGTTTTTGTGAAAAAATCATAATCTGCTCTTAAAAATTCCTTCACAGACAATTAATGCATATCTGGCGGTGATGGTGCGCGAGTAAAATAGCCACAACTCAGCAAAAAAAGCAGCATTCATCGATTCATTTGCCATGAATGCAATGTGGCAAAATAAAAACAAAAGATGCAAGGTATTATCATAATTACAAATTCCAATTTTAGTAAAACAACATGATATAACAAATGTTTAATGCTTTAAATATGTTGGATTAGTTTATATATACAGTAAATACAAAATATATTAAAGGACCTTCTTTGTTCAATTTTAGATTCAACCAATGGACTATGAAGTCATTTTGGGGATCATAAATGAGCATCACTTGACTTAAGCAGGAAACAAATATCTTCAACATAAAACATCTTTGAATCTGCAACTCTAAAAACAGTGAATGTGTTTCATAGTACACTTGAGCTGGTGAATATATATTTTGTGATTTTATTTTTTATTTTATTTTCATGGGAAAACTATTTAAGTCATCTTCCCACGAGAAAAAAGTCCCTGTTTCTCGATTCAATGGGGTAGTCCGAAACAAACATCCGAAGATGTTTGGCACAAGGTAAGAATTGCCTTATAAATAAACTTCAGTTTTTAATTTAACTACAGTTTTTCTTTTTTAACACAGCCAAGATGTTTTTGATTTAATTTGAAGGATTATTAAATCTATCACAGCTATATTTCAAATCTAAAGGGGTAATTGAGGTTCCTCCACCAATCTACTGAGACGATGTCAAGGTTAAGAATGTAACAAAAACGCCTCAACTTGGGCAGCTTAATTGATTATACAAATTATTTAAAGTAAATTTAAATTATGCAACTCATTTCAAACGCAATGCTCAAATGATTATCAAAGTGCTTCTTGCTGACTGACAGACTCCCCTACTCTCGCTGAATATAACTGTGTTTAATAATAATAATTATAGTCAATAGGGGAACAGAAAACTATTTTAACAAAAAGGAGACAACTTCCTAGCCTGGCATTTCCAGACCTGTCAGTAGGCGCTTGCAAATTCAATTTGCTGCGTCTGTTGGTCTGGACACTCTCCATTGAAGCTTTTTCAAAAAGTCGAGAAATCCGGAGAATTGGTTCTATCTGATATGGGCAGGCCAGAGCCCTATGTATGGTGCTCTGGGGTGGATGTAACCGGATGAAGAAGTGTTGGGCATGCGCCGTCAAAGTCCGTGATAGTAAACATCAAAGATGGCTGCGGAGATTTAGAGACGGCTTTGGCATCAACACTTAACGATTTGGAAGACGGCACTCAAATCTTTCATTAACAAGTTAGAGGAATGTTCTGTTTTGCAAACCGACCACAGCAGTTCATTTAACAGTTGATCTCGCTGTTCGCTAAATGAACGGGGCTTAATACATCACCTTGCTCATTGCTCTGATTGGTTGTAGTGCTATCCAATTGCGTGCAGTGGCATTTGAAATGCACGAGTAGGAGCCTCCCCTTGAGTTGGGAATTACTATTGATCGTGGCCAGACCCTCTATTGTTCAAGATATCAGGGTCTGGATTTCCAGGCTAACAACTTCCTTCATCCATTATAGACTTTCAAGTTGGAAAACAAAATATATAAAACTTGGGAGTGATACACTGGAGTTTATTCAGTTATTTGCCTTCACTCTTGTATGAAACTTCAGTAATGGTATTATGTATCAGATCAACCCTATCAGCTGCAGTTTCCAATCAATGATATCTAATAAGGGTGTAAAGGCTGCTCTTTGTGTATGTTGGATAATTATATAATGTTTACTTTTATGTGTTACCAAATTTCAGCACATAATATATTATGTTATCCTAACACTGACTTCTTCAGGGCATTTATGCAAAGGAAGGGATGCATGTCTCAAGGTGGACATGTGACACAGTCCCACATCCGAGGCAGTTGGACGGCACCTCATGTGGAGTCTTTGCCTTAAAGGTACGTATACTATCCTAGGCTGTGCCTTCATCCTCCTATTACAACCTTATTGTTCAGTTGAAAACATAAGACCAATGACTTAAAGAAATTCACTACTGATTCATGCCTCTGTGTAGCTATACGCAGGTTCCTTTTTACTTATTAGTACAGTTTTGGAAAGTCTCTAGTTTAATCATCTCTAAATGTCTTCTTCAGTTTGCTGATCATTATCATTGTGGTTTCCAGTCACGAAGAATTACAAAACACAGGCTTCAAATAGCAAACACTCTACTTCTAGAGACCGACAAGTTATGTCAGTGAAAGTTTTGTCAATCAACAAATCCTTAGAATTGCTGTAAAAGTCCTTAGAATTGCTGTAAAAACACACACTTATCATAGTTATTCTTTAGTTATTTAAATATAATGTCAATCTGTGTACATGTACATGATGAAAGTGCATGTTTTTTTAACAGATGATCTGACTGACATTTGACACTTTTGTGGTGAAGATGAGCATGAGGCAGACAACAATTGGGTAACTAATTAAATGAAACAACTGTGAATGATTTTAAAGTATTCCACAGACTTAAGCCTGATTTATACTTGTGCAGCTCTGCGGGCTTGCGCGGACAACAAGCGCATGCGTAAAGTATTTATAGTTGTGCGCCGGTTTGCGTATGTTGCCGAAGTAACGGACTTGGCGCAGCATCGTTGGCGTACTTGGCGTAGCATCATTGGCTAATCATTTTGAAAGAAAAATGGGAGTTTGAAGATAATGAGGAAGAGGAAGACCTCCTGTGTATCGAGTTGTTAAGGAGAAAAAGAGAGGTGAAGAGGAGGAGGTTAATGTGTCCAGACCGGAGGAGGGAGAATATAGTCTACTTGTGAGGCAAATGGATGAAGAAATGCACTTCAAATATTTCAGGATTTCTAAGTCACCAAGCAACCCACAGTGCTCCGATCGGAGTTGCTTAGAGGTTGGCAGTCACACTCCGGGTCCTTGCCTCAGGTGCGTCCCTACAGAGCGTTGTGGTTGGCCTTGAAGAAGGATTTCCTCTCTCCTCCAACGACATCAAAGTGGGTTGACATCGCTGTAGACTTCTGGCGAATTTGGAATTTTTCAAATTGTATCGGAAGTTTGGACGGGGAGAGCAAGTTGCCATAAAAGCCCCACCAAGATCTGGTAGCGATTTATTTTAATTACAAGGGCCATTTCTCCATCATCCTTATGGCAATGTGTGATGCTCAGTACAGGTTCACCCTGGTGGATGTTGGAGCGTACGGCCGGGAGAGTGACGGCGGTGTGTTCCAGTCTCACCAGTTGGACAGCAAACTAAATTTACCTCCTCCATCAAAACTCCCTGGGTCGCACATCACCATCCCACAGGTTGTCATCGGAGATGCAGCTTTCCCTCTGACGGGCAATCTGATGGCCCCTTTTAAAGGTGAGCTATAGTCTAGTAGTAGGCCTATATGTTTTTACCATATACAGAAATAATATGGATGTAGCATCCGGGCTGACCTCAATTATTCCCACGGCATCCAATAATCCTGGTTTGTGCACGTCGCCATTTTGTGAGATTTTTACTCCGCCTCACATCGGGGGGAGGGAGATAGCTGACGTATACCTCCGAGGCAAAGTGAGGGACAACGGGCGGAGAGCTGTCACTCAAGAGATCGCGCCAATACATTTTAACCTCCGATAAAATAAAAACTAGCATGGTCCAAAAAAAATCACCCCCCTCAGTGTTGTCATGGAGATGTGACCTAAACATATAAACTAAAATTATTTTGTGGACCAGGCTATAAATAGGTTTAATAAGACTTTGAAAACGGCCTGTCTAACAAGTGAGTCAAAGAAAAACTTCGCAGTCTTGGTACCACCCCCCAATGGCACTTCCGGGTTACTACAGTTGTGGTCACTTCCTTATTGGATGCTGGTATAAATCGCTGAGGTTGGGGCTTGGTGTTCATGCATGTGCTGTAAAATAACTGAACTCTCAATAGACATTATGCGATATCACCCTAAGTGCAATATATTACTTTGTAAATATTACTGTGATGTCTTTTACTGTGACATCACAGTAATATTTACAAAGTACGTTTTTTTTAACCCTATATTTCTCTTTCTGTGATGTCACGAGAAAGAGAAATATAGGGTTAAAAAAACACTCTTTCTGCCTTTTCTCAGGCTAGGATGAACCGATTTTAATTTGTTTTGCACATTTATACTACATAGGATCTCAGAATTCAATACACCTTCATATTCAAACCGGTGAAGTAGGCCTTTAATCTTTATTCAAGGATGCTCTTTTTTCTATTTTCTTTTTTTTATACTTTTTTTTTCATGTGAGACAATACAAGGAACCACAAAGTGATCCAAGACATATAGACCACAATACATAAACAGACAGTAACATAAAGAAATAAAATAAAAGTAAGATAAACTAAAATATAACTAGTAGTTGTGCCAAATTAAATATTTTGTGTGGTTCTTCAGTCACTTTTCAAATGCATACCCCTATACATATTACTCTAGACCAGGGGTTATCAAACCTTTGATAGCTGAGGGCCGCCGAAGAAAGAAAAATAGAAAAATTAAATCATTTCAATGGCCAGCGTCCTTGCGTTTTTACAGTTTACATGTATTGGTCTGCATCCAATAATGAGTAATTAACACATTTTAATTAATAAATGAAGGGCTAGGTTTCATTTCAACATGGGGGGGGGGGGCATTAAAAGCAGGGGTCAGAGGGTCGTCCCCCGGGAAAATTTGAGGTTCGAACACTGCATTTTGTGCATTCTGGTTAATTTTTATGCAGTAATTTGTGTCTTCTGTATTTATTTATGGTGGACATGTTAAGGGAAAGACAACTAGCTCCCATTGACGCAAATCTAATGGAATATAAATCAGTAAGGCACTGAGGCATTCTGTATTGCATTAAAATATTTATTCTACTTTATTGTTCAAAACTTTCTGCACATCAAAAACGTATCACCTTTTGGAGTGTTTTTTGTAAGACTCACTGCTCATGATGCAGCAGCAGTGTTGACTATTATGACACTATACATTGAAAATAAACCGGGTGAGCTATCAGTAGTCAAATAGGCAGATAGTTCCATGGCTATCAGCAACTAGCTAACGTTAGCTTGTTAGCTAAACTTTAGGCAAAAAGAGTTAGAAACCAGATAATGTTAGCATCCATCCTGAGATACTTGACCTAATCTAATTCACCTTGAAGGTGAGAAAGTGCATCGTATTGGGCTTAATAAGCTCACTGTCTAACAACTTACATTGGGACCACTACACTGCCTGCTGCACTGCGGCATCAAGCGTATTTCTTATTACATGTGATAATCTCTCTAATGGCAAGATGGACATACATTTTTCGTACCACATTGTAATATTAGGAGGATCTTCATCTAACCATTTATGTAGTATTGTGAGGCGTACAGCATACAAAGCCACTCTAAGAATGTACCTGTACCTACGATCACAATTGGCATCCAGTCCCAAAACAAAATTATGTGGATTTAGTGGAATATCAAACCTAAAAATGTTCTTAATCTTATTTTGGACCGATGGCCAGAAACTTGAGATTTTTGGACATGACCACATTAGATGTCCATAAGTGCCAGAACTATTTTTACATTTCACACATAATGATGAGCACATAGGGTCATATTTACATCAAATAGCAGGGGTAACATGCAGTCTGCAGTCTTTTAAAATCAGTAATTAAAAGTAATTAGAACGATTGGTATTCATTTGTGTTTATCACACTGTTCATTAATTTCCCTGTTCTTCCTCTCATTCCTTTCCCCCCACTCTTCCGCCCCAGCCAAACTGACTCTCTCTCCTCTCCACGTCCTTCGTAGCTGTCCCCCAAGAGTTAAAATATATATTTTTTTGGATTTGCAGCAATTTTTTTTTATATACCAAAATTGATATGCAAAGGATTTTCATAGGAGCGGCGGGGAAACACTGTACACTCCTCTGGCCTGTGCTTCATGTTTGCATCCATAACTGTAAACGGTACACGTGCTCATGCAAAACATGACAAGGAAATGATCACTTTAAGTATTAGATGTGTAGAGCCAGCTCAGTGATTTAAATGCAATCTTTCATTCACACGCCCATGAGGCTGGTTTATAAACGCAGCCAATAAACGCGGAGAATGTTACTGCAACGGGATTACACTGGATCAGTCGGTACCTATTAGCTCAGTCAACGTCACGTTTCATTTTATGCTGGCGAGGTACGGCTAAACTCTTTAGCTAGGCTAACACGCTTCAAGATGTCTCTCTCTAAGCAAAAAAAAAAAAAAAAAAACTTTGGTTGATTGTAAAAATTGCGAATTCAAAAGCGAATGGACCGAAAAATATTTATTTACACTGCCATCTGCAACAAGTGTGTTTATTGTGCAACGAATGTATTTCCGTGATGAAGGAATACAACGTGAAGGGACTGTACAACTAAAATCATGGCTCGTTTGCTGCCAGTTATCCCGCAGGCTCGGAGGAATGTTGCAAGAAAGTACAGGGGCTGCAAGCGTCGTTTGAACGGAGTCTAATGGCTTTTGGTCAGTTTTGCACGGAACAAAGAGCAACAGTGACCAACAGACAGGCTTCAGCAGTATTTCTAACAAAAGAAAACAACGATGTGAACAGCAACACGCGACCACGGCTGTGAACTGCGTCAGCTCAACTGAAGGAAGGAAGCTGCCCAGATTAAAAAAAGTGGTCAAACATTAAGGTTGAAATTAAAACAAAAGTGGAACTGCTCATTGGGAAAGCACTCTGAATATTATTGAGAAGAGATGCATGTACTAAGTTTAAAATATATTGGATCTGCCCAGCGCAACTAGATCAGCCAACCAATCACATATGGTTTGGTCGTGACGTATGTCAAGAGCCAGCTTCTGACGGTGAGTTCCAGTTGTACTGGGAACTCGGAAATTTCCAACTTCACTACATATTGTGGTCCATGGATCTACCGGTACCTGGCAATGGTAACTAGCCAGAGCCTAACGTTTAGTTATTTGGATGAGAAAGGTTGTAGGCGTCCATACTTTCAGAACACAGACAGGTCGGAACTACCAAGTTGGAAATCTCCGAGTTCCGAGTATAAAGGAACGCAGCATTCAACTGAAACTGGAGCGCGACTTCGACCTCATCGTTATTAGCCACTCGCTCTGTTTGCTGATTGGACGGCCGGAGATTTTCCTGAAAGAGGACCTATTATACTACTTTTCTGGTCTTAATTTCTTGTTTTACACTGCTATAGAGCAACCTGACACGAATCACATCACAAAAAACTATGTAGATTTTCGGGAAGCTCTTTCTCTTATTTTGGCGATCCAGCACATCCTGTCAACACTTGAGTGTGTGTGGTTCGGCTCCCTCCGCCTGTGCTTCGGCCATCTCCGCTACCCTCCCCCCCTCCTGCAAACCCCACTCCGTTGTGATTGGTTACCTTCCTTCCGGAACACTTTCAGTGGCGGGAAGCGCGAGCATGGACCTATAAGGGCGCGAGGCAGACGCGAACAGGGAAGTGACAGCATTACCATACATGGAAACATCCGCGTGGTGAAGTCACGAAGTTTTATGCGACGTCACGAATTATGAAAGGGTAGACCGCTTTGAACACGTGACTTCTCGACTGGCTAGAATAGTGTTTAGTGCTCGGCACAGACACCCCAGACGGTCAGCAGGGAATACGTCGAAATGCATGTAAGTCATTATTTGATAATTTAGTATGGTTAAGCATGACTATGAATCATCATAACAACGTTTATAGGTCATAAAAGTCAAAAAGCATCATAGGTCCTCTTGAAGCTAAAGCTGAGAAATTCACCGCAGCCCCAGACTGACTATTGAAGGGAAAATGACATTTGAGCGGAAGTAGGTAGGCGGGCGGAGCCAGGCTAAAGACAAAGTACATAAATACTCAAAATAATCTAAATTAGATGTGAAAAATAAATGTCTAATATAGTGAAAACATTTGAAAATGTGGGGCAATGGAGAGGACAGGAGGTGATTAGATTATTCATAAAAAGATTAAGATGTTTTTAAAGCTGTTTTTTAAAGAGTGAGTGTGATGATATGGATCTTAAATTGATGTGATGTGCGGGAAAAGGGTAAAGATAAGTTGTTATTGTTGCTCTGTCTAGTGTGATGTTAATGTACGTTAAATGAATAAGCATATGATCTGGGAGATCTTGGTTTCTGTAAATAAACTTGTGAATTAATAAACATATACAGTATGATAGATATGTTACGGTGTGGCAGACAGGCAGGCAAGCGGGACCCAAATGCTGAACATTTCCAGTCAAGATAATTGTCCAAAAAATGCAACTCCCAAAAGGCAAAAAAGGCAGCCAGGCGAAAAGGCAGAGAACACATGTAACAAGTAACAGGGAACAAGTAAATAGTTAACACCAGTGCTGGGTCATGATTTCTTAAAATAAATTATATTCCATAATAGTTGTTTCTCTAGGAACCTGAATGTTGTCTTCTCCTTAACAGAAAAATAAATAAATTTCATGTGCAGAGCATGTTGCGGTGGCTTGTGTCACGAGGAGCCACTGTAACTCCTTTTGAAGAGGATTCACCAAGAAATACAAGAGAAGAGAAGATGGAATTGGCCCTTCCAGTGGCAACAACAAAGACTCTATTCTCACTCGTCAAACTGTTCTTGGATAGACTGACAGCGGTACAGTGGAACAACCTGGAGTCCAGGTCTGTTGACAATTTAACAAAAAGTCTCATAACGGAATTGTGTGTGGATATTAGGGGTGTAACGGTACACTAAAGTCACGGTTCAGTACGGTACGGTTCATAGTTAACGGAGAATGAACAGCTTTAGCTGTCAGTAACTAGCTGACAGTATGTAACATACAAATGAAATGCATAACATATTATTATATACTTGTGTAGGTGCAGCATTAACTAAAATTGCAATAAAAAAATACTGTGTATACTCAGCAGGCTCAGTAAGCTGGTGTAAATAAAGGGTATGTCATCTTTAAGGGTCTTTTTGACTTACTTTAAAAAAAGAAAATATTGCTGCAGCTCTCTTAAGCTCTAAAGTGCTCTTATAAATGTAAAAATTATCAAGTAAATGACAGCTTGTTTATGTTCAGTATAAAAAAGAAAATACTGTCTGGGTTTTGCACAGTTGTACCTGTTGCCTCCTGCATAAGCGATGATGGGTCGGTCGCGAACAAGCCGGCTCTTTTAAGTGAACGAATGGAGCCGGCTCCCAACCGAGAGCCGTTTTTTTTTTTTTTTTTTTTTTTTTCCAATAAAAAATGTGCCTACATTTGTATAGTTGTTTCTATGTAGGCTTTGTGTATCAGAGAGGTCTACAAGCTAGTCAGTGCATTCAGTGGTTTCAGAGAGTTAAAAAGGTCTTTAAATACAATGAAAACAATCAGCTTTGCAATGTATTGTTATTAGAAAATTAAATGTCTACTTTTAATACTTCAGTAAAAAGGATGTATTGGATAATTGTAGTGGTGTATAGAGCTGTTAAGCGGAAGTGGCGGAATTACGGGGCATGGGACCTCTCGGCTGAAAAAAAATGAATGGGAGTCTATGGAAAGTAATCTACTATTTTCTGGTCCCAGTCATTAAATGCCTTGGATTACATATATGTTTTGTATGGGTCTAAATGATCATTTTTCATGTGAAGAGTTTGACGGTATGTTGTATGATTATTCGTCTAACGGCTTTTGAAAAAATGTTACGAGAACAACTACAAGTCTTGTCGCCTCTGTGACGTCGCCTCAACACATTGCCTCCACTGACAGTGCTAATGCTAATGGCTGGCGTGGACAACGCCAACAATCTCCCCACTCGAGAAATTGAAACTCTCCACATGTCCACTTCTGTAGTGGTTTTCGCCACGCTGAAGACTTTTGTCTTGTCATTGAAAGAAGGCGGTAAAGTGCATTAAAGACACAGCCATGTTTCTGATCTAAGCGGGTGCCAGTGGTGGTGACGTATATCATAAGTGTCAAGAGCAGCGAAGAGCTGTAGTCCACAAAAGCGCTCTGCACAAAACCTGACCGTATCCAGCTTCTACTCGCTAAATTGTTCCATTCTTTGCACGAAAAAATACCATCTAAATCCATACAAAACATATGCGTAATCGAAGGCATTTCATGACTGGGACCAGAAAATAATACATTTCTTTCCATTGACTACCGTTGTAATTTTTCGAGCCGAGAGGTACCATGTCCCGGAAGTAAGGCACTTCCGCTTAACAGCTCTATACCTACACATACGAATCATAAGTCAAAACAGGGATACATTAGGCAGAATTATAAAAAAGTACATGTTGTTATATGGAGAGCCGTTTGGGAGCCGAAAGAGCCGGCTCTTGTTGGTGAGCCGATCCCATCACTAGATCGCGGTGAAACAATAACCTGTGTGCTGATATTGTTCCACACGTCTATCACTGTTTTCATAATTCACCTGGAATCTGAAGTTATCCCTCAAACGGGATTTGAATGTGAGCTTGGGTTTCCTGTTGACTTTCGCCATGCAGTTCGAAAGCACTGTATACCATTTGTATTTGCACTACTCAGACTGTAAAAGAGGGGGGGGGACGCTGCTACTACAACTGCTAATAGTGATGCAAACGGAACACTAGAGCGGAGAGGTGTGTATCTCTTGCTGTAGTCTGGCTGAACCGTTTCCGCCAGCGTCTATTAGCGCTGGCGTCAGCTAACAATGCTACGACTCCATTTCCTGTTGCTGGCGATCCGTATTGAGCTCCCCCTCAAACTAGGAAACAATTTGCTCACAGTCAACCTGTGTGCTTCTGTGCAGCGCTGTCCCTCTCTCTCACACACACGTCACATTACTGTAGACAGAAATAATACTGTAGACAGAAATAAAGTGTGGCGATACTTCCACTTCCGGCAAATAATATTGACAGCGGTGGTCCGGGACGCAGCCTAGCTTAGCCTAGCCTTGCTGTCCAACTTCATTGCACAACTTCCCCCGGGCAGAAATACCCTCACAAACTCTGGAAAATGAAGCGTGGGGGTTTGAATTGAGCACCGGACCTTATAACCAGGTAGATTAAGATCCGCCATTCCCTTTCTTTGGTGATTTACAGGACAACGGGCCGCCGATGATAATGTTACCAGAGATAACGGCGTGACTACTTGGATAGTTAATACCGGTAAAATTATCCCGTGAGCTCCTCGGGCTAAAGTGTATGGTGTCTTGACATGCTGGTTAGAAAGCACTTAGAACACACTATGCCTATTCCGTTTGTCTTTAATAGTTTTTGTGGCGTTTGCGGGTTAGATTTAGCCATTTCTCTGACAGCCTCTGACAGGCTCTAAACGGAGTGCTTCCAGACCATACTACTTGCCTTAGTTTGGTCTGGCTTTGCGAGACTACTCTTGCTCTGACTGTTGCTGGGAGCGGCTCAGTGTTGCCAACTCTTCAGTAAGGAAAGTAGTTATTGGCTGTCCAAAAAGTCGCTAGAAGTCGCCAGGTGACGTCATCGCCTAATTTGCATATTTGTAGATGACGTCAACGCCTAATTTGCATATTTGTAGACAGGGATTTTATACAGTATTATTTGAATAGATGAGGTTCTAGTGTTATGAACGTGACAATCGCATAAACAACCAACGTGATAATGTTAAGTCTAGCAGTAATCATACATGCTCATGGTTTAAAAAAGCACTGCATAACATTTTGAATCGCACTACTTGTAGACTGTAGCAGAGGTGGGAAAAGCTGCTAACTGCTAATAGTGATGCTAACGGAACACGAGCGGAGAGGTGTATCTCCTGCTCTGACCGCAGCTGGGAGGGGCTGCTGCGCGAGGACCGGGCCGTCTGTCAGTGCTCCGTTACGGGGTACGGGCCGGGAGGCTCCCGCTGCTCGTTGAGAAGAGTTAAAAGTGATACTTGCTTCGGCGAAAAAGTCCCCAATTACACCAGAAAAAAAGTTAGATTTGTTGCTTGTCGCTGTTTTGAAAAAAAAGTCGCCACGGGGGCTGAAAAGTCGCTAAATATAGCGACAAAATCGCTAAGTTGGCAACACTGGAGGGGCTGCTGCGTGAGGTCTCTGCCGCCTGTCAGTGCTCTGGGACAGGGGAGTGGCCGTTGAGGCACCCGCTGCTCGTTTAGAAGTGTTAAGAGCGATACATGCTTTAGCGACAGGGTCTCCAAAAGTCACCAATAACACCAGAACAAGTAGCTAGATTGGTCGCTGGTCGCTTTTTTGAAAAGGAGTCGCCAGAGGGGTCTGAAAAGTCATGAATATAGCGACAACGTCGCTAAGTTGCTAACACTGCCTGACCCTCATGCTCACCATGGAGATAATAGACTCTCAATCGCTGGCTGCTACTGCGCACGTGCGAGCCGAGCCGGAGGCTAAATGGTATGGGGGGGAACTCCAACGACAAGTTTTAAGTTCCACACCTCAAAACAAGCCTGTACATTCACCATATAATAACGTTATGTACTCCACATACGGACCGCGGTCCACCTCTGTAACACCAAATGGGTGCCTGTACCGTCACGGTACGGTACGGTAAAAATACTTGTATCGTTACACCCCTAGTGGATATAATTTGTGTTTTATCCAAATACATCCATAAGGCTTTGAAAGAAAGCCTAACTCAGGCGGGTGTTTTGCACTTGATGCAAAGTCACCCGAAATCCTCAAGTACCTCTTCTGGATCTAATGAATCACCGGAGTGCTTTGCTATCTCCGAAAACCAAGACCTCAAGTGTCTGGGTGACACTGTTTCACTGACGATTTTGATGCTGATGAAGGTTGAACAAGACCTCTGTTGCCAAAGCACAAAGGAGGAGACAGCTTGTGGTGAAAGAGGTAACCGAGAGAGTTAACTCTGAGCTCTCCAAACTTTGTGGAAGCAGTGCAGGCAGCAGCGAGGAGAGTCAAACGCTGTGTCCAAGCCATCCACCGGCTTACAGCGATGATTAAACATGTTTTAAATATACTTAGGTCACATGCAAAAGCTTATTTTGTCCAAACAATTGCAAGAGACACACTATTGCGCTCTGTGGCAAAACTGAGGATAAGCCTAGACAGTGTCCAACAATTTTTTGAAGAAACATCAATGAATTCACTCATTAATAGTATGGATTGCCTGGTGAAGGACATGATTTCACCAAAGGGAGACAGAATTACAAGAGAAAGAACAGATGAACAGTGCCTTTATGAAAGAATTGCTAAAGATATTTCCAGCGGCCAGCATGACACTTTTGCCAAAGAACTTAGTGAGGCAGTTTACAAGGACCTTAACCCTGAGCTCAATGGACAAAAGGTAAAAATTTTGGCCAAAATTAAGAGTGAAGTGGACTCTATCATGAAGAGCATGTTGCGGTGGCTTGTGTCACATGGAGCCACTGTAACTCCTTTTGAAGAGGATTCACCAAGAAAGGTTTCTTCCAATGAAATCTTTGTTACTACAACCAAATAAGTTGTCAAATTCATCCTGGAGAAAAGAACGAGTAATATATGTCCCATTAATTACAATGAAAACCTCTCCGAAGAGCATAATGACCAGCTTGTGTCCAGCAACTCAAGGGATACCGAGGCAGCAGCAACTGAGATTGTCAGAGTTATTTTGGAAGAACTTGATCTGTAGACAAATGGTTCACCTAAGAGTAAGTAAATGAGAGACCACCTCTCACAAAACGTCCTGCTGCAAAAGAGTGGGGAGTAGGGTCAAAGCCCTTTTTGTCCAGAAATATGCATAGGAGGCAATCCTCGGCTTTGTGGCAAAATTGAGAAGTAAAGTTAACAGCCCCTCAATAAATGACAAAGCATCGATTTAAGTCACTGATTTACGGGGTGGATTGCCTGGTGGAGGGCATGATCCTACCAGAGGATGACAGAAGAACAAGAGAAAGCACAGATGGAATTTGTCTTTATGAACAAATTGCGAAGGAGATTTCCAGCGGCAAGCAAGACATTGGTGCCCAACAGCTGAGTGATGCAGTATACCAGCACCTGAAACCAGAGGATAATGGACAAAAGGTGAACATGTTGGCCAAAATTAAAACCGAAGTGGACACTGTTATGAAGAGGATGTGGAAGTGGCTCGACAATCAGTCACAACAGCATGAGCAAAAGAGGGACCAGGGGCCTCATTTATAAAGCTTTCTACGCACAAAAAACCTTGCGTAGACAGGCAGAATGTGCGGTGGCAAAACGGTGGTATTTATAAAAGAATTCTTTGCGGAGAAGTGTGCGTATTCCCACGCAAACTTTTGACCATGCGTAGAGCTCACGCAAGGTTTTGCTGACTCAGGGAATCAGCGACACTCAATGGCAACACCACGAAATAAAGCCCTGTCATCAGAAAAACACTGACAAATGACTGTGAAGCTTGGCACCCAATCTATTTAGTCAATAAAATGTATAAGCTTACCTATAGTTGTGAATATATGGCTACTGTAGGCCTAGTCTATGGCATGCAGTTGTGATGTATAGGTTGAATTACTTATCAAGTCTATACATGTTTTGGTTATTTTATAAATTTAATCTTATAGCGCTACTCTATAATAATATCATATACGTCGGGAGGCGTTTCCGTGAGTGCCCAGCGGGAGAGCAAATTTTAAGAGGTGAGTAAAAAGAAGTTTTGTACAAAGTTAAGCCCAACAGATATTAATTAAATTGTATATTTTGTTAGATAAAATCATGTTGTGAATTTAGCAAATCATTACACGCATCTCTTTCCCATAACAATTCACCCTGGAAGATATAACTGTAATCTGACGTTGTTGGAAATGTGTTGATCTCACGGGAGATAAACAATTCTCTCGAATAGACTATAGGCATTATTTCACTTGTCACACCATATTTTATATAAGCTACATATAGTAGGCTACTACAGGCCTAAGCTAATACGTGATATTGCATACAGTACAAAGTTGGGCGAAACTGCTTTACAAAGACTACAACGACTGTGCCAATCATGATATGTGATAAGCGCGCGTGTGTGTGTGCCAGTTTCTGCAGCACATGCACGTCACGGGCTTTATTTCTTCCCAGTCGCTTTCTTTGCGGCAGGTTGCCTCCCTTTTTTCCACGTCAGTCAAAATTCCGTGCTTATTAAGTGCGTCATCAGATTCAGGAGCTATTTAGCATTCGCCATGTATGGTAGATTGTGGGATGAAACTGGGAGGTGTAGTGGGATGACACCGGGCGGAGATCGTCCGCGCACAATTCACCGCAGGTGGGTAATTATAAAGGGAAGATTGCGTGCAGCTGTGCGCAGCACAGTTTTATAAATCTCAACTTTTTTTTGCGCAGCACATTCTTGGCTTTGTGAGAACGCAATGTTTTGGGAAGGTTTCTACGCACACCGTTAACACCATCAGGACAATGTGCAGAAATTGCAGGCACCGACATTGCTGTAAAACCAAGCGGTCACCATATTTAAAAGGACAATCAGGGTAGTGCAGAAAGACATGTGCAATAAGATGGGAGGTGCAGGGGCGCTTAGGAAGTACTTGCTGTCACAGGACCCCTTTGTTTATCAATATATAATTGAGAATCTGAAACGGCACATGATGACACCAAAAAAGACAAGCACCTTTAACAGGTTCATAAAATCTGTTTGTAACACCATGGTCAAACCATTTTCTGCCTGCTTAAGAAGTGGACGATAATTGCTGCCATCAGCAGTTACAGTGGGTGGGACAGACAGAAGTACCAAATCATGTCCAGGTTATTCTCTGTGCTACCAGCATACTGTATGATGCAGGACAGGGCCGAACAGGTGCCTCAGTGTTCAACAGTGGGTTTTCTCCGAGGTCTTCGGTTTCCTCCTAGCCTGGTGCTACCAGACCATCGTACTTCATTTCATTTGTACAGAAGGTCTGGCAGTGCTGTAATTGGCAAACGTTCACTCATGGAGGCGGGTGTCTGTTAAAAGTTTAAAACTATTGGATCTGCCCAGTGCCACTCTGGATTAGCCAACCAATCGCATAACGTTTGGTCGTCACGTGTGTCATGAGCCGGCTTCTGGCAACTGAAACTGGAGCGCGACTTCGACGTCATCGTTCTCAGCCACTCGCTCTGTTCGCTGATTGGTCCGGCTGTCGAATCTCCGGCAAAACTGGGAAATGGGCTGTACACCCAGACTGACTACTGAAGGGAAAATAAAATTTGGCCGGAAGTAGGCCGGCGGGCGGAGCCAGGCTAGTTTCCTCCCACATTAAATGAAAAAACCATAATTACAGAATAAAATATTTTCTGCTCCAAAACTGCCTATTAGTAAATGTCTCTAACTTTTTTTTTTACTTTATTTATTTATTTATTTATTTATTTTATTGGTTTATTTCAGGGACATTGCACACTAATCAACATTCAAAATGTTGACCAAAGTTCTGCTGCTTAAAATATAACTCCATCATAAGTTTGATCATGGCTTGTTATAAATGGAAAAAAAAATAGATAACAATGTCAATGTTAGAAATCTGTTTACAGACAATGTAAAATAGAGTTTTAGGAATGACTTGTTGGCATTATCAGCAGAATTAAACTGTTGATTGATGTTAGCTACTTCTGTTCATGGTTCTGCTGTTCAATGTCTGAATTGTACTAGTCATTAGTTGTGGTGTCAACGCCGTCCAAGGTCTTGACTAGCTAGTTCAGCCAATGTCTTCTTTTTTTCCAGTGTGGGACATTCTTGTGTGTGTCTCTGTTTTGAGGTTGTTACCTGCAGTGAAACAGTCTTATTGTCTTGTTCTGAAAATTAGCTTGGTGTTTTATTGTTTCGTCAGCGTCTGTGTTCATTTCTCTCTCGATGTGTTCTGTGCTAAATTGATGCGGCAAGCTCCGCCATCCAGCAGAAATAGAAGGCGTGCGTATTTAACCAGACAGCTGGAGCAGCAGCAGAGCAGAGAGACGGTGCAGCGGAGCTAGTGGACGCTCACACTGACTTCAGTAAAAACCTGACAGCTCCGATGCCGTGGCGGAGTGGAGAAGGACCGGACAGGCAGCTGGTGGAATCACCCTAGGCCTTGAAGGTCTCAACTAATTTTCCCTCAAGCCAAATGTGACTCAGCTGTGTGAGATGAAGTGCTTTGTCTAAGGAGTAGGCAAGAGAAGCCTATGTTCAGCAGGACAGTTCATGTTCTGAAGAATGTTCTGAAGAGCCGTTCATATTCAATAAAACATTCATGTTGCACAACTGTAAATAGTAAAGCTTGAGAAGACTGGATTGTTATATAAGAAATTGAAAACTGCAGAGATAGAGATGACACGATACAAGGAGGAAGCTCCCCCTGCCACTTGGTGTCAATCCACTGGACTGGTGGAAAGAACATGCAACGATCCTCTCATGTCCCACACTGCAAATGGATACCTGTCTATTCCGAGGACCAGCATCTCCTCTGAGAGCTTTTCAACTGGTGGGTATACTACAGCGCAGCAGAGTGCACTTGCCCCAGGCCATCTTGATCAAATCCTCTTCCTGAACAAAATTCTGAAGTCAAAGTAGGCCATTTACTAAGGGTTCATAGAATAGTGGACAATTGAAAAACATACGAGTTGGATTACAGTATGTTTGCTTACAGATGTTATTTACATCATACTGACTTTTTGTTGTATTCAGTGTTTTGTTTTGTGTCCCCTATGTGTACTCATACAAAAGTCTGAAGTCAAAGTAGGCCTGCTATTATTTCTTGTCTGGTCAGTGACTCGGTTTTCAATTCAGACACTAGACTGTCTTAAATCCCTTTGCTGAAGACAGACCATTCACTAAGGGTTCAAAGAATAGCGGACACTTGAACACATTACAAGTCTGATACAGTATGTTTGTTTACAGATGTTATTTACATCATACTGTCTTTGTTGTATTCATTGTTTCAAAAATAATACTTAATATGCACTGTGTGTCCTCAAACATGTCTGTCATTATTTTGAGTGACAAGGCATACTTGTGCTGCATATGCAATGTATTTACATAAGTTCATTGACGCAAAAGCACACATGCATTTCGTCGCTGTCGGACGGACATTTTTTTTTTTTTCAGAAATCATAGCTATTGGTCACGCTGGTCACGTCTGTGTGTGGGGTTTATAAAGTCATAACCAATTAAAAGTATTACAAAGACGTTGAGAATAAACTTCGTAAATCCATTGGATCCTCAAACTGACAGCAAAACCTCGTAACACCACCCCCTTTCAGCTGACCTCGAGCCGTCAGTTTGCCTACTTGACGAGGCGATTTGATAATCGATCAGGTAAGCAGAGCTCTTTATATATTGTTTTAAAATTAGCCAGTTGGTAGCAAACTCAGTTAAAACTATTCATTAATGTAGCTCTGAGGTTAACATTGTGATTTTAGAAAACTCTGTTCGTTATTGAAAGGGCGATTTTTGACAAAATGAAAATAGCCTAACAGTTAACTTTGGGCTATAAAAGTTACGTTAGCCTAAAATCATAAGGCTAATGTTAAAGGGGACATATTATGAAAAACCAAACATTTCCGGTGTTTGGGCACACTTTTTAGGTTATTGGGGTCCCTCCAGCACACGCAAGCTTCAAAAAGACAAATATGTCAGTTTCTTCTGGGATGCTTATTTCGAAAAAGGGGGGATTAGAAGGTCTGTTCAAAAAAACACCGACTGATGACGAAATTGGTCGGTTTTCATTAACATAAATACTCCCACGGGAAAGCACGCCAGAAACTCGGCAGTTGATTGGCAAATCAAGACGCCCTGTTGGTAACCACACACACCTGGCACTGCACCTGCAAATGCAACAACAGAGCAGAAGCAAGCTGCAATGTTAGCTCATCCTCAAGTTACCATCACACCCCAGCTTCGAAGCAGACTAGGGCTGAATGGATTTACTTAATTTTTCGTTAGGCTATGCGCAGTAAAGGTTGGTAATCTAGTGTGATCTGCCGTTATACTGGAGTGTGGAGGAGATTGTGCCTGGAAGACTGAAATACACCATCTCTCCTCTGGAAATGTAAGTAGTCCTATTTTTTAAAAAAAACAAATCTGTCCATTTGTGAGTTCAATGTGTGTAATGTGCCTCCTATAATAACCAACGCCGACTGAAACGAGATAATGCCGCTGGGTTAAGTAGTTAGCGTCCGCTAGCTTATCTGTTAGCTTTATGCTAACGTTTAGATCTGTGAGTCTGTCCGTGTGTGAAAAACAGACGGGGAAACTGTACGGTGTGTTGGAAACTGAATAGTATTTGTTTGTTATTGACAGTGTGTAGTTATGCAAGCAGTTGTGGTACATGCAGCAGTAGGCCTATTACATCTCCAGTGTTTATGTACACTATAATAGACAGGAATAGCCTACTGTAAGTTGCCTCTGCTGCTGTTTGTTTCCAGTCCATTATATTTCAAAAAGCACACAGTATCACTCATAACTCGTCGCTTCTTGAGCAAAGGCTATACTGAACTTATTAGTAGCCTATCTTATTTAATAATCGAAGAAAAAATATATTTTCATTAGTTTGTAGCTTTGCCTTAACTACAGATGTATGATGTATATGTCAGCTAGGCTACATGATATAACATTGAATGTGTCATGTTTTACAGATATGAGTGACCTGACGGACCACACTATCTGTTCCATCAGAGGAGACTGTTCACTGGGTGGGACGGTTGGTCTTCTTCAGGGCCCACCAGCAACAACTGGATAGTTAAGCCTGTTACATACTCCGCGAGAAGAAAGAACAAACTTCTCGGTGACAGAGCTGCGAGAAGTTCTTTCTGGTCTGACATTACATACTTCACGAGAACTCAACTGCCGAACTCTTCACCGCGGCGCATTTTTACCATGGTAATGGACTCAGTAGTGCCAGCTGATTTTCCTTAACGGGCACTTCGCTTTCCTCATTGACTTCAGACTGACCAATCACACAATAGTTCTCGGACAAGCTGCGAGAAGAAAGTTCGGCCCGGGTGATGTGTCGAGAACAAGCTGCAAGAACAGCTAAACAAGAACTTCGCAGCTCTGTCACCGAGAACTTTGTTCTTTCTTCTCGCGGAGTATGTAACAGGCTTTACATACAAGTTATGGCTTTGCTTCTGTTTGATATGTACACTTTATATTTCCATTTCACTGGCTATGAATAAACTGCTTTATTTTTAAGTATGGTTTTGGTCTTTTTAAAATGTAATGATACTGTTTTATAAGAAATCTTCAGAGAGATAAAGGGTTGAATTAAAAAACGTAAAGTCAATGCATGTAGATCGGTCAGAAAACTAGTCCAACATCCTGACTATGAAAATGTGAGTTTCAAGTAATCCTTTAAGCAAACAGTGACAGTTAGCAAAACAATAAATTTTGCAGAAATACTTAGCTTACATTCTGTTATTGACTGACATATTGAAACTGTATTTACCTGACGATAATGTCAGGGTAACCAGAAATCTTGATGCAATTTTCACAGTTTTCAGCTCAGACTCTTGTCTGACCAGGTTCAGTTGTAAAGCTTTTGGTTTAGAAGTGATAAGTGTGCTGACATTTGCTGTAGAAATGAAGCTAAACATGGTAACATCGATCTCCATGCTGCATTGGCCAAAAGTAAACAAAACTGACAGCTGGGCGTGTGCCATGCCCATATAGGTTGGTATAGAGTAAATGAGCAGGGCGGTGCATGCACGCCCAAGTAGATCTGACCAGTCAGAGCAGACTAGGATTTTTGCGAAGGGGGGTTGATGTCAATACCAACCTTTTGAGATAGAGAGCAGAAGAGGCTGGAAAAGGCGATGAAGAAATGGGTAATGGTTGAAAACTAATGGGTTTTTTGAACAATAAACCATTAAAACCTTTTCTAGTAGACCTCGGAAATATACATTTAAACCTGAGTTTTTGCATAATATGTCCCCTTTAACATGTAACTTTGCCTGTTAAGATGTTTTCGATTGAAATAGCTTTTGATTTCACTAAATATGACCTTCTAATGCGGCAAATTCAACAAATGACCATTTTAGTTGTTTACAACCTATAAAATGTTTTGAAACTCTGTTGTGCAGAATGATTTGGAACAGTGCATTTGGAGTTTTTTATTTTTGAAAAAAATACTTTTATCGGGAGGTTTGTTCAATAAAATTCGAAATGGTTGATGACTTGAAAATTATACTGACTGTGATTTGCATCGACTATTTAGGAAAATCTGGGAAAATCTAATTTTAAATTTGGAATGCAGTGTAGTCGGCTATTGAGATAAGGGCAACAACGGTTGTCATCACGGAGACGTCCGTTGCCTTGTCTGTCATCTTCAATGTAAACATTGTTACAGTAGCACACCTTGTTTACTTCAGCCTCTCATCAGCTGCGCCGCTAAAATTCTCGGGCAGTTTCCGTAAACGGACAATCAGCTGGTGTCGAATTAGGCTACTTAAAGGTGCAGTGTGTAATATGACATCATAAAGAAAGTTATAGAATGCATTGCACCCTGGGTAACCCCACCCCTTTCTTATTTTTAAGTCTTCATTGAACATGGTTAAAAAAAAATACAAACAAAAATAATAACAGAAGCTACAGTGGCCTTCAAGGACAAGAACAATTCTAAACAATGCACATTCCAACCATGACGCTTCCAACATGGTGGCGCCCAGGCCTTGGTCCAAGGTATGGAGAAATATGGAGATATATTATACACTAAATTAAACATACTTAAAGGTGAAGTAAGCGGTTTATTTATGTTAATATAAGTGTAAAATCTTTATTCATACAGTGATCACTTACGTAATGTGTGCATTTCATAAAGCCGATCTCTCAGTCAGCTGCTTTGCATGTAATCGGCAAATAAACTTATGGTAGTATCCCGTAATTTTTATCCAATCAGAAGAGAGAAAGCTACAAACCGACACTCGTCTCACTCATATATAGTATATACACTCCATAGTCTCACTGCCGGTGCACGCCAGAGCGACAGATGGGTGAATGTGTATGCGCCTACAATGGCGGAGCAGGTTAAAATCCTTCCCAATGTCTGTTTTGATGGTTTTTATCGAGTTTTATCACACTTATGGATCTGAGATGATGCTAGATAACTTGCTGCTTAAAGACCGCAGTGCATTAATGTGGTGATGTAGGGACGAGCGAGGGGACCGGTAACTGCAGTAAGTGACAGCTAAAAGAACCATTCCGCTTACAGCACCTTTTTTAAGGGACACTGTAACATTTTAAGTAATTCATTAGCTAAAATCAATTTCCTCATTCATTAATATGTCCTCATTGGTGTAAAATCTGAATTCAGTTCAGGGCTGGGTTGCACCAACTGGGCTTAAGCCTGGTCTTAACTGCGCCTGGTCGTAACTTGGCGTTCTAAGTCCGACCTAACCGTTACGCCGGTTGCATCAACTGGGCTTTGATTTGATTGCCCTTCGGTTTTATGCAAACGGGGCATTTCAAAACACAGTGGGCGATATGGTTTGTGTCCACCGGTTTCCCTGGCGTTGAGCCGCCGTCTCGCTCGTTATGTCCACCTCCCAAACGAGGACGAGGCGGTGGCGATGAAGCAACGGTTCCGCCAGGCGTCCGGTATTCATGGACTCGTGGGCTGCATAGACGGAACCCATGTGCAGATCCAGGCCCCATCCGAAAACGAATATCTGTACATTAACCGTAAAGGTTACCATTCGATAAACGTACAGATAGCTTGTGATGCAAATTATAAAATCGTAAATTTTGGTGGCGAGATGGCCTGGATCCACGCACGATCTCCCTCCGGGAGAGTGTGTTGCTCCAAGGTAGGCTATTTTGAGCTTCACTTTAAGTAATGATCAGCAACGTAATGAACAGCAACCTAATTAAAGTCTATTTTCATAGGTGCAACGGGCTGCTCCTCGGGGATAGTGGATACCCACTGAAACGGTGGCTGATGACCCCGCTGATGGCTCCAACAACTGACCAAGAACGGAGATATAACACCATACACTCTGCAACTAGGTCAGTTGTTGAGAGATGTATCGGGGTTCTCAAACGCAGGTAAATCATGAGTAGCCTAATATGCATATATAGGCCAACCCATTTAAACAGATCTCTCCTACAGTCTCAAAACACCTCAATTTGCTCCTTGTCATTTGATCAGAAGCAAAGCATTGAACATGCATTGCCTCTGTCAAAAATAACCATTTCCGTCTAAATGCCTGCTCGTTGTAAAAAAGACAAATACATATTTTAATTACATTCGTTTGCAGTGTTTTATTGTTATAGCCTACATTAACACAATTGTTTTACTGTTAGCCATAGGCCTTTCTTGTTGTAATTGCCTTAATCATTATTAAGATAAAAGGGCATTGGTTCACTAAATTGGCGTGCATCGGTCCGCAAAATTTACAATGTCAATGAGGTGAATTACTTTTGTATTGCTAATGCCTTGGTACTTTCGTTAAGTTAGGAATATATTTGTTATTTTAGAACCTTTAACATTCAAGTTTGAAAACTCTTCTTAAATTAATCAACCAATGTTTGAAAAATAGGTTACTGCGTGTGGTGCACAAACCACCCAGTTTATGAGGCATCGCTAGTGCTACCCTAGGATGCCGTGACATTTAAGCTGCGAACACACCGCACTGGCCGTGCGGCGAGATTACATACAAAGTCAATGTACTAGCGCGTGGCCGCGCGTCCACCCAAGAATCGGCGGCGGGCGCTTCCGCGGCGCGTGGCCGTGCCTCATCGAAGCACGTGAATTGAAGGCGCTACCATTAGCGGCGCGGCCAACATATGCGGCGAACGCAGAAGATGAAAACATTTATCTTTTTGGCGTCACTGCGCCACGATAGCCAATCAGCGTTGAGCTTCCCCGGTGGTCTGCAAGACGAGGTGAGCGTGTGGAGTGAGGACATTGGGCTTCCAATACATTCTACAAATATGTGTATTTTGCATCTGTTTAGCTGTTGGTTGTACTTTAGCTAAGGTAGCGCCGGTTAGCATAGAGAAACTCACCCAGCTGTGTGCTGTTCTGGAGGATAATATGAACCCAAACTTGACGGCAGTGTCCGCGTGGAATTCCAATATAGTACAGCGAAGCACCGGTGTTGTCCTCCGCCAGACCCGACACATTTTCACTTTCAGGTAGGCTGATGTCTGCCTTTAGTTTTGCCGCTGAGCACACACTGCTGGTGTTAATGTGTTTAGTATGTTGCTGAATTGCTGTTAATTTGTGTGTATTTGCAATTGGGGTGCGTCTTCATGTTGTTTTAATGTTATTTGTGACATGACTGCCGCTGGTAAAACAGTGTAGGCCTACTTAAATCTGTATTTTTTGGCACAGCTGGACCATGTTATTGTTGTTGTTGCACCGTAAGTGTGACGGGTCTGATCTCGGCGTTGGCGTCAGGAATATATAGAGCTGTTAAGCGGAAGTGGCGGAATTACGGGGCATGGGACCTCTCGGCTGAAAAAAAATGAATGGGAGTCTATGGAAAGTAATCTACTATTTTCTGGTCCCAGTCATTAAATGCCTTGGATTACATATATGTTTTGTATGGGTCTAAATGATCATTTTTAATGTGAAGAGTTTGACGGTATGTTGTATGATTATTCGTCTAACGGCTTTTGAAAAAATGTTACGAGAACAACTACAAGTTTTGTCGCCTCTGTGACGTCACCTCAACACATTCCCTCCACTTCTCGACGGACAGTGCTAATGCTAATGGCTGGCGTGGACAACGGCAACAATCTCCCCACTCGAGAAATTGAAACTCTCCACATGTCCACTTGTGTTGTGGTTTTCGCCACGCTGAAGACTTTTGTCTTGTCATTGAAAGAAGGCGGTAAAGTGCATTAAAGACACAGCCATGTTTCTGAACTAAGCGGGTGTGAGTGGTGGTGACGTATATCACAAGTGTCAAGAGCAGCGAAGAGCTGTAGTCCACAAAAGCGCTCTGCACAAAACCTGACCGTATCCAGCTTCTACTCGCTAAATTGTTCCATTCTTTGCACGAAAAAATACCATCTAAATCCATACAAAACATATGTGTAATCGAAGGCATTTCATGACTGGGACCAGAAAATAATACATTTCTTTCCATTGACTACCGTTGTAATTTTTCGAGCCGAGAGGTCCCATATCCCGGAAGTAAAGCACTTCCGCTTAACAGCTCTATGGCCCAATATGTCCAAGCGGCGAGCCTCCTGCGTTCACGCGGCCAACCGCCGCAGGGGGCCAGTGCGGTGTGTTCCCAGCTTTTTACAATGAATGATTGAAATAATGAATGAATTATTTTATTTTAAATGTTCGTATATGTTAGTTTGTCTTGAAACATAACTGTTTGGGGCCGAATTTGCTGCTGGAGCAACTGTATTTGCAGCCTTAATTTAGTTTGTTCCAATTCTAATTTTTTTGTCTCAGTCTCTAATATAATTGTTTCTTTTTCAACACGGATTATTTCTTTCTCCATGAGGACTTCTTGCAAATCTTCCTGTCTCCTCCGCTTCGCTGCTGGGGGGGGGCATCGGACTGGGGTTTGCCGCTGCTGGTGCCAATGGTGCTGCTGGTGGTGGGGGTGACGGGAACTTGTGACACTTGCCAAGTCTGAAACAACATGTGAATCTTTTAAATTCTGGCCAATAAGGCTAGCCCTAGACTATCCATCTGCTTATCCAACTAACATATCATCCTCAATAAATATGTGCTATGCTTAGTGTTGTGCCTGAACGCGTTCATATTGGGGGCGAACGTGAACTGAACGTATGAATTTCTGCCTCATGAACGTTTTTGCGAACGCGCTCATTCTGGCGTTTGTGAACGGCGCTCTTACAGTCGTTCAATCGTTCATCGAGTGCCAGATTTCCATAGAAAACCCCCGCTAAAAGACAGCGTAAACAGCCCTTAATATGTAGCTGAAAAACACCCAATCTGGCAACACATGCCACCACAGCGTCGCACTGCCGCTGCGTCATCAAAATGCGAAACACCGCGGAAAAAAACAAATGAATGCAGCAGCACTTACTCAGACCATAGACCTAGCCTCAGGCTCTACCCTCTTCTTCGTATGATTGTTACCTACCTCAGATTGTGTTTGTGTTAATAAGTATGTCAACACATCTTCTGGACTTTGTTGTTAACAGTAGGCCCTAGTTTAAGTTGTAGGCTAATTTGTTTGTAGAACCTGCCTGGTGTATTTTTCCAGTATTGCTTTCTTTGAATGAAATTTCATGTGAATTGTTTCCGGGTTTAGAAAATTATAAAAATGGAAAAACATTTGCACCTCATGTTCCTCATGTTTTTGAGAATATACTGTAGGGGTAAAAGCTGCAGCTGGCTTCTAGTGTGGCCTGAATGTTATTGAAATAATTTCTGTCTGTCGTTCTATATGGTATGTGGCAATTATTTAGAAAAATAGCAGCCTGCAGCAACATATTTAAAAAAAAAAAGAACTATGAAATAGTTAATTTTTGAACTGTGAACTTAGTTCATAATTTTGAATTATGAACTATGAACTATGAACTGAACTAGTTCATTTTAAAGGGTGTGAACTGAACTTTGAACTAGTTCACGTAGAAAAAGAACTTTCCCAACACTGGCTATGCTACACACCTTCATCCAACGGCTCCATCGGTTGAGGACTGCCGCTGTCCACCCCGTCCAACCTGATGAAGGCTGGTGAATCCTCCCTAAAAATAGTGACATTAATGTCACTATAAGGTGACGTTTTCGGGGGAGGACCACCGCTGGTAGGGTGGTGTTTTGTGGAGGAGATGTCCTTCTTGGCCCGGGACAGGAGGTCTTTCCACTTTTTTTTTTATATCGGCCTCTGTCCGGTGACATCCGGAGTCCGAGGAGCCGTTCACACTCTCCATTATTAAGCGCCTTGTCTCCTGTTTTTTTTGTTAGTTACCACATTTGATTCCTTGGCCGTGAGTGTCTCTTTGTGGTCACTGTATAAAAGGGAAAAAAGGGAACTGTATGAAGTTCCCTTTGCTCTTCCTGTTTTCCTCCATAATTTTCGGATGTCAAGTAGGCTAAAATAATAGCGTTTTCGGCACGAGGTATCCGAGCAACGCAGTGATGTGCGCATTCCATGGAACATTCACAGGTCGCGCATGGCTAAGACCGGGTGTAGTTAAGACCAGGCGTAAGTCCCGTTGGTGCAACCGGCGTTAGGTCCATTCTAAAGCCTGGTCTTAACTAAGACCTACTTAGCAGTTACGACCAGGCTTAGTTAAGACCAGTTGGTGCACTCGGCCCCAGGACATTTATTTTTGTAGCCTATGGCAGTAGGCCTATTAATCGTTTGACTTGCATGCTGATGAATAGTTTTTATATATATATAGTTTTGCAGTAGTCTAATGTAAAGACTGACAGTGAAAATCGGTGTCACAATCTATAATCTCAAAATAAACTGATCATAACAGTCCGACCGCAGTAACCTAGAGTGAGTTGCAGATCGAGCGCACGAGCGTCACCGACTAAAAAGCTTTCATTTTAATATGCAGCTGTCTGCTCTGTGAGGCTCGTTCCTCAGCTGCTCACGGGAGTAAACAATGTTTGTTCCTCACTTACCGGTGCGATGCTGAATTGTGCACTGCTTGCACACAGTTATAGATTCATCTGTACTGTAGTGCGCTTATGTATTCAGACGTCTAATGTAAAGCACAGACCTGGTATGTTAAAACCACTATGTGGTAATGCTTTGTACAATATAAAGGGATACAGCCTAAATAAAGGGTAACATAACATAACAAACCTCTTTCGCTCCCTCTGGAAGTTTGCCAGCCTCTCCTCATCTTCTTCCCTTGCTGCCGCTCATCCGCCGGTCACTTTACCTGACCCTTTTCCTCTCCCTCTAACAGTCACCTCCAGTAACTGACTCTGCAAATGGATAATATAAATATGTATCCTTTCCAAAATTACTGTATGCTATGTGTTTTTTGTGTTTATTATTGTTTATTGTTTGTTGGATCCCCATTAGTTGTCACCATTGTGACAACTATTCTTCCTGGGGTCCCTAAAAAGCAAAACAATTCCTATACAGTTTTCCCAAAATAGGAATCACATACACAAAAAAAATCTGAAACAAGCAATTACATTTTTCTCATAAAAAAGAAGAAACTCAAATCATAGCCTACATCATACCGTGTGCATACACATACCCGCTTACCCACATTAGATGCCTAAAGGTTCATATTGTAAGCATACAGAATACATTTGCATGCACCATACATACACACTACAAGTATACATTCAGAGATCATTTCATTAAGAGCTGTCCCTATATATAAGTTTAAACTAAGAAAGCAGCTTTACAAACACTGGTTGACTGAATTTAACCTGATTTCTTTGCTCAAAACAGCTTTTTTCAATTCCCTTCTAAATCCTATTTTTTTACTCTTAAGAATGAGGCAGTACGGAAGTCCGTTCCAATATGCAATAGCTCTGTACAATACAGTTTTTTTCAGTGCATTTGTTCGAGGTCTCGGTTGTTTGAAACGAAAACTTAAGGCCTGCCTGGTTTCATAATTATGTGTGATCTTGACACGTACTAGTATAGAAAACAGGCTGCTGGGTTTACGTGAGGTACAGATGTTATTCAAATACAAAATAAGGCTGCATGCCACTCTCTCCTCAACTTTCATCCAGGAGAGTTTGTCATGCATAGCAGTTACATTATTCCTAATAGAACAGTGAAGTGCCAGTCGCGCAGCTCTATTCTGAGCAAGCTGGAGTTTAGTAAGTTCTTTTTTTGAGGTGCCAGACCATATTGCAGGGCAGTAGTCAAGGTGGGACAAGACTAATGATTGAATGTTAGCAGTTTGTTTAGCATTAGCCTACTGCACTTACGTTAGCTAGTATTACCAACACCATAAAAACAATCATAAATGTTTTATTTTTACGATTAAGCTGAAACACATATAAATAAACAAATATAATTAATAGTCTAGGCCTAACCAAATACATCTTCACCTCATCACATGAATCGGAAAGACTTGAGGCCGTGGTTGATGATGCCATTGTAGTTGTCGCCAACTGTAACTTTCAAGTAGCAGTTTTTTTTACATTCAACAAGCATATGTGAAAGCCAACGGTTACAGTCGGCGACACTGTCCATCGGAACTATACCAGTTGGAAATGTCCTCGAAGGCTTTCCGTTGCTTCTCTGAACGGAATTGTACCACTTGATCATGTCCCTTTAAGGGTATTATAATTATTTTCTACCAAGTCTGCTATGAAAAAAATCCCAAAATTCTACACACTGCAGGTTTAATGCCACTGTCGGGTGTTTTATTTCCAACGGTTCATCATAAACCAACTCGTTGTCAAAAAATGCATTTACTCAACAGTTGTGGCTCTGGCCTTTGTGCAGATATAAGCATGTTAGAAGCTATCATATGATGGAACATAAAGCACAGTTAGCCTAATGTTTAAACGGCAGGCAATTACACTAAATGTTTAGTGTTTATGTTAACAAGATAACAGATTTGTCATCTAATTAGCTATATAGAATTTCTTGCCTAAACATGATGCTACTGTAGCCTAACCTTTTGAATCAAACTGAGATGATATGACAATGTTTTTTTTTCCTTATTTTTTTTTATAGTAGCAATGTCTGTGTCCCTGGAGGAAATTGTGTGCTATTTATTTGTATTTTTTTGCTGGTCACTGGTTGTAAAGGAATTGCTTTAACAATTTATGAATGCACAGATGGGCACATTTCACAGCAGTAATTACAGTGGATAACCCTTATTGGTAACACTTTATAATAACTATCCGTTGTAACTCGTTAATAGATCATTAGTAAACTCTTAATTAATGATTATTAATGATTTGTTAAGTGTTTGTTAGCAGTTTGTTAAGGATTTATAACAATGGTAGATAGTTAATAGCTTAATAATTGAATCAGTTCATCTGGGAGGTAATCCGAGATTAACTGATCACGTCACGTTCAAGTCCATGGCATGCACAGTGTGTATTGAGTTTATTTAAAAATATTTGAAAATGGGGCTGCCCTCAGTTGCCCATGCACTGTGTATAGTCTATAGCCTATTTCAGCCTCGTCGGTATCTCGGATTACCTCCCAGATGAACTGATTCAATTATTAAGCTATTAACTATCTACCATTGTTATAAATCCTTAACAAACTGCTAACACACACTTAACAAATCATTACTAATCATTAATTGAGAGTTTACTAATGATCTATTAACGAGTTACAACGGATAGTTATTATAAAGTGTTACCCACTTATTTGTATGTTGTTGAATTTTTTAAGATGGAGCTGAGGAGGACGAAGTTGGAGGAAGAAAGCGCAAGAAGGTTTACAACTGAAAGAAGAGTGTACAGAAAAAGGAGAAGAATGAAGGGACAGTGCTACATGGGAGATAGCAAGAAGGAAGAGGTTAGCAAGGCTGATGGGGGAGAGGCAGACAGGGAGAAGATGTGAAGAGGAGAAAATAATGTATGTGCGCGGTTTGATTGATGTCACTCCAGTACAGAGGAGAAGGGGGTCGGAAAATTCGACACTGATTTTCTTTTTAAATGTTGATGGGCAGAGAAGGAGGGTGTGCAGGAGATTGTTTTTGGCTACACTTGGCATTGGGGAGTGGTCTGTGTTACGGTGTGTGGCAGGCAGGCAAGCAGGACCCAAATACAGACGTACAGCAAAACAACATATATTTCTGCTCAAAAACAGGCATCAATACAAAAACTTCGGAATGGCAAAACGGCCAAAAGGCAAAAAGGCAGAGACGTAGAGACACGGGCAACTCAGGAGAACAAGACTCACCAGACACCACACGACAAAGACAAACCAAAAATGAACGGACCAGGAACAAAGGAACACAAAGAGTATATATACACAAGACATAACGAGACACAGCTGAAACACAGCAGGGAAGGGAACAGCAATCAACAAGAGGGAAGTTGGACAGGACATGGGGAGGAAACAAGACAGACATACCAAAATAAAACAGGAAACCACAAGACAGAACATGACAGTACACCCCCCCAAGGCGACCAAAAGAAACCGGAAGTAAAAAAAGAGTCAAACCCAACCAGGGTGGGTGGAGGGGAGCCAGGAGGAGGGAAACCAAAAAAAATGGCCCGGGGCAGAGCACGGGGTGACCGGCTAGTCAGGGAACTGGAGTGGAGCAGAATGGAGGGGTGTCAGGCCGGCGGCCAGAAATATGCCCCAGGGCATACACAGGAGCCTCAGGCGGACGGCCTGGGGGGCAAGCAGAGGCACGGCAGGGAACTTCAGGCGGACGGCCTAGACCAGGGGTGTCAAACTCTGGCCCGCGGGCCAAATCTGGCCCGTTTCAATATTTAATCTGGCCCGCGAACCAATTCGGCAATTCCATTCAATTTGGCCCACGAAAAAAAAAAAAAAAAATCATGATTTTTTTTTTTTTTTTCTCATGTGGAGCCTGTGCCATATTGGCACGTCGCACACGCTCCCAACCGTTAGGACACTCGCATAGCTTACCACTAGGAATGTCTGCAGAAAGTTCCACAGCTCAGGATTTTAAGCCATGAATTGATGAACTTGCATTGAAGAAAAGATGTCAGTTTTCTAATGGCTGTAAATAGGCCAATCTATGGGGCTAAATAGCATGCTAATATGATGATTGATTGTGTCAACTGTCTAAGGATGAATGCTAACATTATCTGGTTTCTAACTTTTGCCTGAAGTTACAATATAGCTCACTAACTAACGTTAGATACCCGCTGATAGCCCACCCCTTTTGTTTCCATTGGTGGCTTTGCATTTCATTACCAATGTAAAGTGACATAAATACTGGTGCTGGGTCATGATTCCTATAAAAAAATAAAATAAAAAAACGTGATATGTTTTGAATGTGCAGAAAGTTTTGAAAAATCCAAGAGAAAACATATTGTGGCTCAATCCAGAATGCCTGAGAGCCTTACTGCATTATAGTCCTTTATAGTTGTTTCACCAGGAACCTGAATGTTGTCTTTTCCTTTACAAAAATAAAGACATTTCCACAATAAATTGACGCAGAAAAGGCACAGAAAACCGAAACAGAAAAATCCACCAGAATACAGGAAATTAAGTGTTTGACGCACAAAAATTTCTGGGGGAGCACCCCCATAACCCCCACATATAATTTGTCCCCCAAAATATGTAAACAAATCCTAGCCTATGCCCCTGTATGTACACAGGTTATATACCTAGATATGTTGTTTGAGTTTTGGATTAAAAAGAAGGCATGTCAGTAAGCGACATGTCTGGCCCTTCGTGTGATTATCATGTCGTAATTCGGCCCTTCGTGAAAATGAGTTTGACACCCCTGGCCTAGACGATGAGGGCTCCGTCCCTCTGGAGGCCTGCAGCGACGAAGACGAGGAACCCTTTCTGGAGGCCGGCATTGGCGAAAGCCCACAGGTAACCGGCAATGGCGAGGACGGACGTCCGCAAGCGACCGGCGAAGGCAGAACCACTCAGGCGGCCAGCCACGGCGAAGGCCGGCCCCCGGAGGAAGGCAGGGCAGAGAGTGGTCGCCCTCAGGCAGGAGCGAAGGGCGGTCCCCCGACCCCTCAGGCAGGAGCGAAAGGCGGTCCCCCTCGTGCAGGGGGCGAGACTCCTCAGACAGGAACAGGAGGCTGGGCCCCTCGAGCAGGGGGTGAGACCCCTCGGGAGGCAACAGGAGACTGGACCCCTCGGGAGGCAACATGGAACTGAACCCCTCGGGAGGCAACGGAGGAGGAGACCCCTCGGACAGGAATGGAGGACGGTCCCCCTCAGGCAGGAGCGGAGGGCGGTCACCCTCAACGACAGTACCCCCCCTAAAGGTCGACTACCAGGCGACCCAAGATAATAGGAAGGGGAAAAAAAATTCAAACCCAAACAGGGTGGGTGGGGGGGAGCCAGGAGGACAGTTTTCTTGTGGTTGTTCAAGTTCCTTCAGGAGCTGGTTGCTAGCATGCTGGGGCAGGTGGCTAGCATGCTGGTTGCTGGAGCCCGGTACCTGAAGCTTGTTGCTGGAAGCCTGGGGCTGGAGCTTGTTGCTGGAATCGGGAGACTGGAGCTTGCTGCTGGAGGCCGGAGTCAACTTGGGAGCTGGAGCGCATTGTGGAAACTGCTGGTAATCCAAACCCACCACCCCCACTCTGATAGTCCTTAAAGCAGGTGGATGCTGGTAGCTGGGACCCAGGGGCTGTGGCTGGAAGCAGGGAACCGGGGTCAGTGGCTTGAAGCTGGGGACCAGGGGCTGAGGCTTGAAGCTGGAGACCGAGGGCAGAGGCTTGGGATTGTGCTGGTAGCTGGGAGGCCTAATCTTGGATGGGTATAAAAAGTTCTTTGCCCACTCCGGTAGGAACTCCCAGAGCCGAGGCTGTAATACCACAACTTGACGTGCCAGCGTCAAGGCTACCTCTCGGTGGTCGAGTGTGGGGCCCTTCTCCCAGGCTTTCTTGAGGCAAGAAATAGTAAAAATTCCCTCGACAAGGTTCACCTCAAAAGAGCTGTCTGCTGGGTCCATTTCGGGTCCGTTCATTCTGTTACGGTGTGTGGTAGGCAGGCAGGCAAGCAGGACCCAAATGCAGACGTACAGCAAAAGAACATTTATTTCTGCTCAAAAACAGGCATCAATACAAAAACTCCAGAATGGCAAAACGGCCACAAGGCAAAAAAGGCAGAGACGTAGAGACACGGGCAACTCAGGCAACACAGGAGAACAAGACTCACCAGACACCACACGACAAACCAAAAGTGAACGGACCAGGAACAAAGGAACACAAAGAGTATATATACAAGACATAACGAGACACAGGTGAAACACATCAGGGAAGGGAACAGCAATCAACAAGAGGGAAGCTAGGCAGGACATGGGGAGGAAACAAGACAGACATACCAAAATAAAACAGGAAACCACAAAAAACAAGACAGGACAAGACAGACCATGACAGTCTGTGCTCAACTGGGTTCAAGACGCTGGCAAAAAGCTGAAGATTACTATAGCACGACAGAGGTGAAGCTCAGGATTTTATGCACAGATTTCTGCTGGATCTCCCTAAGCTGCCCTCCCACTACTGTCAGTCTTCGTCATCAAAAAAAATACCCGGAGCCTGTTTTCCAGACAATGGCAGATCTACACGGTGTGTACCACTGTGCTGCTGAGGAGAAGATGGTCAAACCATTATCAAGGCAGGTGTTCACAGACGAGTTCAGGAGGCAGAATCTGGGTCTTTACCATTCTAAGAAGGACCAATGTGACACCTGCTGCTCCTACAAGGCTGGCAACTTGCCAGATGACGAGTGGCAGGATCATGTACTCAAGAAAGAAGAGGCCCATGAAGCAAAATCTTGTTAATATAAGTGTTAAATCGCTCTTTATTCATACAGTGATCACTTATATAGTGTGCGAGTTTCATAAAGCCGATCTCTCAGTCACTCGCTCTGCATGTAATCGGCAAATAATCTTTTCGGGGATCCCGAAGCTGGTATCCAATCAAAAGAGAGATCGCTACAAACCGGCACCCGTCTCACTGACGGTGCACTCGCAGAGAGACAAATGGAGATGGGTGAATGTGTACGCGCCTACAATGGCGGAGCAGGTAAAAGTCCTTCCCAATGTATGTTTTGATGGTTTTTATCATGTTTTATCACATTTACTTATCTGAGATGTTGCTAGATATGATGCTGCTTGAACACAATGTTCATCATTAATGTGGTGACGTTGGGATGACGGAGGGGACTGCTAACTACTGTCACTGACAGGAAGTTAGCTAAACAGACCATTACGCTTACTTCACCTTTAAGTGTTTGATGATCCTATGTAAAATGATGATTTTTACATTATGATTTATTTTTGTATGTTATTAGGTACAACATCAGTGGGACGATCAAGATTCAGCACTCGGATGACTGGAGTGCATTACCAATGCACCCGCTCACAGAGGGACGTTCTGCAACATGTTGTGGCAGTAATAAAGTGTCTAGGAGAAAGAGGACTAGCATTTAGAGGAAACGACGAGCTCCTTGAATCGCCACACAATGGAAACTACTTGGGGATTTTGGAATTGATATTTAAATTTGACCCTTTTCTGGCAGAACATTTTAAGACGTATGGTCAAAAAGGCAGAGGAAGTGTTTTGTACCTATCAACATGCGAGGAATTCATCGACTTGATGGGAGAAAAAACCAGGCAAGTCGTTGCAGAGGAGCTTCGTGATGCAAAATACTTTTCTGTTATTGTTGACTCTACTCCTGACCTCTCATGTGGACCAGTTAACATTTATATTTAGATTTGTTAGCAAGCAAGGTAAAACAGTGAAGCGTTTTTTGGCTTTGGAGCCAATTCACAGCCATACAGGGCAAAGTTTGGCAGATTGTGTGGTTGCGATGATAAACTGTCTTGGTCTCGAATTGTCAAATTGTAGAGGCCAATCATATGACGACACTAGCAACATGTCAGGTCGCTGCAATGGACTGCAGGCGCACTTCAAGAAAAAAAACCCATTGATCCATTACGAGCCTTGCGCTGCCCATTCCCTAAATTTAGTGGCCGTTAACAGCATAGAGGGCAGCAGTCCGAAGGTGGGACAGTATGTCGATCTACTGCAAAGCTTGTATACATTCTGTTCTGCATCTACACATAGGTGGCAAAGTTTTTAGGAACTTCGGTATAGAGTTAACATTGAAGGCACTGTCAGACACCCGGTGGAGTTGTAACTAAAGCTCTCTGGCAAAATTACAGTAAAATTAGAGGCCTTAAAAAGTATATCAGTGGACGAAAACGAGAAAAGAGACACCCGAAGTGAAGCCAGCACACTCTGTGTGAAATTAGAAAAACTCGAAAATGCATTCATGACAAATTTTTGGAATACCACAGGGTTCAACATAACTACCTCCACCATCAAAGCTATTGAAAGTAATGCTCGAATGTAGATTAGAATCCACATTCCCCAATGTATTCATTGCGTTAAAACTGTATCTGACCCTACCTGTCAGTAAACTGCGAGGGAGAGCGGTCATTTTCTAAATTGTCTAAAATTAAAAATTAACTTAGGACAAGGATGACACAGGGACGCCTAAACAATATGTCCCTCATGGCCATTGAGTCAGAACTTGTCAGGGAGTTGGAGTACGATGGAATAATCAATTACTTTTCTTCCAAAAAGTCCAGGTAAATGCAGCTTATTTAGGTAAGACATATTTAACTGTAGTAGCCTGTTCTATGACTCTGTAAGCAATAGCAGACCGCTTCTGATGGTCATTTATTAATGGTTCACTTGTTACTATGAACTTTGCTGTGTTTTTACTCTTATAAATGTAGGCCCATGGTAACGATAAGATGTCCTAATTTTATGTTGGGCGATGTTACAAATCTGTGAAAGTTGTTATGTGTAAATAAAAAAAAAATAAAAAGTCTCCTTTTCGGCTTCTTTTTCAAAGTTACGTATGCTTACTTATTACTGATGATCCGTCAGATTCTGACCTAACAGCCTCATGGAAATTATATTTTACAATTCTTTATATTTAAACTAACGAAATTTGTTAAAGGGAGTCTTTAGGTGCTTTTACAGTCATGATATTAACCTGACCGTTAAAGTTGAAAGTTTATTTTGCAATTAGTTAGTAATTTTTCCCACCGCAACCTTTTTAATTGAATCAGGTGTCAGTGTCACAATGAAAATATCTCTGTCTAATATTTATTGTTATCAATCTTATTAGTTTATTTCCCATTTAACTTGCAAAAAAATCCTTTCTAATTTAGGCCTATGCATTTTTTAATCAGATTTTTCTGAGCATAGGAGTGGGAATAGAGAGAGAAAACGGAGTTTGAGAATGTTACTCATCATGTGAGCTGATGTTGCGATATGCGGTTTGAATTAAGAGCGCAAGGAGTAAACTCGTTAAATCTAAAAAAGACAATCAAATGAGTTCAAACCAGCCGACCAGTTGGATCATAAATACGCAGGCTGAAGTTGTCCAGGCGGATCAATAGTGTGGAGACCTGCTGATGAAGTAGGCTAGGCTACAAGCATAGCCGCGGTAAATTATTCTCAGCAGGACCTCAGCTGACAAAAAAAAAGGTCAGCCTGCACTTGACTTGACTCGCAACTAAAAAAAACTACACCAATGCAATATTGTTACATGCAGCGGTGATGGTCCGAATATAAGACAGCGGTTTTCCCCTGGAAGTAGGTTGTAAAAAGTTGCGTAATTGTTGTATTAAATAAAAAATTAAATACTATATAATACAAAATGTTATGTTAAATACAAAGTACTATTGCTGTATAAGTTGCTTCATTTTGAAATAATTAGAAAAATTCTGGGATGTTTTTATCTTATTTGAAATATTAAAGTTATTGCAAATAACAAATGCTTCACTGTATGACACAATATTATACAAATAGGCCCGCCTACTATATCCTCATAAAAAAAAACAATTGACTGCATTATTTAGTTTAATCAAGGTGTAGGCTACCTAATAAACTCTTAACTGAACAGGCCCTGGTTTTGCAGTGAGCCAATAGCAAACCCAAAAACAATAGCAATCGTCTGTATTATATGATAATTTGTTATCAACACAACCAATAAAACAAAAAATGACAGTGAAACAGGTATGCTAATCAATGCTAAACGTGATGTTTTTATCTTATTTTAAATATTAAAGTTATTGAAACCGGTTATAACCCATTGTTATGTGTCTAATGTAGAGATAACGGGATAACTCAATTAAGTTTTTGTATGATTTTACCTGTTTATTCTGACACAAGGTAAAATGAAACAACTCCAATGAAACATCCCGTTAGCCGTATAAACTAAACTAATTAAACGTTTTATCAAAACAAACAGACATAGGCCTACCTTCTGCGCTTACTGTCATGTTCTGTCATGTTTTTGAAGTGGACTGCATATTTTGATTGTAGTTTCCTATACTCGGCAAGAGCTAAAACAGCAACAGCTTTTCTAAAACGGCAACAGCTTTTCTACGGGCTTCCATCGTTCTTCTCACTTCTTCCGACTATGGTAACTGGAACGCAAGCAAGTCGGAGGGAACGTCACCCCAAGTTCCGACTTCCGATGTAACTCGAACGCACTGTCACCACACGATATGAGGACCGCATGCGCAGAACGGCCGCCATCTTGGAAAGCCTGCAGTCGCCTGTCCGTGGGTCAGCGGCCCCGTAACTGAATTTAATTCCAACAAGTAATCAGTATCATGATTAATTGTTCTATCTTCATAACAAACTAAATGTCATGAAAATCGGTTCAGAATGAGCGAGTTACAGTCTGTTTTTAGTGCAGTCTGTGGCTCTCCAAAACACTTTGGGCTAAGCGGGCTGTCACAGATGGCGACCATTTTGCGCACGCGCACCTCAGATCGTGTAGTGACACGCACCATTATTCGGCCCTTTCAAAATAAAACTTCCAGGTCCAGCCGCTCTGTCGAACATAAAAACAAACAACAATGGCTGAACCAGTGAACCTTTTTACAGTTACGTCTTTCTTCAGTGAGACACCTGAAAGAGTAAAGAAAGGGTTGAATTCGTTTCACTCCAACAGAGTAGTCAGTGTAGCTGTTTAGTTTGGGGGAGTTATAAAGGGTAGCGTCCAGGCATCACAGAAAAATAAACTTTACGAGGTTGAGGTGAGTTGGAAGTTAGCCTTTGACATCTAGGTAAACTGACATCTAATGGTGTGTTCCTTTGTACTCGGAACTCGGAAATTTCTGACTTCCGACATGGAAAAGTGCAATAAAACGGTCGTTCAACTGGGAATTCCGAGTCGGAACTCGGGCAAAGTCTGCCTCTCCCGACTTCACTGAGATGACGCAGATTACGTCACAACATCAATCTGAACCGTTAAACTGGCTAAAAAGAGTGATTTTCATAGTCCATATGTTGAGTCACGGCTGAATTGTAGTCTATTGGATCTACCGGTACCTGGCAACGGTTACTTGATATAGCCTAACGTTTAATTATTTGGATGAGAAAGGAGGTCCATACTTTCCCAAGCAGATGCACTGGAACACCGACAGGTCGGAACTTGGAACTACCAATTCGGAAATTTCCTAGTTCCGAGTACAAAGGAACGCAGCATTAGTTAAATGCTGATACGTTCACGCTAAAAATGATACGTTATTGAATTAAGTACTCAACATCAGTACAGGACTGGTAAAACTTAAAACTTGTATTGTTAGGCTAAGGTTAGTCTCTTTGAGATGAGCTAGTGTGAGGAGGTTCATGTTGAGGGACAGACAGTGAAGTACAGCAGCTGCCAGTGCCCAATCGGTCGGGACAAGTGCCACCAAATGGCGGCAGTGCTCATATGGGTTGAAAAAAATGTGTCCCGCAACGACGTGAAGAGGGCGAAGACACCGAGCACCGACCAGATAGCAGCAAAGAGAGTGTCTGAGATAACGCCATCCACAACACAAATTTAGCCATTCATTTGCAACTGATGCTTTCTTTTACGTTATATGGTGTAATAATACTAATAAACTTTTTTTTTTTTTTAGATATTTTTTGGGCATTTTTATGCTTTATTGACAGTGCAGAGAGACAGAGGTGAAACGGGGCAGAGAGGGGAGTGACATGCAGAGAACGACCGCGGGTGGGAATCGAACCCGGGTCTGCTGCTGGGCCCGGCCCGGGAGGGGGACGCCTTACCAACTGAGCTAAAGGCGCCCCCATAATACTAATTAACTTAATATGTGTAGCCCATTTCAGACCAGAGAACAGAAATGAACTAATACAAACCCAATGAGAAGGTAAATGTCAGTCAAATAAGGTAATTATGAAATCAAAAGTTCAGCAGAGAACATTGTAAAGCAATTTAAATGCTAGGCTAAAGATTTAAGTTTTCCTTTAAAAATATCTGTCAAGCTGGCTTCTCTGATGCAATGAATCATATTTATCAAACATTGCCACCTTACAATCATGCTTTATCATGTCATTTTCTCATTTCAGCTGGAATCAAAAGACCTGTTACTCAGGAAGACAAAGACGGGGTACAAGCAACCCTGTCCAAGCTTGGACGTTTTATTGGAATTGGATGGATTCTGAGTCCAGAAACTCCTCGGGTAAGACCATAGACGGATTATGAGATAATGGGCCCCTGGGCACAGACTCTTAAAGGGCCCCCCACTCATCCCTATCCAGTCAGGTACACTGACTTTTCCACACAGATACAAACAATTAATGGCAAAAACATATTAAGGAAGTCAGTGTTTCCCACAGGATTTTGGGATACTGTTGGAGGGACCCTGTACCTTGTTGGGTGGTCCGGGGGCATGCCCCCCGGATTTTTTTTTTTTAACCTTTTTAAAGTAAAATGCATCAATCTGATGCACTTTGAGAGGAAATTTTAGAGGCTACATTATTTTAAAGATTTTCTTAAACAAGCAGCACTCTTCTTTACTCTGCAACTGTAAAAACAGTATAGTAGAATGGTCTGCAGACCCATGTTCTATGATGGAGGGGCCCATTTCAACAGATTCAGGGTGGATAGCTACTTTTTATGAACCATTTAGAATTCACACATAGAAAGCTTATTTCTGTATGTGCTTCAAGGCCCCTCATGAAGCCCCTTAGACAGAGCTACTAATGCTGTTGTTTTTAACATGCTTTTGTATTTCTCCCCTACTAGCTGAGGGGCCCATGATGATTTCTATCTTGTTACATTTTAATGAGTATGAGATTAAACCTTGGTTTAGGACACTTTTTAAATGGGGGGTCTGGGGGTGCCCCCCCCATAAATTTTTGAGCATTCATCACTTCATTTCCTGCATTCTGGTGGATTTGTTTGCATCAAGTTTATGTAAAGTAATTGACAACATTTAGGTTCCCAGTGACAAAAATAGAAAAGAATACAATGCAGTAATATCATGCATTCTGTATTGCTTTCAAATATTTATTCTCCTCTATTTAAAAAAAAAAAATTGGTTTAGATTGTAAAAAAAGAAGAAGTGATTATTCACGTCTATCATTGAGAATGTAGTGGCTGGTGGTATTTTACTTGCCTGCAATCTTCAAATATTCAAAAATTATAAAGTGCAAAATGAGGTTTTAATCCTCATGTACTTCCTTTACACTACTAGTGACTGAGTGTGCAGTGGACAGAGGGATGAAGAGATAGCTTTATTTTATAATTTAGCTTTTTGATTTGTGAGAGTGATCATCGCTGACTTTAGACTGACTCCCGCTGTCTGCTCCGTGAGGCTCGAGCCCATCAACTGAGCCAACAGCTGTCCAACACAGAGATGAAAAACGAAACTGAAACTTAACCAGTGGTTGACACTAAGGTTTCAAAAGCATCATGTTTGACTTGCCCGAATGTAATGTTCACTTGCCCAAATAAAAACAAAAACGATTAAACAGTTATGAAGAGTATAATTTAATCATACCGTTTTACATAAAACCAACAACAATTCATGTAGCCTACGTATCATTGTACATACAGCCAAGCAATGACTCACAGACAGAACTGTGAAATGAACTATCAATTGAAAAATAAAATATATATAATATATATACTAGGGATGGGCATAATTAATCGATCATTGCTTGTTAAGAATATTGTCGATCACGTGAAATTGTTATCGATCATATAGCCGTTGTGTTGCGCAGTGTGAGTCCGGCAGCACAGCAATTAGTTTCACTATGTGGCAGCACCAAAGACTGTATGGGCAGCAATTTAACATCCTACCAGCCGGGGGAGATACTTAACTAGTAGTAGGAGACAACAGAACAGGCTCAGGCAGCAGCCTGCGAGCTGCCGTAGATCTCAAAACATAAACAGGAAGAAGTTAAGGAGAAGTTTGGCATCGGACCGGACAGCTTTAGAACCGAAAATAACTAAGTTCATTAAGCATTGTGAAACCTTGTATAAGTACAACACTTAAACAAACCGAATTATGCACCACTTGTACATTGAAGCCTACATCTGACCCTGTTAAACGTGTCACGTTAGCGCTGCTAGCATTAGCAGCTAACTTTAGCGTCTATGCTTTCCTACTTCGCCTTCATCAGGGAAATAATTTGCACATTTTGTCTATTAGATGAAGTAAGGTTAGGTCCTTTATCACTCAGAGATCTTAGGAGGTGCATATGTGTTTAAACTTTAAAGGTATCGTAGCATTGGCTCCTTGTTGGCTCATAGCCTCGGGCTTTCACCAGCGCCGCATTTTATTATTATTTTATTTTAAAAAGTTGCCTTGTCTTAATAGATTGTTGTTTGCCTAGAAGATCTTGGAATAAAGATGTAATTGAGTAAAAACCTCTTGTATACAGTCTATGGTAAAAACGCTGTATTCTGGATGTTCTGTTGGCATTTTTTCAAATGTAAAAAAAGATAACGATTGCTCGATAATTGCTCGTTAATTTTCCCGATGATCGATCAATTGAATTTCTTAAAATGCCCATCCCTAATATATACATCATGAAACAAAGATTTAAATAGCTTATTTTTTAACTTGCATTTCAAAATTACACAGTAATTATGAATTGCTATTAGAAAGTCAATCAATATATATTTTCTTAAAGCGGACCTATGATGCTTTTTGACTTTTATGACCTATAAACGTTGTTATGATGATTCATATTCATGCTTAACCATACTAAATTATCAAATAATGACTTACATGCATTTCGACGTATTCCCTGCTGACCGTCTGGGGTGTCTGTGCAGAGCACTAAACACTATTCTAGCCAGTCGAGAAGTCACGTGTTCAAAGCGGTCTACCCTTCCGTAACTGTGTGACGTCGCGTGTAACTTTGTGAAGTCACCACGCGGATGTTTCCATGTATGGTAATGCTGTCACTTCCCTGTTTGCGTCTGCCTCGCGCCCTTATAGGTCCATGCTCGCGCTTCCCGCCACTGAAAGTGTTCCGGAAGGAAGGTAACCAATCACAACGGAGTGGGGTTTGCAGGAGGGGGGAGGGGAGCGGAGATGGCCGATCACAGGCGGAGGGAGCGGAGATTGCCGAAGCACACACACTCAAGTGTTGACAGGATGTGCTGGATCGCCAAAATAAGAGAAAGAGCTTCCTGAAAATCTACATAGTTTTTTGTGATGTGATTCGTGTCAGGTTGCTCTATAGCAGTGTAAAACAAGAAATTAAGACCAGAAAAGTAGTATAATAGGTCCTCTTTAAGGAATAATTTACCTCTTGCATGCGTTATTGCTATTATAGCAATCGCACACCTTGCCGCCTGCTCTGGCAACCAGAGCACGGAGAAGGGGGAATTCCGTGAACGGCTGCTCTCTTTTTGCTACATAATATGCAATGTGCATGTTATTGACCATCTTCTCCCGGAGTTTTTCCTCCATCCGCAGAACACCCCTCATGACCGGAGGCAGCGGTGCGTCACCTCCAAGTGATGCACGCTGTTGCGCGTTCTCACAGAGGAGATGGCGCTTGCTCTGGCCGTGAGCTTTTAATATGGGTTGTCTGAATGGCACCCATTAAACAATGATGCTGTCCTGTAAATACATTTGAATTCCAGTAAATGTAACGTTAATGCCAACGTAAGTAGGCTATGTTTACCATTAGTTGTGAAACAGAAGTCTTACCGGTCGGCAATGGCAGGGAACTCCCTGCAGACTTTGCACAGGAGAACGCTCTCTTCTGCATTGTGCTGCACCCAGGGAAATTCTACCTTCCAGTCATCAACAAACTTACGTTTGCGGGTCGTTTTGTATTTTTTCGGAGCGCTTGGTCGTGCTGCAGAATCTAGAACGGGCCTCTTTTTGCCAGGCACCTGGCCTGGTTTTGGGGGGCTCAGAAAACTCATTCTTGCGCAGACTGAAGCTGAATGTGAGCTTGTACGTGTTTAAAATATAACAAACTTCTTCTTTGTTTACTTAAGCTATTATTATTTACCTAACGGTCACATCTTGATCGTGTCGTCATGAAGTGATTTCAGTATACCGTTGCAACCTATTAAAGCGATCGCCCATACCCAGATAGCAGGGCGACATTGATTCAATGTTGAAATTCCATCGGTTTCATCAAAATGGTCAGGGTTGAAATTTCAATGACAAAAGAGACATTAATTCAATGTTGAATTACCACCAGAAACTGATCATTGTTATGATTGAAATTTCAATGATAATAGACATTTATTCAATGTTGAATTACCACCAGAAACTGATCATTATCATGATTGAAATATCAATGATAAAAGATACATTAATTCAATGTTGAATTGAGTCCTACCATGTAACCAATAAATGATTAAAAGCTCCACTAATGTAATGTACTGTATTAATTAGATAGTGTTAAAGTATAATTGTATTTGTAATGGTTGCGATGGCCCCAGTACCTGCCTGCTGTCCTGGTTATCTTTCCACAGGTCCTTGTGGGGTGGAGCTGAGGGCTGATTAGAGAATGGGAAACACAGCTCAATCTCTATTTTGAAATACTTCTGCATTTTAATGCAGACTAGAGTTTTGCGCGCGCTCAACCTCTAGTGGGTCGGGAGTTTGATTCAGTTTCCTTTTTTTTTTTTTGCACATATGTATAACGGAAACTATAACAACTCCTCTCAGTGTACAGAAAAAACTAAGTGTGAGATTAAAGCACAAAAGAAATAAGTAGACCCAACCACACATAAGTGAACTGGTAACATTGTATTGCATATATATTCACAGGGTAATATCACTTAGCTGTGAAGGCTGTAGTTACAGTTCAGTTATTTTCATAGCACATGAATATAAATGCTTCAGGAGTCTAGAGGTGCATGTTGTGCAAGTTAAAATGTGGCAATGAGTAAAACAGGATAAAAAAGGGACGATGAAATAATATATACAATAAATAAAGTCTAAGTAGTGCAAAAGGTAAGGCTGAACAAAACGGTACAAATAAATTAATTAAATAAATTAAAATGGGCAATATGGGGAACATTATTTACAATATTTGGAATATGAAATTTAAAGTGTACAATAAAAGGTCATTTTAATATTTTCATTTCATTTTTCATTTAACTTTTATTTATCCTCGAGAGACCAATTGAGGGGTGACCCTCATTTACAATGGTGTCGAGTTCAAACAAATTCAAAGGAAAAACAACAATACATAAACAATATTCAACGCAAATACATCAAATACACAACAACAGGTGAAGAGAAAAACAATTGAAACATTTACACAGTGGTGAAGATTAAGTGGTAGCAATCAAAATTAAATGGGTGAAAGTACAATATAGCCTAATTAAAACAGTTACAGGTAGAGTTTGGCAGATTTAAAATAGTTTGTTTAAATTGGTGAAAGAATATGAAGTTATTTAGTTTAATTTGTTGCTGTAAATTGTTCCAGGAGTCAGGGGCACTGAAGCTAAAAGCTGTCTTTCCTAGCTCAGACCGGGCTTGTGGGACATAAAGCATAAGCATGTCAGTGGAGCGGGTCTGATAAAGCCCATCTGAGATTTGCAGCAATTCAGTTAAATAACGAGGAAGCTTCCCGGTCAAGGCTTTGTAAATAAAAACATGCCAATGTGCGTCACGTCTCTCTTTAAGGGAGGACCACCCAACCTTTTCATACAAAAGACAATGGTGTGTGTCATAAGCATCTCCTGTGATGAACCTTAAAGCAGAGTGAAACACAGAGTCCAGGAGTTTAAGACATGAATGTGATGCATGCCGGTAAACCACATCACCGTAATCAAGGACAGACATGAAAACTGCCTCAATAATCCTTTTCCTACTAAATAAAGGGAAGGTGGTTTTGTTCCTATAAAAATAGCCAATTTTTTGTCGTAGTCGACGAACAAGATTTTTTATATGAAAATTAAAAGTGAGTTTATCATCTAACCAGATGCCAAGATATTTGTACTCTGTGACTCTTTCAATTAAAAATCCATTATTTGTAAAAATATTAAAATCATTCAAATTTGTAGTTCTTGCTCTGGAGAAACACATATATTTGGTTTTGTCTGTATTTAGAACCAGCCTGAGGTCCACTAGACAGTCCTGCAGGGTGTTAAAAGAGCTTTGTAGGTTCTGAATAGATTGGTGCACCGAATCGGAAATGCAATACAGTACTGTGTCGTCAGCGTATAGATGGGCGTGACAGTTTTTTAGCGATGAAACAATGTTATTTATATAAATTGTGAAAAGAACTGGACCTAAAATTGAGCCTTGTGGGACACCATTTGTAACAGTTAAAAACTCAGATTGGTATCTTCCGAGTTTAACCCATTGATGACTATGGCAATCTAGGATGCATGTCCTTAATGCCTGAGGGTTTTCTGAAAAAATAGTAGGAATTGTCAAGTCTACCAAAACCTTAATATCTAAGCCTGTGTAGCACATAGAAACATGAAATAAAATACATTTAAAAGTTAAGGTTCACAGGTTTTATTTAAACATGCTTCCTTAGCGCTTACAAACCAACAAATATTTCTAAAAATCGTCAAAATGAGCTGAATTAGAAAATTATTAAATATTGTTAATAAATAGATGCAATGTGTTGTGTGATTTTCGTCAGTAGTCTATAGTAGACCTTGATTCTGCGCACCAAACGCCACTAACTGTTCTGTCGCCGACATAGCTGGCGTATTTTTTTAATTATTTTGTTTTATTTTTTTATTTTTTATTTTTTTGATTGACATGATTTTTGGCAAACCACACAACTTTTGGGTGGTCACGTGGTCTTAAAAAAATCAACAAAACCCACCTCATGTGTATTTGAACCAATGACAGTGCATTCTATGCTGGGAATGCCATGAAAATTAGATAAAGTAATAATGCTGCGCGACGCAGCATCAGGCAGGAGAGCCAATGTGGCATCGCGCAGCAGCCGTCATCAATGGGTTATCTGACTGCTGTCTATCAGAGAGATAATCCCTAAACCAGCTACATGCAGAATGATCAAAGCCAATGTCATGCAGCCTCTGTAAAAGCAAATGGTGGTCAACAGTATCAAAGGCCTTTGAAAGATCAATAAAAAGTGCTGCACAGTGCTTTTTCTTGTCTAATGCTGTAACAATGTAGCCTGGCTCCGCCCGCCGGCCTACTTCCGGCCAAATTTTATTTTCCCTTCAGTAGTCAGTCTGGGTGTACAGCCCATTTCCCAGTTTTGCCGGAGATTCGACAGCCGGTCCAATCAGCGAACAGAGCGAGTGGCTGAGAACGATGACGTCGAAGTCGCGCTCCAGTTTCAGTTGCCAGAAGCCGGCTCATGACACACGTGACGACCAAACGTTATGCGATTGGTTGGCTAATCCAGAGTGGCACTGGGCAGATCCAATAGTTTTAAACTTTAACAGACACCCGCCTCCATGAGTGAACGTTTGCCAATTACAGCACTGCCAGACCTTCTGTACAAATGAAATGAAGTACGATGGTCTGGTAGCACCAGGCTAGTAACAATGTTGTCTACAACCAAAGTCACAGCAGAGACAGTACTGTGGCCTGCCCTAAAACCAGATTGGAATGGGCTCAAAATGGAAGCACTAGTTAGAAATGTTTTTAACTGATTATTAATAAGTGATTCTAGAATTTTTGCTAGGCATGGGAGTTTGGAAATTGGCCTGTAGTTATTAAGATTATTTTTGTCACCACCTTTATGTAAAGGAATTATGTGAGCTTTTTTCCAAATTTTAGGAACTATTCCAGAGGAGATGGAAAGATTAAAAATATGGGTTATTTGTTTTGATATTATATGTGTCGAAAGCTTGATTGAAAACGGGTCCAAATTGTCCTCTCCCATGTACTTCTTGGGGTTGATGGCGAGGAGCGCATCTACAACAACACTTGTGGGAAGAAGATCAAGGCTGAAAATAGGAGTTTGAGAGACAGGCGGTACGTTACTACTGGTGGTAGAAGGTGTACATCCTCCATTCTGAAAGAGTTGACCAGCAGCTACAAAGTGTTTATTAAAAGCTAAGCCAATCTCTTTTTGATCATTGAGAGTGTGACCATTTAATTTGATCTGAGTGGGAACTGTGCTAGAATTGTTCTTATTATAGTTCACAGCTTTCCAAAATAGTGCAGGGTTAGAGTAGCAGTCGGAGATTAATTCAAGGTAATATTCGGATTTGGCTTTCCTGACCATGGCTGTGCACTTATTCCTAAATTGTCTAAAAATAGTCCAATTGGTATTATCTCCAGAGTGTCTAGCTAGAGACCATGCTTTATTTCTTTCAGAAAATAAATCAGACAGTTCACTTGTAAACCAGGGGTTTGATCTATTTTTTACTCTATGCTTTTTAAGGGGCGCATGCTTGTTTATAATTGAGGTGAAAGTATTGATGAAATAGTCTAAGGCTAACTCAACATTCGAAATTTCCGTAGTGAGTTGAATGTCACTATGACGGAGATCACTTAAAAAGGCTTGCTCATTAAAACCTTTAAAATTACGCTTAATTAGGATTTTAGGTTGAGATCTTTTTAAATGAATACTTCTGATACAGGCCACTGGGCAGTGATCACTAATCCCAAGCTCAAAGACACCAGCTGAGACTATTTTATTTATTTTATTTGATAGGATTAAATCGATTAAAGTTGATTTTGCTGGGTTTTTTATATTGGGTCTTGTGGGCTCAGTTATTAATTGTGTAAGATTAACGTTGCTACAGATTTCTTTGAAAGGTTCAGAGGCACCAGAAAGCCAGTCAACGTTAAAATCACCCATCACAATTACCTCTCTATTTACATAACTGGAGAGCATATGTGCTAGATCGTTTAAGGAGCTAGTTACAGCAGAAGGGGGCCTATATACACCAATTACAACAAAACAATCATTTGACGATAAAGATAATTCTAGCGCGATAAATTCAAAACAATTTGGAACAGAGACAGCATGTAAAAGTGTTACAGAATAACAGGATTTAACATAGACAGCCACTCCCCCACCCCTTGCGTTTCTGTCTATTCTGAATAAATTGTATTCATTAATTGCCACAATAGAGTCATCTGTACTCTTCTTTAACCAGGATTCAGTCAGAATCAAGACATCTGGATCTACCTGGGACACTAAAATCTTTACATGGTCTAATTTATCATGCTGCAATAAACTTCTAATATTTAGATGAAGAAAACCCAAGCCCTTTCTTGATTTAAGAATTTGTGGGGAATTTAGTTTAGAGCAAAGGGGGTAATCAGTGATGTCTTTGATGAATGAAGGACAATTTGAGGTGTTGTTATGAGTTAAATTGGGGGATACTTCAGCAGGACCCCTGGGGAGATCTTTTTTAATGGGGGATGATTTGGTAGGGTCGTGTTGTGGTAAATATCAGTCCGAATTATGCCAAGATGCGATGTGATGAATGTAGTGATTAGTAAGTTCTTTAATACCTTTGGCATTGGGATGGAGGCCGTCAGATTTAAGGAGTGTGTGTCTAGAGAATGAGTCAAAGTTGTTAATATAGCCCAGAGAGTTGCCCGAGCACCAGGACTCCAGTCGTTCATGGAAATCCAGAAGAAGGCTGTAGCGCTCAGGGCTTTTGGATGACATGGGAATGGGGCCGGAAAATATACAGAATTTCCCCAGGCTCTCCAGGGTGAGGGCCAGACTCTGTAGATTGTCAAACAGTTGGTATGACCGTTTATCCATTACATCATTAGTTCCAACATGCAGGATGACTGTGTGGGCAGTAGGGTGGAGGGCAACGAGGGCAGGTGTTAGCTCCATAATGTCAGATGATTTTCCTCCAGAGAGGCAGTAGGTGAAAGCACCAGGGAGACAAAGAAATCTGACAATAGAGTCACCGATGATGAGGATCTCAGGTTGGCGATTCAAGCAGCTCCCACAGTAGAGAGACAGCTTCGATGAGAGGGGAGGAGGTGAGGGCAGGGCACAGCCGCGAGAGAGAGAGCCTCACCTGTACAGCGGATGTCAACATCGGGGGCACCACTTCGAGGAGGCACGGAGGGGTGCACACAGGGAAACACACTTCCGGCTGGAGCTGGTAAACGGCGGCGATCTCGACATCCAAACTGGGAAGTGGAACCCCGACGTCCCCGTGCCACCCTGGAGCAGGTCTGGACCGGCGAAGCAGATGGAGAGCCGGCAACACGAGCCGCAGGTTCAGCAGCTCCACATAGCACCTCCAGCGGAGCAAATGGATTGCGCGTCAACATAGGATCCAGCGAGAGCAGAGGAGGAGATGGAGAGGAGAGCAGAGGAGGAGGAAGAGGATGAGAAGATCGTGTAGAAGATCGTCTGCCCCTCCTCACAACAGACGTCCATGCAGCGTTGGGAGGCTGAGCAGCAGAAGCAGTAGAAACGCCGCTAACCGGTGCCTGAGAACTTGAAAGAGGAGCTTTTTCAAGCACAGCTAATTTGGAGACCAGGAAGGACTGCCGCTGGAGGAGATCGTGAATGAGACTCTCCACTGACTTGAGCTCGGATCTCAGGAGGAGAAGCTCCGGATCTGTCTGGGTGAGTGCCGATGACATGATGCGGTGAAAAAAGACAGAACACTATAGAGCTAACGCTAGCTAGCGGAGTATTAGCTAGCTTTAGCCGTTTTAGCTAATTTCGGTGGTTTCTTTAAACGACCATAACTCATCACAGGAATGGGGTAGAGACTTACTTTTTTTTTGAAATGCTCAGAATCTTATGCTCTATGAGATATATATGTCCATGTTGTTACGACCGGAAGTTGAAAAGATCGCGAAAAAGATCGCGAAAATCATCTAACAAGCAGTGTAGTCCATGAGCCAGAACAGCAGTGATCATCGAAGTATAGTACCTTGCCTCGTGTCTATGTCGAAAGTTAGGCTGCTATCGGTGTATGAATATGCAGAGTATAAATAGGTATGCAGAGTATAAATAGGTCCAAAGTCCAGAGTTCATGGGGGCAGATGGGAGGGAAGAGAGAGAGTTGAGCTTCCTGACGGCATGGTGGAAAAAGCTGTTTACCAGTCTGGTGGAGTTTGCCCAGAGGATCTGGGGCCTCATTTATAAAGCTTGCGGCGCACAAAAACCTTGCGTAGACGGAAAGAAATGTGCGGGAAAATGTGCGGTGACAAACGTTGGTATTTATAAAAACATTCTTTGCGGAGAAGTGTGCGTATTCCCACGCCAACTTTCGACCATGCGTAGAGCTACCGCAAGGTTTTCCTGACTCGGGGAATCAGCGACACTCAATGGAAACACCAAGAAATAAAGCTCAGTCATCAGAAAAACACAGACAAATGATGCTTGGCACCCAATATATTTAGTCAATAAAATGTATAAGCTTACCTATAGTTGCGAATATATGGCTACTGTAGTCTATGGCATGCAGTTGTGATGTAGGTTGAATTAGTTATCAAGTAGCCTAGGTCTACATGTTTTGGTCATATCTTATACGTTGAATATTATAGCGCTACTTTATAATAATATCCTATACATCGGGAGGTGTTTCCGTGAGTGGCCAGCGGGAGAGCAAATTTTAAGAGGTGAGTAAAAAGTAGTTTTGTACAAAGTTAAGCCCAACAAATATTAATTAAAACTGTATATTTCGTTAGATAAAATTATGTTATGAATTTAGCAAATCATTACACGCATCTCTTTCCCATAACAATTCACCCTGGAAGATTAAACTATAATCTGACATTGTTGGAAATGTGTGGATCTCACGGGAGATAAACAATTCTCTCGAATGGACTATAGGCATTATTTCACTTGTCACAACATATTTTATATAAGCTACATATACTACAGGTACGCTAATACGTGATATTGCATACAACACACAGTTGGGCGAAACTGCTTTACAAAGACTATAGGCCTAACGACTGTGCCAATCATGATATGTGATAAGCGCGGGTGTGTGTGTGACAGTTTCTGCAGCTCATGCACGTCACAGGCTTTCTTCCTTCACAGTCGCTTTCTTTGCGGCCGGTTCCCTCCCTTCTTTCTTCATGTCAGTCAAAATTCCGTGCTTATTAAGAGCGTCATCATATTCAGGAGCTATTTAGCGTTCGCCATGTATGGTAGATTGTGGGATGAAACTGGGAGGTGAAGTGGGAGGACACGGGGTGGAGATCGTCTGCGCACAATTCACCGCAGGTGGGTATTTATAAAGGGAAGATTGCGTGCAACTGTGCGCCGCACAGTTTTATAAATCTGAATTTTTTTTTGCGCAGCACATTTCTGGCTTTGTGCGGACGCAATGTTTTGGGAGGGTTTCTACGCACACCGTTATAAATGAGGCCCCAGATACCTTGAGGGGTGGCCGGGGTCTCCCACAATGCTGGTTGCTCTGCGGGTGAGGCAGGTTCAGTAGATGTCCTGGAGGGAGGGGAGTGGGACACCGATGATCTGTCCAGCAGATCTGTCCTTCACTGTGGTGTGCAACTATAGCAGTTCTTTATAGACAATGTTGTCTGTCAGGCCATCCTCATTGTCTCCCACAAACACCCTCAGACCTTTGGCACGTTTGCCTCTGCTGAAGGCAGTGTACAGCTGGCCATGAGCAAACACACTTTGTGGCAGGAACACTCCAACTCTGTCGCTTTCCTGTCCTTGTCCTGCAGAAGACATGGGTTCAGGTAATTACTAATCAAATCAAATGGAATAGAGATGTTAAAACGCAAGATGGAGTGTATCTCACCTTTATTGATTGTTACAGCTGCGCTGTCCATCATTTGGACCACTGTGAGTCTGGTCCCATTTATGAGGCTGCATCCAGGGCCAGCCTGGAGGTTCCTCAGCAGCATGACTGGACAACCTAGTTTGAGGAGAAGTCTGTGGTCAGGGAGTCCAGAAGGAGCCAGCGAGTTGGGAACCGCAATGAGCTGTGTAGTAGTTAGAATGAAAAAGAAAGAGATGGTGTGTGAGAGAAAGAGTCACTGCAGAGTCAATTTACGGATTAAAGGGGTTATTGTACAATGTTAAGTGTAGTATATTAATAGTGTTGACTGTTAGTCATGGCTCAAAGTGTTCATACACAAAACTGCATTGATTTTAGGCCATTCTTCTGGTGGAAAACTAAAATTTGATTCAGTTTCATGGTTGAAATATGTAACTTTCAATGTTTAGGAAAAAATAGCTAGTGAGTACAGAACTGGAATGTAAGCTATATTTGACAGTGTGCACAAATATGACATTTTAAACTTTTTACTGTCCATCTGTGCTGGTGAATTGTGACTGTGATATGTTGTGAGGCCTCAGTTCAAATATGTGTGCACACAGGCATTTGTGTATGACACCTTTCAGCAGCGAATTGCATACCGCACTTTTTTAATATGTGCATGATTACAACGTAAGAAAAGCAGTACACTATCAGGAGAATTATCTTTTACTTGCTTTGTAATATAATTAGTGAGACAAAATGTAATGGGTGGATGCACCCAAATTACAGTGATTTTCTGTCCATTGCTGTTATTGGCTAAGGGCTTAGCACGGGCCTCATTAAACATTTAACCCTGTTAAAAAGAAAACATGCAGAATTACCTCCTACACTCTACTCGGGGAAGCAGCAAATGGGTGGGGGGAGGCAGTTGTGGGCAGGAGCAACTGTAGTGAAATGTGGCAACAACTGTGGGTTAGGTGAAAAGTCTATTAAAATCAGTTTTTCTTAATATAGCCTAATATCAGCCATTTGCCTCAATAGGCTTTACAGTCCATAAACAACAATATGACACCCTCTGCCCTTATACCTTTAGCTCATCTGAGGAAAATAAAACGGTCCTGCGGGGAGGGGCCATGTCGCGATACAGTAAACACAAATATGAGCGGCGCCGAAGGAGGAGAGTCATTAAAAGAAATTAAAAGTTTAGAAGCAAAGTGTGGCGTAGGCCTACAGAACCTCTTACCTGAGATAGTGCTGGGCGATATTTAGCTTCTTCTGCGGCGGCGGTGCTGGGCGATATTCTTCTGCGGCGCAGCAGGTAGCCGGCAGGTAGTGTAGTTGTGTAGGTAGCTTCTTCTTCAGCTAAACTCCGACACCCCACCCCACCCACCACCATTGCAAATCTCGCCCCCCACCATTCGCAAATCTCGCGCGCTTTGAGTAAGTGTCTGTGACTTGAGTATCTCTGGCCGACAGCCCTCCTATTATAGGAGTAGGATTACCATTTTATTTTGTAGTTCTGGGGCCGTATTCACAAAACATTTTAAGGCAAAGAGTAGGTCCTAACGTGCTGATTTAGGAGTAACTCTCAAAAATAAGGGGCGTTTCACTCCTAATTTTAGGACTCCTAACTTTTTAAGATAAGTGTAATTCACAAAGCATTTTAGCGCTAAAACTAGCTCCTAAATCTATGAAAAGCTAAGAGTCCTCGAGAGGACTCCTAAGTCACTAAGAGTAAATCACAGACAACCATTTGATGGTGTTTTGGAGAGATTTAATGCTAGTGAGCTTTAAAAAAGGTACCTTTAATAGCTGTAAGGGTTTAATGATCTTAGTAAAGCTATATTTAGAAAGTATAGACACATTTATATATATTAAATTTATATAAAAATTATTTATTAAGTTCCTTTTCCTGCAGTTGCTTTGGGTTTATGATGCACTGAAAGTTACTGTAGGTGTCACGTTTGGGCTTAATTTCCTACTAGAGTAGGCCTATATATGGCACTTCGCAGCATCTCCTCCGTTCCACAGATCCGCTACTGTATAGTTGCGCGTCTCGCCTTTTTCCTTTCGCATGTACTTTACGATTTCGCCGGCTGTTGTTTCTAAATTGTGAATTTCCCGGTTTGTCGCTGTCTGACTATTGCTGCATAGTCCACCATTGAGAGAAATACAGTGAGAGTGCATGGCGTGCAGCTCTTCAATGAGGATATTTTTCCGATTCAAATCATTGTAAAATTTAAAATGAATAGACCTATGTGGCGCTATTGTAGGTTAATTGTGAACAAATGTGTGGGAAACCCTGTATATCATAATTGTTTCTTTCTCCCATGAGACTCCTCTGTAACTTTCACATACCTTTGTGTGAGTGATTGGTTTACAGAGAGCAAGGTCTCCAGATTCTCATTTGATATGTGATGAAGCTAAGCTACTGCTAGTCTTACACTGCAGTTTCTCAAATGGCCACTAGGAAACTCCAGATGTGCTAAAACGAATGATCAACAAAACATCAGTGCAGTAGAGGTGCATGAGCACCAAAGTTCAACATGTAAATGTGCCAGATTTAGCCATGCAGGCTAATTTTCATCTGTAGTATCTGATATATTAACTTTTCAGACCAAGATTTTACCTATAAACATATGATGATGTTTTTTTATGTAAAATATTTTGAACTGCAGTATATGATATCATTCAAATCAGCTTCCCAACCGTAAAAATGTCACATGAATGTATTAGCAAAAATAAAAATACAAAATGTTTGCACAACGATTTGATATTTTCTGTGTAACACTATCTAAACTTCCCTGCAACTGATAATTGAATTGCAGATGACCAATTCCACCTCATTCAAATACAATTCTCCTCCCGGCATCCATGATACGCTCCTTCCACCTCAGTAATACTTTCTTTGGCTGGAAAAGGTCTGGGGTGAAGGAGCCTTAAACGTGTGAACAAGTATCAGTTAAAATCCAGTCTGCGCCGCCTCGCCCCGCGATGCTATCCCATGCTGATAATGTAAAGGTCATTCCATCAGTCCCGACAACAGGATACGGTTTATGATAAGCATCCAATCAGAGCTCACGTTGCTGTGATAAGCATCCAATCTAAAGTCTGAGAGCTTGTCGCTGCATTCCACAGGCTGATCTGACACTATCATGAGGCATGATGCCGGCCCGGGACACCGAGCTGTGAGGCTATTTTAGGCTCCAAGCAGATAGCAGGGAGTTTGAACACAGCTCAGACAAACTGCACTGCTGCACTTACAACAAAGGTATGTTATATATGTTTTATTTAAACCCTGCTTCCATTTCTGGTCTAAACTGACCTTATAACATGTCCAGTGGAACTACACTTGTTAAAAGATTACGTGTTACAATTCATGTTTAATTGCATGTTAAAACTTGAGTTCGCATCAATAAACTGACACCAGACATTTTGCCCAATGGCTATTCTTAATTCAGAAAAAACAACTTTGACTGCAAATTAAAACTTCCCAGAGGTTAAAAACCTAAACACCATGTCAGTGTCTCTCCCTGTCTTTATGTGTTCATTTTGCGTAAGTGCTTTCTTGCAAAAAAACAAGTCTTACTACTTTGTGTAGCCAGGAGTTGATAATAACTAGTCTGACAATTGCTGTTGATGTATTTTGAAACTCAACATTCTCACGTCGACGGCCTATACCCTATGATGTGCACTTACATACTCATGGGGACATGTAAATGTAAAAAGAGCTGCCTTACTGACATTCATCTATATTCAGAAATCTACCCAACACCTTTTTTTCAAGGCTACTCAACCACAGCCTACTCTTAATATCTACCTTAAATAAATAAGGAAACAGTAAAGCCTGACGATCTTGTGTTCTCCTGATATTGTAAACTGAACATTTAAAAGAAACGGTACATATAGGTCCAATAATTAGCCTGATAGGGTACATTGTCTCTTGGGTGACAGTAATGGATCCCTACTGTACTGTAGAAAGCGCCCTCTGCTGGGTCAGAAGGGAAACTACTTTGAATGCTTATGAGACTTTAGCACTCATCGAACAGGAAATTACAGTTCGAATATGAAATTTTCATCCCACCGTCTAAAAAGTGACAGCCTTTGTATATATAATTTTCACATGTCTCCTCACACACTGTTTCTTGTGTACTTTCAGGAGATGAAAGAAATAGCTGCAGAAATCGACTTCTGTTCCAATATCTTGAAACATGTCAGGACTAAATCAGTCACAATAGGTTTGAAGTACATGAGACAGGATCACAGGTCATTTCATATACTATAAGATATTAACTAATGCCTACAACCAGTAGAAATAAATGGATCAAAAGTGTTTGGATGGATGTCTATATGTATGCCTGCAAGGCAAAGCCAGTAGCAACAACAGGGGACTTCTACAAGTCCTTGGGGTACAGCTTTCGGGTTGTTGTTTCCACTATCTCATGCATCGTGCCAGAGGTCGCAAATGCCATCTGGGATGGCTTTGTGAGAACTCACATGCAGATGCCAAAAGAGGAGGAATGGAGAGCCATCGCAGAGGAGTTCGAGAAGCAGTGGGACTTTCCCAACTGCATTGGTGCGATAGATGGGAAACAAGTCACGATCCGGGCTCCACCCTGTTCCATGTACCACAATTATAAGGGGACCTTCTTGATTGTGTTGCTGGCAGTAGTGGATGCAAACTACTGTTTCAGGATGGTGGACGTCGGTGCCTATGGGAAAGGGAGTGATGGCGGTACCCTGAGAGCATCTGCCTTCGGAAAAGCCCTTCGAGCAGGCACACTCCACATCCCAGCTGACAGAAGCCTTCCTGGAGCTCCCGAGCTTGGTGAGATGCCACATGTGTTTGTGGGGGACGAGGCCTTCCCTCTGCAGAAGCACATCATGAGGCCCTACCCTGGAAACAACCTGACAAGGCAGAAGCAGTTGTTTAACTACCGTCTGTCTCGGGCTCGTCTGGTGGTCGAGTGTGCCTTTGGGATCCTTGCATCCAGGTTCCGCATGTACTATCGAGTGATGGGGCAAAATCCTGAGCATGTTGAAGCCTGCGTAAAGGCAACCTGCATCCTCCACAACCTGCTGAGGTCAACAGAGGCCACTCCTCCATCAATTGACGAAGCAGTCCCCTTGGAAGGAGGCAGGCGTCTTGGAACTAACAACTCCACCAAGGAAGTGATGCAGGAGAGGGAGAGGTTCATGACCTATTTCAACAGCGCTGCTGGCGAGGTTTCATGGCAGAATACAATAGTTTGATCCAATCATCTTCATAAAAAAAGGCCCTTTTCAGGACCACTCACATCAATAAAGAGCAAACTTTGCATACTCAGTCCCTAAAACCCACATGAATTTGTTCAGTATACTTTTCTGAATACACATCTTCAATGTGTTATGAATAAATATTTGCATAGGTTATGATAGGATATTTTTTCAGGCTGATAAAGTAAATTATTTGTTGTTTGTGCCCATCTTGTCATATAATTTGCTCTATGAGCACTTGTAACATTGTCTTATTTACACTCAACAAAAATATAAAAGCAACACTTTTGTTTTTGCTCCCATTTTTCATGAGATGGACTTAAAGATCTAAAATTCATTTCAGATACACAATTGTACCATTTCTCTCAAACATTGTTCACAAATCTGTCTAAATGTGTGATAGTGAGCACTTCTGCTTTGCTGAGATAATCCATCCCACCTCACAGGTGTGCCACATCAAGATGCTTATCTGACATCATGATTAGTGCACAGGTGTGCCTTAGACTGTCCACAATAAAAGGCCACCCTGAAATGTGCAGTTTTGTCTCACAGCAAAATGACACAGATGCCACAAGCATTGAGGGAGCGTGCAATTGGCATGCTGACAGCAGGAATGTCAACCAGATCTGTTGCTCGTGCATTGAATGTTCATTTCTCCACCATAAGCCGTCTCCAGCAACTTCGCACAGCCATTGAAGAGGAGTGGACCAACATTCCACAGGCCACAATTGACAATCTGATAAACTCTATGCGAAGAAGATGTGTTGCACTGCATGAGGCAAATGGTGGTCACACCAGATACTGACTGGTTCTGAGTCCCCAGACCCCCAATAAAGCAAAAAAATGCACATTTCAGAGTGGCTTTTTATTGTGGACAGTCTAAGTGCACTAATCATGATGTCAGATCAGCATCTTGATGTGGCACACCTGTGAGGTGGGATGGATTATCTCAGCAAAGCAGAAGTGCTCACTATGACACATTTAGACAGATTTGTGAACAATGTTTGAGAGAAATGGTACAATTGCATATCTGGAATGAATTTTAGATCTCTAAGTCCATCTCATGAAAAATGGGAGCAAAAACAAAAGTGTTGCGTTTATATTTTTGTTGAGTGTACTTTAAAGTGAAAAGAACCAAATCATAAACAATCTAAATTCATAAAGTGATTTTATTTTATTTAAAAAAATAGAACTGTAAAATGGAATGATTTTAAATTAAAAGAACAGGCCACGGGAGTCACCAGGTCACAGGAGTTTGCTCTGAAAAAGCCAAATGACAAAAAGACAGAACAGCCAGGGTATAGTGACAGGTCGATCAAGTCAGGGAAATATTTGCAATAACAATTAACAGGTATATTGTAACCATTGCCCACTAACATTGAAACTCTGCCTCATACATGAGGCGCTGCATCTGGAGCTTTAAAGCTGCCTTCTTACTAAGCTCCAGCCGCCGCAGTGATGCCAGGAGGCTCAACAGGAAATGATGGTCCTCATCCACGACAGGAATAGTAGGGAGACTGGGGCCAGCTGTTCTCTCCAGGGCGAGCATGAGGTTTTGCTCAAAGGCTGAGTTGGGTGCCTCTGCCCTTCCAGCCCTCCTCTTCCTGCCCAGAGCAATAGCAGCACCTGCAGCCCGACCTGCATTCACTCGCACATTCACTCTCATTCACCACAGTCCCATTCACCACACTATCCTTCACCAGACTCTCATTCTTTACACTCTCAGTCACACTCAAATTCACAAAATCTTCCATGCTGGAGTTGATAAGAAGGCCTCCATTTCACTCTCATGCACACTCTTAATCTCACTCTCATCCATATCATTCTCACAACTGCTCTCAGGCATGTTGCTTGTGGTCATCCTTGATGTGACGAAGGGGTCTATAAAGGCCATCAGTCCTGCATGGCACCAGGGCCTCCTGTTGCTGGCAGCGCTGCCACTGGCTGTGGCATCTGACGCCTCCTTTATTATACTATCTATGGACGCCTCCCTCCTCTCCCTCACATACCTATCCCTAAGGTCGCGCCACCTTTTCTTGCAGTCTTTTTCTGTGAGAGCACAAGGGAAATAGATATTAAGTTGTTGCCATTTCAAATAATAACTGCAATTTTCAGATAACTACATTACAATAAGAATTATAATGATCTTATGATTTTATATTACTTCATTCAATTTATGCTTGGCTAAAAGAAAACCACTGTACTACAGTACAGTATACTACAGTATCAGGTTTGGGTATAGCAACATATTCCATATTATTGGGAAGACAATAAAAAAAGGTTACTTTTCAACATTAAACATTTCAAAGTAATCTAGCCTACCCTATTTTGTCATGCTTGAGTAAATTGGGATATTTATAACACTGCTGGGGGGTAAAATACTAACCTACATAATACTACATAATAACCAATTTATGAACAATACGGCTGTATTGATTATATTTAAGTAAGAAGGCATAATTGACTTAAAACTTGTTAGCTAACATGAATTGGTCAACCGCGCTATCAACGGTCACCCGCTCTTTTTAATTAAATATATTTCACAAAACATGTAAGTACCTGGCAGGCCAAACTCCTCGCCGATCTCTTTCCAAGCCTGGTTGGTCTTGTTTTTGTCCCTGTATATATCAATTTGCATGTTCCAGAGGACCGGTCTCCTGAACACTGCCATGATCATTCGTTCCCCCATCTTTTTGGCTGTCCGTAAATAAATTCATGTCCTTGCGTAGAACACTAGCGATCCCATTCGTAAATTTACGGAAGCACGGATACGAAAAACACGTATGTGGAAACGGGGCGTAAGACATACTTGCTCAATGTACAAAATGTAATATTAATATCTGTAATTCAGATTATTGGCGGTGATTTCACACCAATGAGGATATATTTATGAACGAGGATATTGATTTTGGCTAATAAATTACTTAAAATCTTACCGTATGTCTCCAATATGTGAACGGACAAAAGCACACGTCTACACTCGGCTAACAAAATAACATTCTTTATGTTTCAGTCATACCTTCCAGAGATACAAAAACAAACACTTGGAAAAAACATGTACTTCATGCACCATACACTTTCGTAAACACCATATTATACAAAAAGGCACATGCTTTTAAAGTAAGTATCTGACATCATATTTTTTCCTACAATAAGTGCCATGTGGCTGGAACGTTGGGGGTCAGTTTTCCGATCAAGAAACATGTTTGACCGGATAAAGGAAATGTCAGTGAAGATAGTTAAGTGCCACTGTTTGGCTATGTGTAGGAGTCATCGGAGTCCATATGTTCACTGTGTGGGTCTCCTGATCTTATGTCCGCGCTCCCAGGTTCCTCAACAGTTCTGCTGACAGTCTCCAGTTGGTCAGAATTCGACTGATTGACCTCAAGACTCCCATCTATTTGAATGGGATCGGCGTTAGAATCGGTGCCTTTAAGTTCATCCTGAATATCAGGATTTGTATTGTTGGCATCTTCTGTGTGTCTTATGTGATGAGCAGGTGTTGGCATGCTCTGGTTGGTAGTCAACAGAGTGTCAGTGGAGCTGCTGGAGTCTGAGATCTGCTCCTTAGCCGTGTCAAAGGACTCAGTGAAGTTACTGTCGCTGTATGACTGACTGGCCATGGTTTCCTCTTCAGACCCAAGCGCGTCCATAAAAGAGTCATTTGTATCAGTCTGAAGATTAACATTTTGATCTTTATTCTCATTTGTATCTTCAATATGAGTGTCTGCAGATATATTGTCCGTGTGTCCATGGATCGTACAAGCTCTTGTAAATGTGTTCCCTTTGCATTTTTCTTCATCACACAAAGGCGTGAAAAGGCCATTTCTCTTGACCAAACTTTGTGTAGGTTCCATATCGGCGTCGATATCATTCTGTTGGCAAGGCTCCGCATTGTCGGCTTGTTCCATGTTGTCCTCTCCAACAGAAGTGTCTTCCCCCCCAGACAGTAGTCTCTTCAGCCCGCGGGCTCGCTCTGTGTAAAGCTGGCACAGCTGGGCGTCGGGCAGGTAGCTGCCGTGGATCTCTGCCAGCTTCATGTAGACCACGTAAAGGCCTTCAGGGTTGGCCTGGTCCTCCAGGGCTGCTGCCAGGGCCAAGTGGAAGTAGCCCACCGCATCAAATGCATCCTGCAGAGAGAGAGAGAGAGCACAGTTCATTCATAACATAAACACCATAGACTTTTTTTTTTTTTTACGAAATTTTTTGGGCATTTTTATGCTTTATTGATAGCGCAGAGAGACAGAGGTGAAATGGGGCAGAGAGGGGAGTGACATGCAGAGAACGACCGCGGGCGGAATCGAACCCGGGTCTGCTGCTGGGCCCGGCCCGGGGGGGGTGGGACGCCCTACCAACTGAGCTAAGGGCGCCCCCATATAGACTTTTTCTTAAATCATTCTTTAATATATATTCTTTAATATATATATATATATATTATTTTCTTGCACACACATGCACACAAATACATCCCCACACAATGTAGTTGTTTAGTTTATATTTGTAAGTTTGTAATAGCTATTTATATGTAAATATTGTACATTCTTATTACAATTTAATTATTTGATTTAGTTTGTTCGTTTGTTTCAAATTGATCAAATGTCTACTTCTGTTTTTCCATTATAATAAAGCCCCATTGAATAGATAGATAGATAGATAGATAGATAGATAGATAGATAGATAGATAGATAGATAGATAGATAGATAGATAGATAGATAGATAAGAGGTTTAAAACGTGTATTTTGGTGAACTAATGTTCGTTGCATATTTAGGTATAAGATGGAGACATCGGCAGAGTGTCGTTAGTCCATGCAAATACAAAGACAAATTGGTCTCCTGTACCTTCAGATTGTGTAGCGTGAAGTTGCCCAGTCTGCAGTACAGCTTGGTGTAGTAGCGAGCCTCTGTCGGGTGATGCAGTGCGGGCGGACAGAGGGACAGGGACTTGAGGTAGTAGTTTTCTGACATCTCATACTGCTGAAGGCTGTAGTAGACTGTAGCCAGCCGGTGGTACGCTGCTCTCTCATTCACACGCACACCTGAGGAAATACAACAATGGTGTCACCTGAAAGGGCCGTACATACTTTCTGCGTGACGTCTGTGTGCATCGACAAAAGCATGCTTTAAAGGTGAAGTAAGCTATTTTTTTATGTTAATATAAGTGTTGAATTGCTCTTTATTTATACAGTGATTACGTATATAGTGTGCGCGTTTAATAAAGCCAATCTCTCAGTCACTTGCTCTCCATGTAATCAGAAAAATAAACTTTTCAGTGAACCTTTTACTGATAACCAATAAGAAGAGAGAACACTACAGACCGGCACCTGTCTCACTGCCAGTGCACATGCAGAGCGACAGATGAGTGAATGTGTATGGCGGAGCAGGTAAAAATCCTTCCCAATGTCTGTTTTAATGGTTTTTATCATATTTTATCCCACTTATGGATCTGAGATGATGCTAGATAGCCTTCGTGTTAAGAGCTATGCCTTTTTGTACTGTGTTTCTTTATTGTAAATCATTTTTATTTATTTGTTTGCAAGTATTTGCAAATGTGTGCGTGAGGCACTTTGTACCCGCGTGTTTTTAAAAAGTGCCTCATAAATGAAATGTAACTTTATTAGCATTACTAGTTCTAGTGGTAAGGATGTGCTTGTACTGTATTGTGTACCTGTCTTGTTGGCGACGTGAACAGCCAGCGTTGCGTACTGCAGAGCCTCCTCCTGCTCTCCCTGCTTCATTAACAGCTCAGTCAGCTTATTCAACAAGCGGAACTCGGAGTGGACGTCCTGGATGCTGCGTGCAAATGGCAGACTGCCATCCTGAAACCAAATATGAGAATATTATTTCAATTGATTGAAATGAATGGAGCCACAATAAACATTTAAAAATCACTAAATGGATCAAAATAAAATAACTAGTATGGTTTGGTCCTCTCACCCTGAAGAAAGGCAGTGAAGCCGTGCGGTTCCTGTGGCCTTTGAAGTAGACGTCTCCGGCCTCCTCGTAGATGCTCATGGCAAAGTGAGGGTCGTTCATCCTCAGCGCTGTCTTCACTGCTGCCTGTCAATCAAATGATATTGTCATGACTACTTATCCAGTGTTACCATGTAAGACCAATGGTAGTAATGTTTGTGTTTATCAAAAGTTACATTTGTATTACAATTATTTACAAGAATGCAGATAAATCAATAGGTAACATAAAAAAAATATGAACACTGGCAGCGACGTGAAGACGTGACAAAGCTCCTGCCTCTGCTGTTCAGATATGAGTGTCAATATGCAATGAATGCCACTGTTGTAGCCCGCATAACCAGCCTGATCCCAAGAGATAGTCATGCTAGGCTCGTCACAACAACTAGAGACTCTAGCTCGTATGAAAGCTTTGTATATCCAGTATGGGATGGTTATCGCTAACAAATAAATGTTTAAGTTTGGAATAAGGAGACAGCCCCCTGCTTTGATATGTGGCTCATGGAGTTCTCTAGCACTCTAGTATATGCGGAAAAAATATGTTATGAGATCTCGGGGAAAGCAGAAAAATGTAAGCATATATGGCAGCCTTTCCTGGACTATATAGCAGCTCTGAAGTGACCTTCATGACACCCATTTGACTTTTTAGTTTTTGCTTAACATTTACCTTTAGTTTAAACAATGTCCTTAGCAACCTGTTAAGTAAAGTATGCCATGTTAGCTGTTTATTTTGTCTTTTGTTTGTGTGTTAACTTTTACAGTTGTGTGTTTGTGTTCTTAAACCTGAAGTGTGTAGAATTTTGGGATTTTTTTCATAGCAGACTTGGTAGAAAATAATATCCATAAGTAGGCTACGTTTAATTTAGTGTATAATAGCTGTTTTTTTGTTTTTTTTAATCCCCCCCCCCTTAGAAGTCTCTTATATTTCCATATTTATCCATACCATCCATACCCTGTGTGCCACCATGTTGGAAGCGTCATGGTTGGAATGTCATCAGATGCATTGTTTAGAATTTAGAATTGTTCTTGTCCTTGAAGGCCACTGTAGCTTCTGTTATTATTCAAAAGGGAGAGCGTTGCATTCTAGAACTTTCACCACTAGATGCCAATATATTATTATTCAGATATTACACACTGCACCTTTAAAGCGGCACTGTGTAATATGACATCATCTAGAAAGTTCTAGAATGCTACGCTCCCTGGGTAACCCCACCCCTTTTGAATAATAACAGAAGCTACAGTGGCCTTCAAGGACAAGAACAATTCTATATTCTAAACAATGCACCTGATGACATTCCAAACACATGGATGCCTCCATAAGACTTGCCTGCTCAATGTACAAAATGTAATATTAATATTTGTAATTCTCCGCTCAGGAGGATAATTCAGATTATTGGCTGAGGTGATTTTACACAAATGAGGACATATTTATAAAAGAGGATATTGATTTCAGCTAATAAATTACTTACAATGTTGCACAGTGCCCCTTTAAAAATAAATAAGATTCCAACCTAGACACTGTCATGTATTCCCTCCCTCCACACCTGCAGGTACATGTCAGCCAGCTCGTCCTCCTGGATGAGGTAGTAGATGCGTCCCACCTGTAGCCAGGTCTCTGACTCCTCCTCCCTCTTGCCCAAATCAATAGAAATCCTCAAGCTCTGCTTGGTGTAGTCCAGGGATTTACGAGACGATCTGCAATCCACAAACCAGAAAAGTGAGACTTGTTTTGGTCTTACTGTAAAACCACAAATATTGTGAAAAAGATGGACAGAGAATAAGACCATGTCCACATGTACACAAATATATATATTAAAAAACACACATTCCTCCCACTTCTCATAGTCAGGGCAGTGTTTTAGAATATTCTCCGTACATGCTGACACTTCAAAAAACTATTGACAACACTGACGTACTTATGTCAGGCCAGTAGGTGACAATAATGTGTCAAGGCAAACACCAAAGAAGAAGATTGTGAGCATGCACATTGAGCGTCTTCATGAGCGAGTTTGGAGCATGATCAGTAGAAGGAAACAACATTGCCATGCACACATTGAGTTCCAGCGTTTCCCAAAACCTCCAGTTTAAGTGTCCAATGTCTCCACTTTGGCATGCTGTTTTAAAAAACGCTCTGGTTGTAGGTCATGTCTACTGTATACGATAACGATTTCAAAACAAAAGCAAAAGTATTTTTACATATGGGGCCTATCTTTTCCATGATAACAGTATTTCCAGTCTTGAAAACGTAAACTTTTGAAACGTGTCATCATGTGAATATGTTCCCTGTGATAACGATGACATCACGGCTCCACTCCACACATGCGTAGGCCTATTTGCTGTCAAATGGTGAAACGCTATTTAAGTTAGAAGACAACATGCACAGTGTCTCTGCACCATTACTGTGATCAGTAGAGAGTCTCGTGCAGGGCTCAAATATAACACTCGCCAAATGTGGGGACATTTAAGTCTAAGCGACAAGCAAGTTATTGAGACCACCCGCCACTTTAGCCAGGGAAATATTTTTCTGTTTTTGGTGAGACCAGTGTCTTGTAAAGGTGGCCTTATGCATATGATTAATATTGAGTTTTGACAGTTATCCTAGTGTCTCGTTGCCTTTCTTTCTTTTTTTTCTGTCTTTTTTTCTTCACATTTTCTGTGAGGTGAAGTGGTGTGTAGCTGCGGACGCGCCTCAGACAGAAAAGAAAGTGGGACGTGCAGTAGACGCTGGATGTGTGTTTCAGGGGTCAGACTGAGTGGGAGTGGGTTAGAGGAGAGGCAGGGACTGACTTTTCAGTGTTGAGTGAGAGGTAGAGGCTGCTGAGGATCTCCAGATATTCTCCCTCCAGCCTCTTGTCCTTCAGCTCTCTGGAGACGGACACACAGTGCTCAAAGTAGACAATGCTCTGTCCATAGAGCAGCATGTCAGCATACAGACGACTCAGCACCTTGGCCACCACCATCTGACCTAGAAGTAAACAGCAAATACATACATAGGTGACCTGTTGCCCCTGACACTACCTGGTTGGATCTGTTTACAAGGCTAAAAAAAAAGATCTACAGTGGCTTAGAGTGGCATATAATGATGCCATGAGGTTGTTGCTTAACCCTATGATGGGCTATAGGTTCACATCCAGGCTTCGAAAGCATTGGCATGATAGCTTTCACCTATTTTAGTACAGTATTTTATTGAGTAATGTATTTTAATGTGTTCTATGTGTGTGTGTATGTTGGATGTGAGTGGACCATCTGAGTCCTTAATAAAGATTATTATACATTTGCATGGCTGAGGCTAGATTTAGCTCGTCACATACTGTATATGTTAGTTCAGTGTATTAGAAGTGTTGCCATTACAAAATTATTCCATCAGGGTTTGAAAGGTGTTGCTTTCAACAATAGAATGTCCTGCTCAGCACATACCTTATCTCTTATGTGTTTGGATGAAAAAATATGCAAATAAGCAGATATATTCCTCTGATAACTAACTGGTGGTATGTTCCAAAAAAAATTGAACTATTCCTTTTTTAGTTTCGTGGACTTCTACTTACTGTGTAAGTTTCTGGCATGTAGCGCAATGAGTAGCCCCATTTCATAACTGGTCCTGATGGCGTGACTCCTCCCCCTGTCTCTGTAGCTGCGGCCCAGCCACAGGTAGGTCTGAACATGCTCCTCATCCGTGGGGCTTTCCCACAGCTCCAGAAAGAGACGCAGGGATCTGGTAATACAATGACCATCATCATTATAACTTTGATTTTGTACTTCCCTTTTGTTTTTTTCTTTGTTTTTTACATTAGTTAAACAGGTCTCCTGTGGCTGTGGCGAAGTGGATAGGGTGGTGGACCCGCAACTACAGGGTCGGTGGTTCGATCCCCATTCTCCCCGCCACATGTCCAAGTGCCCCTGAGCAAAACACTGAACACTAATATGTCTCCCGATAGTTAGCTTGCACCCTGCGTGGTAAGCTGCTGCTATCTGTGTATGAATGTGTGCTCCAGTTGTAAGTCGCTTTGGAAAAAAGCGTCTGCTAAATGACATGTAATGTATTCTCTTATTTTTTAACAACAAGACAGGTGTCTGACCTGACCAGGAAGCGTTCCGCCACACAGGAGGCCCCTACATCCAGTGCGAGGCAGCCGAGGTTGGCCAGTGCCAGAGCTTGGTTCCTCTGGTTCCCGCTCTCCCTGGAGATGAGCAGGGCAGAGTGGAGATGCCAGCCCGCCTCCGGGACGCGACCCTGCCGCCTCAGACTCAACGCTAAGAGGTTGTGGATCACGCCTCGCTGTGTGGGACTGTCTGTGCCCTGGAGAGAGACGCATGCATACACACAAGCACAGATTTTTACAAGCAAAAAAAACAACAGACTTCAAATTACTGCTAACCAAGAAAAACAAAGGCGAAAATAGATAGTCCATCGTCCTTGTCAACCTCTGTTCTTCTTAGGTGTTGGGCCGTGCCACACACAGTCAACAGCAATTTATGAAAACTTGTTGACGATTTCCCTTAGGGCCCGTTATAATATTAGGCACACTCGTACCGCTAAGGTCCGTAAAATGGACATTTCATTGAGGTAGCTATAAAAAATATTATACATTATTTTTTTTTGTTGAATTATTAGGCCTGAGATATGTCAATGCTGAGCAGCAACACAGATTTTTAGGCATTATTATTTTGTGTACAGTGTAATAAACTGACACTCATACCGATAAGGTACGTAAAATGGACTTTTCAAAAAGGTAGCTATAAAAAATATTATACGTCGATATTTTTCCAACTTTTTTAGGCTTGATTTTTAAACCAACATCAGTACTCATCATACATTTAATTTCTGTGTTAGGAAAAGAACCTCACCTGCAGTCCATGCACATTTTCCACTCTTTTTTTATAATCCAGAAGTGAACAGTGAATCAGCCAGGAACAGTGTATCAGGAACATCATTGGCTAAATAAAATTGCGTGTATGAGAGAGACTGTGTGTGTGTGTGTGTCTATCCATGACCTATGACATTATGAGCAAAAGGCTTGTGGTTTTCAAGTGTCACTGTTTTCATTCACTCTGTTCCAAGTAAAGTTTTCATGAAGAAGTTGTAAATCCCTCTAAAGATTACGTTGTAAAAATGCAGGGGACACACACCTACCTGAGGTCCATACACACAAGCAGCAGTGCACTGCTTCAAATAAATGAAAACATGGGTCATCTTCAATCACATCAAAGGTGCAGCCTTCAGAGACACATCACAAATCGTTGAGCTGTTTACACAGCTGCCATTGAGGCCAGAGTTTATACAAAGCAACTTGTGGAACTAGTTATTTCTTACCTGGGAATATGGAGGGAGCCTTTACACAAGAAGTGCATGAAGCTTTGGAAACAGTGATGGAGTCTGATTCTAATAGCGAGCAATAGGAATCTGACACGGACACTGCAGGAGAGAAATACCTTCCTGTGTCTGAAACCTCCATTAACGTGTAACAGGTGGGTCCCTGTACCATTCCAGTGGCAGCAGGAGTATATTTATTTATTTATCATCCCAGCTCTCCAAAGAGGATTCAGAGTGAATGAAAACAATGCCAATTGAAAACCACTAACCTTTTGCTCATAATGTCATAGGTCATGGATACACACACACACACACACCCTTACACACGTGCACACACACACCCACATACTCCTCAGGGTTAAAGATAAAGGGAGAGGAAGGGGGGGATAGTGACAGTGCTATCTATTGGAAATAGCCTGTTTTTTCTCCATATGCCAAATATGGTCATAATGACGTAATATGGTGGAGAGTAGTAAAAATGATAAATTCCAAGGTAGAAGCCCAGCTTGACACCCAGATATAAAAAATGCATGAAGTATGCTTTAATGGCAATGAGTTGAAAAAATGGTGTTTGAATGGGTGTTAATGGACGTTTTATGGACCTTAGCAGTCTGAATGTAACTCTTGTTTGTATACAGTGTATTTTAGCCTTACTGTAAGAGCTGAGCTGGAAATAACATAAAAATACACTTTCTTACCAAATTGCATGCCATATGCATGAACACAGCCAAAATTATATAAAAAAAAAAAAAATTAAATGTCCGTAAAATGGGGTTAAAGTAGGCGATAACTTCAAATGCTCCACGATCCTCATGTTAAAGCAGTATGAAAAGACAATATTTCTCCTCTAAAATAACAGCCTAAACCTACGACCTCTTTCTCCTAACAGGCTATGACTTTTCTTATCGTAATATTATGACTCAGTGATTCTGGAGAATACTTGTATAATCACTTTTTGTCAAAATCTATGAATCGTCCGCTACCTGTCCATACTGTGTGTGTATTGTAAAGGCTCTGTAAACTCAAAACAAAAAAACATGCCCCTTTACAGACTCTTGGCTGTGTACAGAGTAGACACTGGATTTGTTTTCAGCCCACACACAGTATGGACACGTAGTGGATCATGAGGAGATATTATCTGATCTTGACTCCTAGTGATTTTGACAACTCCATAATCGCTTATCCCACCTTTGATATCCTCAACCTGGCCATACATTGTAGAATTTGAACAGAGTGCTTCTATGAAAGCTGCTTTGTACCTGGAGTGATTTGAGCAGTGGCTGTAGCACATCCTGGGCCCTCTCAGCCTGCTCTGTCAGCACCAGCATCCAGCCCAGCAGCACAGCCGCCTCAAAGCCCTCCTCCTCCTCGTTAATACGGCCCCCAATCTCCACAGCTTGTTGGGCACAGAGCACCGCCTTATCTAGAGCGTTATGCTGCTGGTAGACTGTGGCCAAGCCCTGGCACAGGTCCCTCTGGGTCTTCACGTCCTCTCCTTGCTCAGCTATAGCCAGGGCCTGCTGGAGGTAAACCACTATCTGTGCAGGGAGCAGGGAGGTGCCTTCCTTCCAGCACGGGTTCAGTCGGACAGAGTTCCTCATAAACAGCTCCATCCTCTGGAAGGCGTCTTGGAGCGAGTGGTCTTGCCTCGAATTCAAGCTCAAAGAGGCTAGCGCTAAGTAAGGCATGTATTTCCGATGGTAGAGCCAGCTCAAGAGCCAGTTGAGGTCCAGAGGAGCGATGGGACCCTGGCCCCGTGCGGCGGAGAGAGTGGCCGAGAGAAACTGGAGGCGCTCCACGAAGGGCAGGGCGTCGTCGGTCTTCCTCAGGAGCAGGAAGAGGTTAGAGATGAGGTAGCAGACGCGGGCCTCAAGGTGTTTGTCCCCCATCACCACTGACCTCCTCAGCAGGAGGTAGAGGAGCTCCAGCTCGTCCGTGGAGGTGAAGGTGTGGCAGGGCAGGCAGAGGAGCAGGGCGCCCGCCTTCTCCAGGGTCTGGGGCAGTTTGTCGGTCATGCGTTGCTTGAGGTAAACGGCGGTGAGGTTGGTGAAGAGAGCCACCAGGAGAGGGGTGTCGGAGAAGCTGCTGTCCACCTGGACACTCAGAGCCTCCTCATAATACACACGGGCCTGGACAAACATATGCAGAAGTTTAGTTCAAATACATGTAGACGAGTGATAATTCTTCAAAGATTAAAAAGGCAAGATAGAGCAGGGAAAAGCATTGTTTTTTCAACCACTGGTCAATTCTGCTTCCATAACATGTCTTCTTTCATACAGTATATTTACAGTATATATAGTATAAGTATATTTCTCCTATAAAACCGTCTTAAATGTCATCTCAACAAAAAATCTTAACTTGCACTTGCATCAACTTAACTTCTCATAATCATTCTATTCCGAAGGTTATAACAGAAGTGTTTGTTCATATGTTGTTACTTATCTGATTCATGATACATGTTGGTCTGAAAAACATGAAAAATGCATGTTTTGTATCTGTAATATATTTTGATTTATATAATGCTGTATCCTAAATATGTTCTGTAAAACACTGACACTGATATGTTTTAAAATGAAAAAGAGATCAAGATTTTAGTTTTTTAAAGAGATGCAAATGTACACATAATAAAACATTTCTTAAAAAGATGTTATACAAAAAGTAATTCTTAATTTAAGTAGCCAACTGGCAAAGTTTCATATTTATATCTACAGAATAAGTTAAAGGAGCAATAAGTGATATGGTCATTTTAGATAACTTCCTGTCAGTGACTGCAGTAAGCAGTCCCCTCCTTCATCCCAGCTATGTTTAATAGTGGAAGTATGAACATTTCCACATGCACAATGTGAAGAGAACATAAGGGATATGGACTATACAGCTGTGTTGCCTTAAGAAAACACGTATCATTGGGCCTAATCAGGATACAATTCTTCAATTTTCCAGGGAGCATAAAGATTGGACTATGGAGCAATGGAAAAAGGTTGAGTGGTGTGATGAGACCAGATTGATCCTGTTCCAGAATGATGGGTGCAGTGGCGTGCACAGGTAGACCTGAAGTGGTGCTGAAGCACCTGCCCTTTTCCCCTGGCCCAATCAAGTGCCCTTTTGAAAAAAAAATAAATAAAAAAATTTGAAAGTTTTTTTTTTTTTGTTTTTTTTTACAGTGTATGTGTCCCATGCCGACATTATCATCTATAAATGTTCAACGATTAAAAACGTTTGACAATAATGCCCCAATAAATATGTTCCCCTTCCTCCTCCTCCCCACACACTTCAACGTGAACTCGCAGAGTGGACACAAACGGAGGCGCGTTGCCGCAGCAGTTCACAGCTGCTGCACACACACACACCTACTCCCCGGCCTGCCCTGCCCCACCAGCGAGGTAACACATAGGGGAGAACGGGGTAATCTGAGCCACTTTTTACATTTGCTCCCCTCTAAGCGAGCTAAAATGATTTATCACTCAAATTTACACATTTCCCATTAATTCAGGATGTTTTCTAGAAATGGGCATTAGCAGAATTTTTTCAAGACAAAGTGCAGTGAAAATATGATTGTTTTAAAAAAAGTTGTCACGTGGCTCACTTTACCCCAGCTGTGGGGTAAACTGAGACAGACCAGAAAAATCAAGGGGGTAAACTGATCCACTTACTTTTTCCACTCTGAAACTACCATAACAACACATATTGTAACAGTTAGAATCCTGAAAGCTAGCCACACATTCCAGAACTAATGTTGGACTCGTAAAAGAATGATTTCTTGGGTCAATTAAGCAAAGCAAATGTTCTAAACACTTGAAAGTAACTCTGAACAAAATCAAATACAACACATTATAATTCAAAAGGTTTTAATAAGATTCAAATGAAAGATAGAACCAGTTAGATAAGAACACAGTCTGGGGGTCAGAACACAAGACCCTTAGAGCCAGCTTGTGTCTGGGGGTCAAAGCATAGGAAAATCAGAACCAGTGAGAACATCCTGGGACTCAGAACACAGGAGAGGACCCAACTGGATTATAATATCAGCCTGTCATACTCTACAACTAGGCCTACTCTACATTCCAGCCCTGAAGGTTACAGGGAAATATGAGAAGGTGCTCTTTCTGTGTGGTTGCCTCAAGTCGTCTTCCTGGTGTATTTCCTTGGCATGATGGCTTTTCTACAATGTGTATGACATTAAAATAAAACACATGTTATGTAATATTACATTAAAATATGTTTAAGACTAAACTTAACTTGTGCCTCATGGGTGGGGAAAGTGAGACAGTGCCTCACTTTCCCCCACAGCATTTGGCTCACTTTCCCCCACCACCACAATTTGAGAAGAAACAACCTCTCTTAGCATTTCAGGCTAATCTTTAGCTAATATCATCACATGGTTTTTATATGTTGGTAGTTCATCAACACGTATGATAGAAGTTTTTCTACGCGAATACATTTGCTTTGGGACAACAGTTGATTAAGTTGACAGCAAGAAAATGTACTTTTACAAGCAAAATACCTATTTTGGTGAAAAAACATGCTTACCACAGCACCATGAGGTCCTCTCTTTCAGGGCCATGGGGAAATGAGAGGGGCTTGAAAACATATATCTCACATGACCAAAAATGTTTTCCGTTGCCTAGATACAGGGGGTGGCTCACATTACCCGATGCCTCAGATTCCCCCGTTCTCCCCTACATTGAATAGAGTCAAGAGTGTATTGTTTGCCCCCTAAGCCTCAGTTGCCAAGCTATAACTTGCATTTATTTGTCTCTGTTTTAAAGTAGCCTCTATCATGCAGCGCCACACAGCTGAGCATAAATTAGCCGACTGTCCTGCTTAACAAGCTAGCCCAACAAAAAAAAATAGATATGACGTGATGAACACAACTAATGTCGCCGGAGTTTGTCACTAGTACAGCATGTGAATCTATCAGTAGTTATATTAGTTTTGAATATTTAGTGTTGTTTAGGTTTACTTTAGGCTATATAATTAACACATGCAGTAATTTATTTGCTAAATGACAAACAGGCAATTCCCAATTGCCTGCAGATAAAGTAGCCTAGTGCCTGGTTGTAATGTAACCAAGCAGTCTTATTTTATATGGTTGGTCTCTTTTTATTTACAAATTGCAGTATAATGCCTAGAAAGGAGAGGTTAAAAAGGCAAAAGAAAGGGAGCTACAGCAGGCAGCCCAGGGGAGCAGCTCTCTGCTCTCCTGGATGAAAGCATCCACCAGCAGCAAGGAGGAAGAAGAAGATGAAGGGTCAGAGTCAAGACCAGAGTCATGTTAACTGTTCAGGGCCTTTTAAAGCTCAGGGGCCGTATTCACAAAACATTTTAAGGCTAAGAGTAGGTCCGAACGGGCTGATTTAGGAGTAACTCTCAAAAATAAGGGGTGTTTCACTCCTGATTTTAGGACTCCTAACTTTTTTAAATAAGTGTAATTCACAAAGCATTTTAGCGCTAAAACTAGCTCCTAAATCTATGAAAAGCTAGGAGTCCTCAAGAGGACTCCTAAGTCACTAGGAGTAAATCACAGACAATCATTTGATGGTGTTTTGGATAGCTGTAAGGGGTTAATGATCTTAGTAAAGCTATATTTAGAAAGTATAGACACATTTATATTTATTAAATGTATATAATAAAATATTTATTAAGTTCCTTTTCCTGCAGTTGCTTTGGGTTTACGATGCACTGAAAGTTACTGTTGGTGTCACGTTTGGGTTTAATTTCCTACAAGAGGCCTATATGTGGCGCTTCGCAGCATCTCCTCCGTTCCAGAGGTCCGCTACTGTATAGTTGCGTGTCTCGCCTTTTTCCTTCCGCATGCACTTTACGATTTCGCCGGTTGTTGTTTCTAAATGGTGAATTTCCCGGTTTGTCGTTGTCTGACTATTGCTGCATAGCCCGCCATTGAGAGAAATACAGTGAGAGTGCATGGCGTGCAGATCTTCAATGAGGATATTTTTTCCGATTCAAATAATTGTAAAATTTAAAATGAATAGACCTATGTGGCGCTATTGTAGGCTAATTGTGAGATAATGTGTGGGAAACCCTGCAGTATCTTGGTTTCATGTTAAATCAGTGTCACTTGTCATTAACTGTATATAAAAACTCTTTACTTTAATACAGCGGCACAATATGGATATCTCCCACAGTGTTTCTATTATAAATTCACTCTTAGCTCACTGTGGGCATAGAAGGTATGAACATGACATCATCCATAGCAACAGGGTCAACACCGCCCTCTAGACTTAGTTTAGGAGTCCCTCCCATTCCTTAGTAAAAGTTGGTCTTATCAGCTTTGCGAATAGGTTTTAAGAAATTGCTCCTTACTAAGAACTTTTAGTGCTCCTTAGGAGTACTCTTAGTGCTAAGAAAAAATGTTTTGTGAATAAGGCCCCAGATTTTAATGTTCCTCAAATGTCCTCAAATGTTATTGAAATATCTTAAAAGCTGTCCACACATTTTATTTTAACTACGCAAAGTGGGTTGGTGGTACTAAATCAGTCATGAAGCTATATAAGCTAATTATATTATTTTGTCCCAACCATAAGTTATTTCTATGTTACCAGACTTGCAGTCATCTTGTATTTACCTTAGTAGGATATTAATAGTACGGAGATAAGGGGCCTATCGAAGACTTCAAAGAGATAATTCGGGATAAGGGATTATTTAAAAAAATCCGAAACTGACTGTTTTTTTTCAAACATGTAAATTTTTTCTTTCTGCTTTTTGGTAATTCTGTGTCTCCAAATTATTCCAGAAAATAGTACTAAATGGCCCACATTGACACAGGTGATTTAGCCTTAGCTTTCTTCTCAAAGTGCACCTGATTGATGAATTTTACTTTAAAAGGTTCAAATTTTTCTTCCAGGGGAGCATTACCCCTGACCCCCTAGAAGGTCCAGGGTCCCAAACACAGTCTCCCAAATTCCTTTGAGAAACACTCTATGTGTGGCCGGGTATTAAAAGTCATTAGGCCAGGGGGGGATTTTGTACGAGTACCCTTAAAATGATTTGGTCATTCATCGATAGAATATATTGTGCGCTTTTTTTTGCAATGAGCACCTGCCCCCAAAATGTCTGTGCACGACACTGGATGGGTGCATCAGGGTAAGAAGAGAGGTGGATGAAGTGATGCTCCCATCATGCCTAGTGCCTACTGTACAAGCCTGTGTGGCAGTGTACAGTAGGATCTGGGGTTGCTTCAGTGGGTCAGGTCTAGGTTCTAAGCAACCTTATGCGCCAAATAAAGCTTATCAAAATGTGCTACGGCGAATATGTTCCTTAATCAAAGAAAATATGGTTAAAGATGGTCCAACAAGATATTTGAATGTGACTTTCTTTTGCAGGGCAGTGTATGTAGAATCAGAATATAACAAGAACACGTTCACCCATGCCAAGTCAGTAGCCTACCTCTTCAGTTCTAACAGCATTCTTTCTGTGAACATTATTAATAGTCCAAGTTAACTAACAAAAATATTAAGGAGGTAGCCTACTGCAATAGGCCTAGGCTATTATAAATTAACTAGGTGTAAAATAGTCCATAGTCAATTCAGGACTAAATACATAGCTAGAGACAGGCACACACACACACACACACACACACACAAATAATAATTAAAAAATAAATGTTTACATTTAAAATGCATTTGTGTTTGGATGTTACTGTTGGAGTAACTTTCAAACAATAAAGCCATGCTATTTGAGTTGGGGTTAGGGTCAGCAAGAAGCTTTTGAGAGTTAATTGGAACCATGTAACAATCGAACCCTACTGGATCTACTAAGTATTAATTTCTAAGAATGTTGGTTCATAATTGTAAAGAAAAATTATTGTTTTGATGATGCAAGTGAATTTCACAAGAAATAACAAGCTGCAAAAGAACACTGTTTTCTTTGTTTTGACACAGAAGTGCAATTCAAGTGAATTCAGACTGAATTATATGTTGACAGTAAATGACAAGAGAGAAAGGCAGAAATTTTAATTTGAATATTTTTATTGAACAGTTGTTGTTATTGAAGCTGTATAGTTTTTTTTTAATGAAACCTAATAGTTTGGTTCGTATTGCTATAATATGTCACCCCGCGCCTATGGATGATACATGTTACAAATTCTTATTAATAAAACCAATAGCTAGTGTCTAATTGCTGTGTGGCTTTCGGGAAACCGGAGCACCCGGAGTAAAACCCTATGATGGCAGAAGCCAGCAGATGAGAAAATCGATTAGTGACTAGAGGCAGGACTTCAGCTCTCTATTGTATTCATTCTGAAAAAAAATTATTATCAAAACATTTCCCCCAAAATGAATGCTACATTTCACCTAATACTCAATTCTAAGTTTGACAGCTGCAGTTAAGGGCATGAAGAGGACCTTGCCCACAAAGGAAGAGCATCTAAAGATGGCATCTCATGTCAGATGAAGATGAGACGATAAATGTTCCAAGATCTTATTATTGAAACCAATAGCTATAGTGTCTAATTGCTTTGGTTTTCGGGAAACCGGAGCACCCGGAGTTAACCCTATGATGTCACACTGAGGTGGCCCTATGAACCCAAGTCCTGCCCAACATTACGGTAACAACAGAGGAGAAGATAGATGACTTGGACTTGAGGCAGGACTTGACATCTGTATTGTATTCATTTTGAAAGAAAAAATAAAACATTTTCCTTCAAGATGAATGCATTTCACCTAATACCTATTTCTAGTAAAGGGCTTTGACATGACTCTGAGAGTAGATGAAAGGAACCTGCAGATGCTGCCATGCTTTGTTGGTGGTACAATCAAGTAATACCCGAAAAATGAGGCAATGCATTTTTCAAGTTCTGGTTCCCCTAAATACAATGACACCAGCACCATCTCTGCACAGCCCCACTTTTTGCACAGGTCCTTCAGTATTACCTTGTCTAGTTTGCTAAATGTTTTTTGGCTCATGTTAAAATCTGTTCCCTCAACTTCTGCCCATGTGTTTTGGAAGATACGCTGGATGATGCCCTCTATGTTACCAATCGTCCAGCTAATTTTAGCTTTGGTTAATGTACGCGAAACTAGTTTCTCAACAAAAACCCTGACAAACATCTTTCGTTTTTCTTCCTGCGCGTTTACATCTACCTTTGCCTCTACATCTAAAACAACTTCAGCTGGTATGGAGTCACTCACCTCCACTGTCTGTGTCTTTACATCTATAACAACTTCAGCTGGTATGATGTCACTCACCTCCACTGTCTGTGCCTTTACATCTATAACAACTTCAGCTGGTATGATGTCACTCACCTCCACTGTCTGTGCCTTTACGTCTATAACAACTTCAGCTGGTATGAAGTCACTCACCTCCACTGTCTGTGACTTTACATCTATAACAACTTCAGCTGGTATGATGTCACTCACCTCCACTGTCTGTGACTTTACATCTATAACAACTTCAGTTGGTATGGAGTCACTCACCTCCATGGCGTGTGCCATTACATCTAAAACAACTTCAGTTGGTAAAGGGTCACTCACCTCCACGGCGGTGACCTCCACCAGCAACTGTGCTGGTGGCCCAGCCTCCATTAAGGCCTGCGTCACCCTTCTACTGTGGCGGAGTACCTGGGTATTTACCCACCAGCCCATCATTGCCACAAAACCCCACACTTTGGTCCTTATTGTCGCATACATGTCGTCGTGTGAAGAAGGAACAGACACATTCCTGCAGGTTGCCCTGCTCCTAATTGTTTCCGGGATGATCTCTGGTGTCATCCTATCCGTAATGTGAATGTAGAGGAGATCTGATAGTCCTTGAGTAAATACCAGCATTTTATCGCTGGAAACATTTTTAAATCTACGGAAGACACCAACCTCCTTTCCACCCTGTTGTTCACCCTCCTCTGTCATAAGCAGAGAGTTAACACTATCTATTAGTGACTCCATTGACTTTGTACTTTCAACTTTTGGGTCAAGGTTGAATCTAGTTTTAAGCTTTGTCACTATGTGATAGATTGTAGCTTTGGCAAAGCGCTTTGCAAGGAAGTTCTTCACCTTGCATCCGACACCTTTCATGGCTGGTGTGCCCTTTGGTGTGGATTCTGATTCTAGACTTGCATCTTTTGCTTCTGCCTCCTCTGAACTCTTTTCAATTATGACCTGAGCAATGTCATCTGCTGCAGAATCAATCTCCATGGAGGTTTCTTTGTGAAGCAGCTCATAGTCGGAGTCCGAAACATAATCCAAAAGAGGTTCCATCATGTCATTGACCTCCTTTCTAATCAGCTCCTGGACAGCCTTTGTGGTTGCTGTCACCAAGCTGTCGTGTGAGGAAACCTTATCCGGGGTCTGGCTTCTTACGGTTCCGACTGTTGACTGAGAGCAGTCATCAGTTACTACCAATTCCTGCTTCTCTTCACTGTTCCTCTGTCTCAGTGGTCGTGGAGAGCACAACACCTTCAGCTTCCCTCCGAATGCCTGTACCATTTTACAGGCATTATTGACCATAGCGTTGAGTTTACGTGGGGAAGTGACACGCTGATTAATAATAGGCTCTGCCCTGCCCAGACTGCTGGAGATGGCAGAGTTTACACTATCTGCTATCTCCTGACCCATCAGGTCTGTGAGCCGCTTTGAGCTGTCACTCACAACCTGGTCCGTTACTTCGAGAATCTCGGCGAAGCACTGAGGGAGTGTCTGTCCCAGATTAGTAACTACAAACTCCTCAGACACAATAGCATTGATGCCCCTAAGAGCTACCACAAGTGCCTTTACAACTGCTGCTATAACATCTAACAGCAGGTCGGCCAACAATATCTTAGTGGCCTCCTCAGGGGTACCTGACCTTAAAAGGGTCCACTGTTCCTCTGTCATATGATCAAAAAAGTTTTCTATCAGTGGACGAACCCCATCCACTGAAAACTGCGGCAGCTCCTCTGTCAGAACTGGGACTGCTCCATTAATGGGGACAACTTCCGTATTTTGATCCATTTTGTTTGATGCGTTTTCTTTTTTCTTTTCTAAACTCCTTGTTTTTTTCAGTTTTCACAAACTGTTTGGTTTGTATGCGACCGGCTGCAAAGAAGACCAAGAATATTTTGACCAAAGGAATTCCCTAGAATTGAAAGTCTAATGTTCAAATGACATCATCACAACCTGAGATCAAAGGATCTTCAGAGATTAAAGGGATAATGCACCTGAAGCTCCGCCCCTCAAACCAGCCAGCTTAGAGATCAAAGGAAACCTGTTCCAGAAGCTCCACCAATCACAAGTGACACAAAAAAACAAAAAAGCTGTAGCCTAGCAACAGTTGCTAAGCTGCAGCCCTTTTGTTCAGCTTAGTTTTCATGGGAGTTTGATGGAAACAATAAAGTATGCCTTCTATGAGTTTATTAGCCCCAGTGATAGCTCTCATTTAAATGTGGGGTAAGCTTGTCAAGCACAGATCCTCTTTGTGTGTTGTCGGCAAGTCTGTCAAACATTTCGTCTCTCGAACAGCACGGCTGCTGCCCAATTTCAAACAGTCCCTTGCACTTCGACCATGACGTCACATTGTGGCGCTAAGGTGCTGGGAAGTGTAGTTACTAACATAACACTTGCTTAACTTAGCTACAACATGTCAACATTTAGCTCTAGTAAACAAAGGATTACAAACAGGGAATGGATCGTATACATGTGCCCGCAACAGTCCCTCCCCCTAATTAGGCAACAAACAAGCTATACAAAGATTGTTTCAGATTTGTCTTTCTCTTTCTCTCTCTCTCTCTCTCCCCCCTTTTCTGCTTCCATGATTTTTTTTTAGATATTTTTTTTTTCATAAACCCCTACCTATAGCCTATTTTGTCCCTTTCGTTTAAACCTAAAACCATGAGTTGTCAACTGGGTATTACATTCAAAACTGTAACCTCCCTCTCTTTAGTGCACTGATACATGACAACTCAGAAGAGACACTTATTCATGTGCCTGTGGCTGTAAATAAAAAGCACTGAACTGCTGTCTGCATAATTAATAAATGTGGAAGAAGTGAAGAGTTGTAAATACTTCCCGTATGCACTGAACGTAACCATTTGTTTACTGGTTTTAGTTACATTCTTTAGTAATATTTTAATTAAACTTGTTATTGTTTTAGTTTTTTTGTTTTGTTTGTTTTTACTTATTTGACACTAGACTATAGCACGTGGCAAAATTCTTATTGTGATTGAATCATTTCAACAGGTAACATTTGTGAGATCACATTACCGTCACAAAATGATGGCCATATGGCCATTGGAATTGTTATAATAATAATGATGTGTTTTACTTTATCATATTTTGCTATTAGTCCATGAATTGTTAAAATTGCCAAAATCATTCATTTTCGACAGAATTGCTATGCTTGCCTTAATTGTTAAAAAAATAGGTATCGCAATTTATCTTTAAAGGTCACATATTATGCTAAATGCACTTTTTAAATGTGTTCCAACATATCCATGGGTCCACGGTGTGCCTAGAGACTGCCAAAATATCAAAAAAATAACAATCTCTCCTTTTCTCACTCTCCCCCTTTCTGAAAACCCCACCTCTCCCCCCCCAATATACTCCAGTTAGAATTCTCGCCGACTATTACGTAATAGTCGGCACAGCCACATCCCCACATTTCTTTATATGGCCATGCTTCCCCCCCCCCCCAGAAACGTCCACCGTGCAGTAGTCTATGATAACTCCCCTCCCCCCATTTCTTATTGGTCCACGGCCCCGAGATCCTCTAGGAAATTTTCCGAGCGACAGCCATGCTGTTTCCCCGCTAAGCGACAAGATGCCCATAGTAGCCTACAGCCTGAATGTTACATACACCAACACAGAATGCTTTTGCTCATACTCCACTAATTTATCTTAACCACAGCTGTCTATGCCTCGTTTTTAATAACACAACGGATAGGAAGCTACTTGTGGGTTTTTTCAAACAGTGAAACTGAAAGAAATGTTTTTATTGGTATTTTTGCCTGACTGGTGTATAGCTATTTAGCTTTGGGACAAGCATTCAGCTTTTGCTCATAAAAACATAATTCTATTACCCACACCAGTCTGGAAATGCCTCGTTTTTAACAGGACAAAGGAATGGAACTTAATAGTGTGGAAGTCAACTTTGAAGATATTTTTTTCACTGATTTGTGTGGTATTTTTAGCCGGTAGCTTCCGAGCTAGCTTCGAGACAAGCATTCAGCTTTTGCTCATAAAAACATAATTCTATTACCCACACCAGTCTGGAAATGCCTCGTTTTTAACAGGACAAAGGATTGGAACTAAATCAAAATCAGAATGGCAATGACTGAACACAGTGCTCTTTGTCTTCTGTGTTTTTGTCCGCAGAACAGATATATGCTGAATTCCAACGCAAAACAATATCCCTTCTGAAACAACCTTCATGGGGCGGTTGGGACAGCGATTGACCTCCAACTGACATCCATTTTCCTAAAGAAGGGAGTTGTTTCTGGACAGAAATTTGCCAAACATCTGGTGATCTTGCGAGAGGTAAATATGTATATACACGGTTGTATACAATTTGTCATATTAACTGTGGAGCAACTTAATAAAATCTACCTGTCTAGTACCACATAGCCTTGATTATGTGCAAGGTCCCTGACACATTTCATTAGAAATGTGATGAGTCCATTACGGTAAACAATGATGTCATTCTAGGCCTATGTATTTTTCAAAAAGGTACAAATATGTACCAATGTTTAAGGTACAGTGTTGTACCCTACTACGGTACCACTGGGGGGGACAAAGCATTTGTACCCTTTTAGGACCAGTCATGTCCCTTGATTTCTTAGTGTGCACCACATGAATACGTAGCTAGCTGTCTTATTGATATAGTACCGCGATGGAGAGCAGCGAGTCATCGTTCGAGTGATTTAACACATATATTAACAAAAAAATATCACTTATTTCCCCTTTAAAATTTGAACACTATTCACCTGCAGTGTCTTGCCTTGACTTATAGTGCTATTTGTCTTGTAACAGACTCACTCTGCCTTAAACATTCAATTAGGGAGGATCTAAGCATACAGTAAGACCATGAAACAGAACGCACATATTAATGCTAAAAATAAAGATAGAAACCTGGGAGAGCTTTAGCTTGCGGGCACAGAGCCGTCCGAGGAGGAAGCATGCCCGTCGATGTGCCCAGTGCATGCCCATCCTCTTGGCACACTCCCTCACGCTCTCTAGATGGGCCGGCAGCTCGTCCTCTGTCCTACCGCTGAACGTCACCCACAGGAAGGAAGACTGCAGGTCGTACAGAGGCAGGAAGCTCTCCTGGAGGAAAGCAACACACATGAGCTCACTTTTTCTGTCTTTGTACTGGCAAAATGAATGTAGATTTCACAACAAAATGTTTTTAGTTATTCGTTTTCGTTGTGTTAATACTCTTTTATTGAGTAATAGCCAAATGCCTGTCCTTTCTCATAGTGTGGTGTGAGAAATACAAACTCTAAACAGATCTAATTAATGCTGGAGTCAGCGATTCTGGAGACACATCAGTGAATATCTCGATATGATCCACTTACCTGTACGAACGGTGTGATCACTGAAAATAAATCCAGTGTCAATACACAGCCTGTAAAAGGGTATGCGAACAAAGGGGCCCACCGCAGCAACATCCCATTTTACATATAGCCTATGCAATGGATTTTTTTGACAAAAAAAAAGTGATTTTGAAAACAAGCATTCTCCAGAATCTGTGACTCTACCTTTATTCAAATGGATTGACCACACACTATTTAACCTTACTTTGAAGCAATCGATATCAAAATCAAATAATCCCTGCGCTCCGAATCGCATACTTTCTACTATTTAGTATGGTAGAAAAAAGATTTAGTATGTCCCGATTCTTATGGCCAGATTTAGGATGGTTAGAAAGACCCGGATGTCTACTACACCCGGCCAAGATTTTTAGTGTTGAAAACAGCATCCTATTTGGGCGATTCTGACCCATAATCCAGTGCAAACCTGAAGTGATGTCGCATCAACGGAGCCTCAATATGAAAACAAACGGGGATGGGACGGATATAAAAGCAAGAGGCAAGATCAAGGCGCAATGTAATGATGAAATTAATAAGTAAAAGTATGTCCCAATAGTATGCCTACTGCATCCTAACTAGATTCTTTATATTGTTGGATGCAGTATGTGGAATAGAAAAAAGAAAGAGTATGAGATTCGGAACGCAGGGATGGAATTGATAAACATGGCCTTTTGCTGACCTGGAAGTGTTGTTGGTTGAGCAGAGTCAGTGTGGGGTCACTGAGCTCAGACTGTTCCCCCTCCCAGCTGTTTTCCTCCAGAAAGGGAGGCGGGTCTTCCTGGAAGTCGTCAAGCTCTCTGAAGGTGTCCTCCAGATTGAAGGAGAGCTGCTGGGCCTCCGTGGGCAGCAGCAGTGCATTGTGGGACTGATACAAGGACAGGCGAGGGCAGGAGGAGTGAGAGACGGAGTGGCGGGGAGAGGAGTGGTACGGAGGCGTCCCCCCACTAGCCTCCGACATCACGCTCTGACGGGCGCTGGCGGGAACCTTCAGATCTAGGAAGAGGACACAGACACAAGTCTATTTGTTTTTCTCTCTACCTGTTTCAACGTGTTAAAGGAATACTTCACCCATAAAGAAGCGGCATTCAATCATTATAAAATCGCTTTTATAATATAACGAATGAGGTTTTTTCCTTCCCTCAGTCTTCCCTTGGCCCAGCTATCCTGCTAATCTTAACCCTACATTTTCCCATGTGTGAAAATGTAGGGTTAGGATTAATAGGAGACAGTGAGACCATGAGACATTCTTTCTGCCTTTTCTCAGGCTAGGATAGGATGAACCGATTTCTAAAATGTATGCACATCTATGCTACATATGGTAAATGGTAAATGGACTTGTATAGCGCTATATCTCTGTTTATCACAGACTCAAAGCGCTTTACATTGTTTTTTTTGTACACATTCACCCAGTCACACCCACATTCATACACCGATAGCAGCAGCTACCACGCAGGGTAGGCTTAGCACTAGGGTGCTAAGCTAACTAAGCTAACTATCGGGAGCAATTCGGGGTTCAGTGTCTTGCCCAGGGACACTTCGACATGTGGCGGGGAGACGGGGGATCGAACCTCCGACCCTGCACACCAGAGGCGAACTCCCTACCCACTTCGCCACTGCCGCCCACATAGGATCTCAGAGTTCAATACACCTTCATATTTCAACCAGTGTAGTAGGTCTTTAAGTTTGTAAACAGCTGATTTTTTTTCCTTGATAAATTGTAAAGCATTACCATGTTTGGGCTGAGTCCTGATGTACATGAAGTCAGTCTCATCAAGTCTGTCTGCAAACACACAAAGTAAATACATTTTAGTGGGAACTTTCCTGATGAAGATGGGAAAAAGAAATCCCACAATGCATCACTAATGGCGCTTTTCCACCGCATGGTATCAGCTCGACTCGACTCGACTCGCATTTTTGGCTTTTCCACCGCAATTTCATGGTACCTGGTACCACGTAGCGGCTGCTTTTTTGGTATCGCCTCGCTCTAGGGTCCAAGCGAGCTGAGCCGATGCTAAAAGGTGACGTCGGCAGACGGCCGGCCACTGATTGGCCAGAGACTATTGTCTGGCCAATCAGTGGCCAGAGACTACCGGCTTCATTCTGTTGTTTATTCTCCCCAACTCTCCGGGACTTTTGAGTGTATTTCCGCCGCGTGCAGCCTTCTCTGGCTCTCTTTCATTTGATTTGCATCACAGATCCGAATTTATTTTCCATATATTCGCTAAGCTCACCCAGTGTTGGTTGTTGGGGAAGTTACTTACATACGAGAGGAGACATGTAGGGCAGCTAGCAGCTAGGCTAAATAGTAGCCAGCTGGGACAGACATGATAGCGAGCGATTACATTACAAGCCTCGGACTGAACTGATTACCTCAATAAAATATTCAGGCTGAGACACGGCTTGCATTTGAAAACACGTATCCTGAAACAAGCACTAAACAGTCAACTTTATCATGCCCGTGTTTACGTGCATAGGGATGTATGTGACGCATCCCTACAGCTGACTGTGTGGCAGAGTCACACATCGGGACAACAACCATCCCTCTTAATGGACCGTAGCAATATTCTTCTACTTCTTTTAGCAAACAGATACAAGGGGGTATTTCTTAAAAAAATTTAATCCGTGTTTTTGGCGGTTGGTTCAGTTAATAGTGCAACAACTGCTCGTAATTTCTGCTTCGCTACTTTGCTCCGGAGTAGGCTTTCAGCCCCTTACGACGACCCCGCCCACGTTCAGCAGGTACTATTTGCGGTGGAAAACGACCCGTGCTGCTACCAAACCAAGTTGAGTCGAGTCGAGTTGAGTCGAGTCGAGCTACATGTGCGGTGGAAAAGCGCCATAACAGTACCACTCTATAGACATGCTCTATACTGTATTTATTTTGGGCTGCACAATATATATCGAAAAATATATATCGTTATCGCGATATCAGCATCCAAGGTATACGTATTGAAATAAAGACTGCTTGAACTGCCAAGAATGGTAGCCTATTCCATGTTATTTGTCAATATATTTGGCCAATCAGATGGGCATGACGATTTTTTGCTTAAGTGATCGATAAATAATAACAAAAAACACATGTTGTATTTCATTGTTTCATTCATTGTTTTCAGTCTGTGCATATAGGCTACTTACTGTCTATGGGTTGATCTACTAAGACAGTGATTTTCAAACTGTGGCGCGGGGTTATGGCAGGGGGAGCGCGGATGAATATGTAAAAAAAATAAAAATTATAAATGTATATTAACATCACGGCATAGCTGGACAAGAGTTCTTCTGCTTCGTTCCTCTCACTGCATTACATGCATTCACTATATTACAGAGAAATATGTCTCGTTAAAGAAAAAGAGCACCAAGCCCAACCCAGAGGACCATGCATAATTTTTTCTTTTTTTTTATTAATATTATTATGGAAAATCCATGTGTCTTTCTTCAATAGCTTCTCATTCATCCGACCCAGTGTCTCAAAATTATTTGTTCACACAAAATTCCTCATATTAAGCCTCTTAATTTTCCTCTCAAAGTGCACCAGATTCATGCATTTCACTTTAGAAAGGTGAAAAAAAATCTCCCGGGGAGGCATACCCCCGGACCCCCCTAGGAGGGTCTGGTTCTCCGCTGGCTAGTATTTGCCCCCAGCAGGACATTGGAGGCACTAGCGAAAAAACACTGGGTGTGTGAATGACATTTAACAATATTCAATAATTTGGATAAATCTGTCTGCCTATCATTCTCACTCCACTGCTCAGTCGCTACTATCAATGCTTAAAGGAAGCAGGATTAAACCACTGGATTAAGAGGTTCAAATGTATTTTAAAAAAGCAAAACAAAGACATACTTTGATGAAGATGTTAAAATTAAAATGTTTAAAAAATGTGTTTAAAAACGCACAAAGATGTTTAGAAAATGTTTTAAAAAATATAATTACATTTGTAAAATAATTAAAAGATCTTTCAAAACACACAGGGATTTAGAACTCTTTTTTTGGGTGGGGGGGGGCTCCGCTGAAATTTGTTCTCTGAGGGGGGGCTCACTCTCTCACACTTTGAAAACCCCTGTACTAAGATATGGCCTGCTACTAAGATCAGAAATAAAGAGTGCTCAAAGAATGCCCTGTTGGATTGTGGGCATTCTGCGTGTGATAAACTAAGATTAAACGCGCAAATGACAAGGAGTGCAAAACATGTTGGAAGTAGATCCAAATCAGGGTTCTGCAAGTTTTACTGGTTTCCGCGTTTGGACGGAGAGCAGAGGGACAGCAAGCGCAAAGAGAAGTGTAATGCCATGGAATTAGAGGAGGGAAAACGCACTGTTGAGCTGCAGCCAATTCATAATAATATTACTCAAAGGAACGCGATACGGGAGAGTATCTGTGACAAAATAAATGCTGTCCGTAAAACAGCAAGGACTGATGAAAGTAAGAGAATATGGCAAGACATTTGTAGAAGTATAAAAGCATAAAATATCTTCTTTCTCTGCAAATAAAACAGGTCGCACAAGAGTACAGTCGCTCCTGTTTTTGCAGGTGACATCCCGTTTGCACACGTTTTTAAACACACAAACGTTTAGTAGATCAACCCCTTATGTTGGCAGTGAACTCAAAGTAGAAAGCCATTAGAACTGTATATTTAATTATGTGTTTATTCATTTTGAGTTATGTCGTAATCGCAATATGCAATAAGGTTATCGCATATATCGCAATTTCTTCTTGATATTGTGCAGCCCTGCGCTACATTAAAAGTCAAAGTCTTTTATTGTCAGTTCTGATATATGCAAGACATACATCAGAATCAAAATGGCGTTTATCTCTGGCCCACAGTGCAGTTGGAATGATAAAATTAAATTAAAAATATAGAGTTAAAGGTGAAGTAAGCGATTTATTTATGTTAATATAAGTGTTAAATCGCTCTTTATTCATACAGTGATCACTTATACAGTGTGCACGTTTCATAAAGCCGATCTCTAAGTCACCCGCTGTGCATGTAATCGGCAAAATAAACTTTTCTGTGAACCCACTACTGGTATCCAATCAGAAGAGAGAATGCTTCAAACTGGCACCCGTCTCAATGACGGTGCACGTGCAGAGCAAAAGATGGGTTAATGTGTATGCGCCTACAATGGCGGAGCAGGTAAAAATCCTTCCCAATGTCTGTTTTGATTGTTTTTATCATGTTTTATCACACTTACGCATCTGAGATGATGCTAGATAACTCTCTTCTTGAAGACCGCAGTGCATTAATGTGGTGACGTGGGGACAAGGGACTGTTAACTGCAGTCACTGACAGGAAGTTAGCTAAACTGACTATTCCGCTTACTGAACCTTTAAATAAGAAAAACCTAACACTATTCACATAAGATACATTCTAAATACTAAGGAGTGCAAAGGAATGTTCTGTGCAATATAAAACAGTATATGTAAAATAGAATAGAAAGTAAAAAGTAGATAAGCTGAATTGAAATGTGCAATGTGATGAAAAATGTTTACAATGTGCAATATGCAATCAACTGGATTACAAATTCAGCCTCTAAACAACTCAAGCCCAGCTGTTCCATTACCTAGCCTGTACACAGAGCTGATGTCAGAAGAGAAGAGCCTCTCCAGCAGCCGACTATCACTGGGCTCAGAGCTACAGGGGTTAACCTGAGCCAGACTGGCCCGCTCCTCCTCCGTCAGAAAGACCAATTGTCCGTCTCTGTGTGTGTGTGGGGGGGGGGGGGGGGGGGGGGGGGGGACAAAGACAGCATTATCCCCACTGTGGTCACCTCAGCCTTCTCAGCCCTCCGGACTGGACAGAATATACAATAAATAGGATTTCATGAAAATATTAGCACAACACAATAAAAACACAATAGGTATCTAAAGTTGATTTGATCAAGTTGAAGTGTTTTAAAGGTCAGCAGATATGCAAAATGTTAATTTTTTTAATGTTTTTTCATTAACTGTGTCCCAGTTGTGTCAAGAGACTACCATAGTATTAGAAAAAAAACAACCCTCTCTCCTTTTCTCCACCTTTCTGAAAACCTGTGTTCAAAAACCACCTCATTACCAACCAAACTTAGCACTAAATCAGCCTGTTATAAGTCACACCCTCAGATCCCCAGACCAATCAGAGCAGACTGGGTTTTTTTGGAAGGCGGGGCCTAACGGGGTGTTTCAGAAAGAGCCTACAAAGAGGAGATTCAGCAATTGCACTGAGAAATATAAAGTTGTTTTCTTTGGACAGTACACCATGAAAACAGTTTCTAGTAGATCGCCAAATTACAATTTTGAACGTAAAAATGTGCATAATGTTACCCTTTAAAGTTGACATGACGCACAACATCATCAGACCAGTATTTTCAAGCCACGCCATGCATTATACTATACAGCTAAACATATGAAAGCTCTTCTTACAGCGGTTGGGTTTCCAGAGGCTTGACGTGGGCCTTGTGTACGAAGCCAGTGTGACCCGTAGAAGTGTGTGTCCCTATGAACACGCCCAGGCCTCGGACCAGCAGACCCTGGATCTCCACCGTGTCTCCTTGACTCAGCTGCAGCTCGTCTGGGCCCCGTGCACTGTAGTCCACCACCGCTACACAGCTACCTGTCACTGAGGTATGTGAGGAGGAACACAGGATGAGCACAGGCCAAAAAACAGGGAGGGTTGATTTCAATACCGCCAAACATTCAGACTAGTCACCATGTATTTACTGACTTAACATACAGTCAACAACTATAGGGTTGGAAATGCATTAAGCTGAGCTGAGCATTTAACACAATATAGTATTTCCATCAGACTGCGTGCAAGGACATAAAAGGCCTCCATTAGTTTGTCTGACATCACATAAGTAGTGACGTTTACTTAAAAAAATCTACTACAACCACCATTATCCATTTATAGCAAGTTTGATATTGTTTTGACTCGCGTGCAAATACAACCATGACATATTATCTCCTTATAGATTATATCAACGTGTTCCCAAATCCAAAAGCAAGCAATTAGAGGAATGAGAGTGTAGCCAAACAGTACAGTTGATGGCCACACAACTTATCAATGAGCTAATACGTACTAAAAATGTAATTGATTGTACTGTATTTGTATCATTGTACGGTGTCCTTGAGTGTCATGAAAGGTGCCTTTAAACACAATTCATTATTATTATTATTATTATTATTATTATTATTATTATTATTATTATTATTATTATAAAAAGCTCTGTGAAGCCAAAGGGAGCTGCAGATTCAGTTGACAATTCTCTGTAGATTCATCACTATGCGCGACCCTTTTCACATTGACATTTTCTCATTTTCATCTGTACATTATATACAAAAATGTAAATGGACCCTTTCAAGTAATCATTTTAATGTAATAATAGATTATGAATGGTATACAGTAGTAGGCTTTGATTTGTAGTACAATAGAACAATGTCTCTGGTAGGATTTCAACCCTTTAATGTCATTATCAGTGGAATAGTTCCGTGTACTGTATGTGAGTTTACAAAAACAAGATTGTGTTAATCTGAACATATACAGTTTATAATATAATGCTGAATGGCTTTACCGATAGGATGTTGAAATTGTTCCTCTTCTGTTGGCGAGCATCCAACATTGCCGGGGTACTTCCTCAGGAACCACCTGACCAAACAGGAAGTAGCCAATAGTTAAAACAATACCATGTTCAGCACTAACTGTACAACACATGTAACACTGCTGTGTCCATTCAGAGAAAAGGTGTTGACAACGGAACTAGTCAATCTCATTGCTGCTGACAGTGTAAATTAAAAAGCATTTGTAGCAGAAGTGGCTCATTAAATAAGCTCCCCCTGTGTTCCAATCCCCATACTTCCCTGCTATTTAGTATGGTAGAAAAAAAGATTTAGAATGTCCCAATTTGTGTGGTCAGATTTATGATGCTTAAATATACATGGATGCCTACTACATCCGGTCGAGATTTTTAAGTGTTGAAATCAGCATCCCATTTGGGGGATTTCCCGACCCATGATCCAGTGTGCAACGAAAATGACGTCACATCGATGGAGCCTCCGTATTAAATGAAAACAACCAGGGATGCGATGGGTAAGGAAGAGTTAAGTTCAAGGTGCAATCTTATGATTAAATAGATAAGTAAAAGTATGTCCTAATTGTACTGCATGCTAACATCTTTTTAGCTGTTGTATTTAGAATAGTAAAAAATAAAGAGTGTGTCGTTTGGAACGCAGGGACAGATTGGCTTACTGATAGAATGGATAAGGCAGCGGTTGCATGGCGTTGACTGGCACCAGCCCGTGTTTCCCAGTGGAGAGCATGGTGCCCTCCCACATGTCCTCCTGCCCCGTGTCCTTTACCATTAGCAGGTCATTCATCTGGAAGCACAGCTGGTCTTCATCATCCTGGTACTCATCTCTCCTCGTGGAGAGGGACTTAGCAAAGAAGGACCCTGCAAAGACGTTTGGTTTATGGTTTAAGGTTTAGGCAAGACACTGCAGGCAGAAATTTTCAAGCACAGCACAACATGTCTTCTATCATACTAGTATAGATAAAAGATCCAGAGGTTTTTTTTTTCAATAATGGTCAAGAACCAACATTTTCTGAATATATTTTAATACGAACAATAATTGTTCTAATGTCGGTAATCAACTGCCAAAGTTTCATTATGATATCTATAAGTTTAAGTTTTTTTTTTACCCTATTCACAACAACAACACACCACTCAAGCTAAAGATCATCAAATCAGCAAAAGTGATGCAGCTAGTGCGTCACTGGCATAAGATGGATGTTGTGTATAGCGCTCCAGTAAGTTAATGCAATTTGCATCACTATTTGCCATCGGTGCAGTCCTAATATACATTTTCATAAAGCTTTTTGCATGGGAGGAATGTCCAGGAGAAAGAAGTGAGGCCTGTTTAAAACAGAGGAAATCAATATACATAAAGAGAAGTAGTATTATACTTGCACTTTAGCAGATTATTTTAAAACACATTTTTCTTTTTTGCAAATTTGCAAGTATTCCGTGATGTCTAGTTTAAACTTAATCTTATTTGTACAACACAACAAAGCGCAGTTCTCAGGCTTTTGCGAAATATAACAAAACCAATTCCTTCATAAGTATGCTTCTCATTTCTATGCAGTCTTGTTAGAGGGTCACTAACCATGTGTAAAAATGTGCACATTTAACTGTGCTTATGTTGAGAAAAAATGTCATAACCTCCCAACATCAACTCATACAAGAATTGTGAGAACATAGCAGTCACGTTTATCAGTACCGGTAAGTGTAGTAATATATGTTTCACTGAGTTCACATGTATTGACAGGGCGCTCCATACTGACCCTCCTGTAGTAAGAGTCCCAGGTAGAGTGTGGCTAGATGTTCCTCGTCCACAGTGACATTGATCTGCAGCTCACTGAGCAGCACCGGGTCCAGCCAGAAGGTCTGGTCACACAGGAAGTTCTCCAAGCAGCGGGCAACATAGCCTGGGAACCAGCACAGCCAACTCAGATACAAATACTTTTTCCCCATTTGTAATGCTAATATCACTGCATTCTCAAAAACAAAACCCTTAATGTGCAGCTGTGTAGATAATAAAAACCGTGTTTCATATTTTATGTTTTTGACGTCAAATGTTAGACAATAATAAAGGACTTTGTCATCAGACGAAAAATCTAATTTAAAATTTAAAGTTAAAAAAACATCCTTAAGTAGTATTTTCCTAGAGTTTACGGAGCTTTTATTGGACTGTCTTGGGTGTGTTTTGGTTAGATTTGAGTGAATTTGGCCTAGCAACATGACCAAACCAGTCCACACCTGCTAACAAATAACAGAAAAAACTCTTGTGTGAATGAACCAAAATGATAGAGATTTTTTAAAACGGTGGTAGTTTTTTACCTAATGCCAGGTAAGTTGAAAACTTCCAGATTTCCTCCACCGTCTTGAATGTGAGTACGAAGCTGTCCTTCTCAGCATGGACAGACACCAGACGTGCAGACAAGTCCTACGCGAACATGTTTCAGTAAAAAGGACATCCATCTATCTCCATAAAACGCTGAATATACAGTATACAGTATAATATATCATATAATTATACTATGTGGAATATCATCACATCTTAAAGCTATAGTGCGTAACTTCTGTCGCCCCCATGAGTCATTCTGAGTAATAACAACAACACTGTCGGTGCATCTAGATGAGGTAAAACTTCGGTGGTCCCGCATGGATTTCATACATTCAGCTGTACTTAAATTTTTTTTCTTAGGTGTAAAGTCAACTGAAACATTTCTTGGTCGTTTTTTGGCTTTTTCTGAGCTCCAGCGCCCGTGTCGGGGTATGCGACGCCAGTTTGTAAACGCTGCCATTTGAGAAATACATAGAGAGTTTCGTGGGGCTGATAGGCTTGATCAGCTTCGCGTCAGGTCGTTTGGTGATGGCTTGATTCTAACCGACATTCGTTTATTTATATATAAAAAATTACGCACTATAGCTTTAATGCTTATATTTTTTATTGTTCCTGATGTCTGCATTGCCACTCACTTTAAAGAGCTGGATGACGTCTTGGCTGTTGCTCTCTACCACTCTGAGTCGTGTGCGTAGCGCCTCCTGTAGGGCACGGTCAGGTTCCACACTGGAGCGCCTCCGCCCAGTGAAAAACAGAACAATTTCTAGAAAGAAATCAGGAAAAAAAGAGCTGCGATTAATCACTATTGGATGCAATTGTTTCCTTCTAGTCAATCTAGTGGAATAAATCTGGAACGCAGGAAATAGCAATGCAAATATGATGTTACATTATGATTTAGAGGACTTATCATCCATTCATCTGCCAGAATTAACAAGTAAAGCAATGAGAAAATGGTGTGTTTGAAAAAAAAATTTGCATATGCATCACACTTGCACACATAAAAAGGCAATAACAAATGCACAATTGTTAAGTTTTTCCGGCAGTCACTGATTTAAGACGGAGCTTTTGAGGAAAATTCTTTTCTTTTTAAAAAAAGCAAGAGAGACAACACTTTTCAAGAGTTCATTAAAGATTCTTCTATTTCCCTGAGACGCAGTGTGAGCACAATGTAAGCTCCCCAGAGGAATAAGACAGCCATTAAGGGCCTTTTACTGCACTCAACGTGTGGCCCATTTGAATCCATTTGAGAGGAAGAACCTATAGGAGGGAATGTGATGGATGGAGCCAAACTGCTGAGTGAGTAAAACATTAGTAGATATAGGGGAAAATGAGATTCATCATCATGCATGAATATTATATGCATGAGAAAGGCCATTTGTGTATGAAAGATAACTGGTTTCGACTGGGTAATCTAAAAGCTAGTCTGGGGGGGGGGGGCTTGTGGTGATTAGAGCTACTCCCCAATATAGCTCTTCGATTACTTTACATTACATTACATTACATGTCATTTAGCAGACGCTTTTATCCAAAGCGACTTACAACTGGAGCACACATTCATACACCGATAGCAGCAGCTACCACGCAGGGTGCAAGCTAACTATCGGGAGAGCAATTTAGGGTTCAGTGTCCTGCCCATGGACACTTGGACATATGGGGATCAAGCCACTGACACTGCAGTTGTGGGTCGACCACCCTACCGAGCTACATCCCCCCTATTTTTCCAGTATAAAAAAATACCAAGAGTCAGGCAATTAGACAATGGTGAAAGCATGATTAAATGTATTGTATACATACCTGTAGAGAACTTCTCTCCCAGTGACACAGTACTTCCTCTGAGGAAGGCTTCTTTCCTCTTCCAGTAGCTGTCCGGTTCCGCCCCTCCTTCACCCGACTCCACCACTGCACCGTCCTCCTCCTCGCCTGGCCCGGAAAGACCAAACACAGTCAGAAAAAAGTCCATCCACTGTTGGTTAAGCCAGTGTTTCCTAAACAAGAGCTTGTGTTTAGGGTTGTTTGTGTGTGACAAGAACAGGTGTGTATAGTGTATGAGGAAACCATTTTATCCTAAGGGTCATCAAATGTGGGACTGCTTAGTGTACTAAGCCGTGATTACAACACAAAGTCCAAGACTGTACAGATTTAAACCGGGAAATGTTTCCCATATGACACACGATAGCAATCACTTTTTTTTTCTATTTTGGCATTCAGGACAATGCAGCTGGTCAGTATTACATCATATGGTACAGGTTGATTATGAATAAGAGCAGCTATTTCCAACCTTTATTTATCTGATGTACTCAGATAAATACTCTGATGTACCCTTCCAGATGAACCGTAATATATTAATATATATTGCTTGTATAGGTGAGGCAAGGCATATTTATTTGTAACACAATCCAGTGAGCTTTAAAGCTCATTCACATTTTATGCAAAATAAACATTTTCATGGTTTTTCAACTTTGCCATGGGTCTCTCTCTGCTGTGACTAAAGACCATGAGAGTATGAGAAAAGACAACCCCCTCTCTTTTTTCTTCACCTCCAACGTTCTGAAAAGCTCTGTTGAAAAACCCCTGACAGGTTTATCTCCCATTATGATGTCATAAGAAGCCACGCCTCCCCATTACCAACCTAACGTAGCACTACTGCCTCCACTAAAGCATAAAAAACTTTAAAAAAAAACAGCCTTAAGACATAAAAATACAAATTAAACAAGTAAGGAAACAGATATACACTAGTACAGGAGGGCAAGATGGTCCTTGACGTAGAACATAAACGTTTGTAACCTGCATTTGAAGGTAGTTAAAGTCGGAGCGAGTCTAATATCCTGTGGAAGTTTGTTACAGTTCAGCGGTGCACAGTTCACTAAATGCTGCCTGTCCATGTTACTCTTGCCCTCTGGCAACATTTAGCAGCCCTGTGCTCTGATGACCTGACAGGGTTAACTGGCATTTTCACATATACCTCCAGGGGTAGAAGCTAGGTTTAGGGACACTGTAGCGTCTTTAGCTAGTTAGCTTAATGTCAGCATATGAACAGGATGTAACTTTGGAAACCTAAAAATATCAGACAAAATGATGAACATAATAGCTGGAGTGTGTGTGTGTGTGTGTGTGTGTGTGTGTGTGTGTGTGTGTGTGTGTGTGTGAGTGTGTGTGTGTGTGTTGATGGGCTTCCCCTTGGTCTTTCCATTGTGCAGGGAGGATGTCCCCAAACACTTCCTCAGTGAGTGACCTCACAGACACCAGCAGCACGGCTCTTAAATTAGCCCTTTGATATTTGTTTGTGCCCACAACTTATACAATATAAAACAATATCATTGTATCTGTTAGAACAGTGTACCTTGAGTCATGTTGTCATGTCCTGAGAAGTGTTCGTTTGCTCCCCTGAGAGTGTACGGGGGTTCCCGCCAGAGAGCATCCAGTTCAGCAGGAGAGATGTCTGTAAACAGGGACAAACCAATCACTTCATGGACCTACGTGTGGACTAATACTAATACTAAATAACTAATACAGTATAGCCCCTTTCATGCTGCCTTTTAAGGAGTTATGGTCATCTTCAGCGTCTCATATCAAACCTTTCATATTTTACCCTAAAGAAATAGTAGGCCTACATATGAGCCATTTGCTTTCTTGCTGAGAATGACGTGTGCCAGCAACCAGTTAGCCTAGCCTAGCCTAGCTTAGAAAAATAGCTGAAACAGGACGTAACCCCTACAAGCACACAAAATAACACCTCATACAAAGAAAGCTAAAGTGTAAAAAAATTAAATTATCTATGGTTTACAACTATGTCTTTTTCTGTGTGGAGCAGTCACCAAGCAACTCCATGAAGTTACTGCTTTTGTCTGAGAAAAGAGTATATTGCAAATAAGCCTTCATAAAAAGGTGATTATAATGTTTATGCTTATAGGCTTAAAGACATAACAAGTCAATCAGTAGGCCTTAAAGGTGATTGTATTGCTTCTTGAAGCAAGACTAGCTGTTTCCAGTGTTTAGCTACACTAAGCTAGCAGTCTCCTGGCTGTGGTTTTACCATTCAAACTTTAAATAGGTATCAATCGTATTATCACTGCTTGAAAGCAAACTAAGCATAGTTCTACTTCCCAAAATGTTCATATATAAGTGGGTGGTGAGTTGGGTGTGGGAGGGGGGGGGGGGGGGGGTTATTGTCACCGGGGGAGAAGGGTGCAGCAGTTTCTATTGGGAATGCCAAGTTCAAGCCAATGGTTAAAGAGGTTGAGGAGTTATGGGGAGGTCTGAGGGAATACAATACAGTGACGGTGAACACACAACAAACCCGGGACGGACACACAGCTGCACTGACATCAGAACAACCTTCCAGGCTGACACACCACTGTCCTGCCCCTGACCGCTCCACTACTGTCAGCATGATGGACACGTTTCCCACACATACATTCAGGCACCATTCATCATGAGAAACTGAGACACTGTTAACCAAACTAACACAAAAAAAGTAATAATTTTCATTAAAAAATTACACTTTTCGTCCATGCATTGTCAGTGCAAAATAAACACACAAAAGAACAGTGTTATCTTGGTGCAAAACACTCACAACAACAATGGGGACGCACAACAATGCCATATGACATTAGGGGGACAGAGGGAGGACAAAAGCCTATTATTTTCACCATCCTACAACACAGAGCACAGTTAGCACCACCAACTACAGCAGGGCTTGAGTCAACAAACACAAGCACAGTCATGCTGCTACAGTTTACACACACACACACACAGACACCATACCCAGTTTTTACCTTCTTGGCTAAGTGTGTTACCCATGTTCTAGACCTATGCTCCCTCATGTGAGCATAGCATCAGCCCCTCTCATGACAGCAGTAGGGCTACTAGCGCAGTAACGAGAGCTGGGGACAGACAGACCAACCTGTGAAGGAGGAGAGGCACACTTTGATCAACGCTCCACAGCACCACGAGTTGAGCAGCGGTCGGCAGCAGCACCAAGACGCCATCTGGCCCAGGAGCCAGCGGCCGCAGCAGCCCCCATCGCTGATCACTGCCATCCCATCAAGCTCTCCCCCCTCTCTCTCCAGTCTATTTGATAACAACAGCTCACTCTCTTCCTCTGTGCTTCTCTGGCCAAAGCCTTGTTTCCTTTTCCTATTTCTGAATCCCCCTTTTGCCTCTGCACTTTTCACCCTGTATTTCCACCTAGCTATAGTTTTCACTAGATGGGTCTTAAAGTATGTGTCCCTCCCTCCTCCCTGCAAAGCCTTATCTCTTATCCTGCACTACCTAGCTGGGAGTGTGCGCTCTTCTTTTTTAATCTGTCTGTCTCTCTCGCTGTCTACACATCTCTCTCCTCCCTCCACCCTCTCTCTCTCTATCTGTCTCTCTCTGTCTCTCCCTCTCCCCATAGCTGCCCAGTCACTTAGTGAATGCACAAAAGCTCTCTTTGCGATTGGTATGAGTGTGTGGGGTGGTCAGGCCTCAGTGAGAGTTTCCCTGTGTGTTCCCGATACAGTATATGTGTGTGTGTGTGTGTGGGTCAGTGATAAAATATGCCCAGAATGTGTATCACAAAAGACAATGCGTGTGTGTGTGTGCATTGCTGAGGTCACTGTAAGGCAATGCCACCTGGGGACAGGCCAAGGTCAACGTGAGGGGGGTGAGAGATGGGTGGAGGGATCACCTTATCCACAACACACACGCTTCAGCACAACTCTCTGCTCTATGCCATCACATGGGTAACAGACAGATCAGATTACGTGAGCAGCGTCCTGCTCTGTAAGGTAGTGAAGGTTTATTACGATGCAGAAATTGAAGAAGGATGTGTGTACCGCCATTAGAAGGTCAGAAAACACTGACCTCAGGCGACCCTTTACCATCTGACAAGGAGATTATAACAACAGGCACAAGTCTGCGGATACTGTTGTTATTGTTATTATTCTACCTCAGGACTGCCACCACTCTGTTTACATTTTTTAAACTTTGGGATTTGCACTATTCCGTTTTATTTTATTTAAACGTTTGTTGTTTTACATACAGTAGTTGCTGTTTTTCTATTTGCCTTGTACATTGCCTATTCTGTATTGTTGCTGCTTTTTTTTCTATTTTACTTGTATGTTGCATATTTTCTTGTTTCTTTCTTAGCATTCAGTCTGTGGAAAACAAAGGAAGGATTTCATTGTATGACTGAGAACATCATGTTTCTTATGGTGCATAGGACAATAACCACTTTGAATCTTTAATCTTGAATCTATAATGCAGCAATGGCTCCCTCCAAGATGAGAAATTCAATGGCATTCTTTACAAGCTAGTTAGTGTGTAACTTCTTCATATGAATGAATGTCAGTTACATTCAAGGAGCTTCAGGAGCTCAAGAAGCGGCCACAGAATGTTACAGTTGTTGATTCTACTGCTAAGAAAACACCTGGACGTACAGCGGAAGGTATAAAACCCATGTGCAATCCATCTTGCCTTATGTAGATGTAACCGACAGTGTTGTTGTTATTACTCCAAATTCCAGAAGTTACACAATACAGTTTTAAAATACATACAAATGGATGTGTCGACAGGAGCCTCAAGCTTGGTGGCTGTACATTGGCTTGATTGGCAGGTAATGTACCAACACAATGTGTTCACTCATGCGCTAACAAAGTGCCCTGATAGTGCGGAATTACACATTTCTCAATGGAAAGCAATGGATGAGAGTATAATCACATTAGTTAAGCAGATGTATCTGAACTGTATCTACCTTATACATCTACACAAGAACACTAGCTAAATGTTATTCAACTTTGAGTGCAGGTAAAATGTCAACGTTACATGAAATCTTATCCTATTTTCTAATGTAATTTCCCCCACAACCATAATGCTTGCAAATGACACCCAAACTTAACCCAGTGCGCTCATTAGTTTACAAAGGAGATTAGAGATCATAAGCCTACCTACACTGTGTTTTGAGTCAAACTGAGAACATGCCCTCCTCCCCCCACTGATTTAAAAAAAGGACAGTCTAAAGGAGGTATAGCAGAGGCTGAGATGCCCCGAACTCTTGACCCTGTATGAGTCTAACCCCCCAGAACCCTACATACCTACATTTCCCATAATACAACTTGATAGCATCTTTCTTCGCATTATTGTTGAAGACATTTCCAAACACCTGAAACTCCACATGTCCCACTAACTTTTCTCATTCTCACCCAAAAACAAGTGAAAGAGTAATGGACCTCTGTGTCTGTGCAAGATACAACTTTTAAACTTCTCTAGATGTCGATTGGCATTGATGACCTGCTAATTACACACACACACACACACACACACACACACCAACTGATTTGATGTGGTGGCGGAACTAGCCAGTGACTCGCTGTGTGACATCTGTCAGCTGTTGTTGTTGAATGTTATCACTGATCACGGAACAACAAACAAATGCATACCGTCCCCCCCGTTGTGCACTGATTTGCTCCACTGCAGACAGTACTGTACATGCTGGAGACACACAGGCTGATTACCTTGTCTAAGACACTGTCTCTCCATCTTGTTTATGTGTCGGCTCAATGGTCATGATTGAATCTGTGTGTGTGTGTGTGTCTGTGTGTCTGTGTGTGTGTGTGTGTGTGTGTGTGTGTGTGTGTGTGTGTGTGTGTGTGTGTGTGTGTGTGTGTGTGCGTCATAGCCTGACACTCTTCCAACTCCCTTGCTTGTTGTTTCTCGTAGTGCAACTGATTCCGTCTAATCTAATAAACACAGGCTGCTCAAGGCTGCTGCTCAAGGCTGCTGTGTGCGGCGGTCACATGCTAGCCAGGCCTTTTGTTGGCACCAGGAGCTGAACAAGGGGCCCTGCAGTTGTGTGTCCTGTGACATCCACTTTAAAACATGCAGAGATTGTCTTCTATAGCAATGGGATTTTCTGTGACCCTAGCTGTACACGGTATTCTCAATAACCTTCTTACCGAACACCTGTCGATCTGGCTATTGTTTCCTCGCAGCTGTGTGTCAAAGCCATTGCTTCTCTGATTTCCTTAAAGCTGGGGTATATGATATGGGAGAAAAAAGCAGTTGGGATAAAGATTCTAATCCAAATACCTCAACTGCTCCACTTGTGTTCTCTCTGGTCCCTCCCTGACACGCTCTACACCAACAACTTCGGTGCCAAAGGGAATGGACAGTCCCAACAGCCAATAAGAACGGAGAATCGGAGCCTCGCTCTGATTGGTCAAAGTGTACATGAGCGGTGGCAATTTTTGGGGCCGGCACACAGAGGCAGGGGAGAGCAAAGTGATGAGTAGATATTCTCAGACCACTTCACCTACATACAGCTGAATGGCTTTTAAGACATTTTTGCCAAATATTACTGTGAAAAAGTTACCCACCCCAGCTTTAAATCTTATATGTCAATGCATGTGTTAACATTCAAGCCACCAACACAACAGTGTGTATTGCCCTGTAATGGACAGTCCAATGTCCAATGACAACATACCACAGATGACCTTACTCTCCACACACTCTCGTCTGAAAACACAGCAGAAAGCCCTTGCACTACACTGCGATGGTGGTGAAACTCGGCTTGTCCACGACAATAGCATTCAACCTAATAATAAACACATGGTGTCAGCAGTGTCTGGGCTGTGTTTGCTGTCGAATGCAACGCAAACAGAGGTTGTTTGGGGTGATTGTGTGTTTGTGTGTGTGTGTGTGTGTGTGTGTGTGTGTTGAGTCTGATTTGTAGATTTGGAAAATGTGGTATTGGGGCTAGAGAGTAATATGAGACAGGGGTTATGGGCTCTAACTTTATAATTAGCCCCCTGTTAGCTCACTCACATGCCTGTGTGTGTCTAGCAACTAGAGCAGCCTGCAGGGAGATTCCCCCACACTGTTGCATAGCGGCATTCGTACAACACAACACTAACACAAACACACTGTGTATTGGTCAGCAAGATAAAGGTTTTGGCTTCGAGGATTGACCAGTTTTAATTCCACAAGCAGTGTGTCATTCTTGAATTTATTAAAAATAAAAGAACATACAAAAGAAGACTTAAGAAACTCATTATGTAAGTCAGTTTGTTCTGCCCTTTCGGGAGCATTTGCATACATTATCAAGCCAGTCAGTGAACCAAATGAGGAACTGCAAACACTTACATGACAGATACTGTTAAATTAAAGACACACACATACTGTCCTAGCTATTACCCTGTGGACAGACAGCAACGTTATGGTACAAAGGGCAAAGTGTAGCAGTATTTAACCTGAAGAATGCCTAGGAATGCCTAGGAGTAAGACTGAAGAGAGCAGTTATAATAGTTGCGTCAAAAAAAGTCAAGAAGCAAAAACAACTCTTACCTCTGTGTTGGTGCCAGCGCTCCCCTTTCAATTCATTCCTCATGTGAGTGGCAGACTGTGTGCGTATCTACAGTATGTATCTGTGTATGAGTGTGTGTGTCAGTGTGTGTGTGTTTGTGTGTGTGGCTTCACCATTTAACTGGAGGATTGCCTCTCATGACAGCTGCTGAGAATGCCGTCATTCCTCCACTGTCAAGCCAAATAAGCACAGCCAGCGGAAAAACAGAAAAAGAAAGTAGGAGTGTGTGAGTGAGTGAGTGTCTGTATGAGTGAGTGAGTGAGTGAGCAAGTGAGTGAGTGTGTGTGTGTGTCCCTCAGGGCGTTACAGAGAGGCTATCCCAGACGGCATGTCACTGACTGAGGAAGTTTTTTTTTTTTTTTTTGCTGTTAACTCCTCCCATCATTTCATTTGGACATACGCCTCCCTTTCTGTCCTTCACCCCTTTCCCCACACACACACACACACACACACACACACACACACACACACACACACACACACACACACACACACACACACACACACACACACACACACACACAATTCTCTTCCTCTCTGAGTCAACATTTGGCAACACACACGCGCGCAGAGAGATGATTAAACTGGTTAAAATGCGGTCAGGCGACATCGGAATCTATCCTTGTAAAAAGCCACTATACCACTAGAGTAATTACGTGACACCTTTTCCATTGAGCATAGTATAAAGGTAAAACAATAAGGTAATAAGCCCATTTCCTCATTCCACAAAACACCTGTCGCACCAGTTTGGTTTCACGCACCTGTGCTAAGAAGATGACAACACAGAAGACACAACAAAACAAAAAGCTAAAGACGATTAGCTGGTTTGAACAATGGTTGAGTCCATAATTCTGGAATCACTTCATTCCAGAGCCCTCACAGTCCTTCTGCCCATCGGTTTAAACACACACAGACACGCACACACAAACACACACACGCAAACACACACACACACACACACACACACACACACACACACACACACACACACACACACTGCCAGCATTCCAGACAGTCTACTGTGAAGAAGCCTGCAAAATGTGAGGTATTTACCCCCCAGGTTCATGACAATGCAAAAAAAAGAAAGAAAGATGGATCTAACAGTGACCTCTCTTTTATTATTTATGCTTTTGCAATTTCTAGGTCAGGTCCATCTGTATCTGTGCGAGGGGAAATAGCAATGCTATCATCTGGCTAGCATTGCTTTGAGTATTTCTTGTCTTTCTTTGCCTGTTTAGTTAAATATAAACTCTGGAACTGATTGTGTGTAGCCTATCCCCATGCAGCCCCCCCCCCCCCCAAAAAAAGTCACCCTGAACACAGAATATCAAGCCCTGGCACGGCCCATGTGATCATGCAATTTGCTATGCAAGGCTGCAGGACACAGACCATTTATTCTGCTCTGTTTGCAAAATATGCATGTTAATGTATGTGTGTGTTTGTGTGTTTGCGAGAGAGACGGGGGGGGGGGGGAGGTTGGGGGGTGATGAGAGAGAGGTAGGAAAAGAGAGGGAATGTGGGTGTATTTACTGTACTGGTACGGGTGGATGGTAGAGGTGTGTGTTTGTGTGTGTGTACTTTCCCCCTTGACTTCCACAAATCTAGGTGGACAAAGGGCACTGAATGTGAGGGTTAGTGAAGAATGCAGTATACTGCTGATGAGTGCAACTGACAAACAAAAGACACAGACATTACCTTCACTAGCCAAACACTGACTGGACGGTTGGTCCATATACAATGTGGCAACACATCAGGACTGCAACAGGAACGTGCTTATGTCTCTGTCCCGTGTTTACCTACTTATGAAAAGCCACATTTGTTACTGCAAAGCCTAATTGGGTCTAATAATAATAATGATATCAAAGTGGAAAAAAAACTGCTTTCTTATTGTCTAGACAGTTTGACAGGACTGTGTGGGCGTGGCTGTATCACACAGTATCCATGGCAACAGCGATTGTCGTTATAGAACATTCGGGCAGGAGAACTTGAGTGATTGGTTCCAAATACTTATTGTGTCATAAGAACCAGAGCATAGCCCGCCTCACCTGAACCCAATTTCTGTAAAGTTTGTCAAACTTGGAATTTGGATTGATAAAGATGCCTTTCTCTTTTCAGATAATTTATTACATTACATTACATGTCATTTAGCAGACGCTTTATTCCAAAGCGACTTACAACTGGAGCACACATTCATACACCGATAGCAGCAGCTACCATGCAGGGTGCAAGCTAACTACAGTATCTCACAAAAGTGAGTACACCCCTCACATTTCTTCAAATATTTCATTATATCTTTCCATGGGACAACACTGAAGAAATGACACTTTGATATAATGTAAAGTAGTCAGTGTACAGCTTGTATTATAGTGTAAATTTACTGTCGCCTCAAAATAACTCAACACACAGCCATTAATGTCTAAACTGAAGGCAACAAAAGTGAGTACACCCCTAAGAAAAAATTTCCAAATTGGGCCCAAAGTGTCAATATTTTGTGTGGCCACCATTATTTTCCAGCACTACCTTAACCCTCTTGGGCATGGAGTTCACCAGAGCTTCACAGGTTCCCACTGGAATCCTCTTCCACTCATTCATGACAACATCACGGAGCTGGTCGATATTAGAGACCTTGCGCTCCTCCATCTCCCGTTTTAAGAAGCCCCAAAGATGCTCAATAGGGTTTAGGTCTGGGGACATGCTTGGCCAGTCCATCACCTTTACCCTCAGCTTCTTTAGCAAGCCACTGGTCATCTTGGAGGTGTGTTTGGGGTCGTTATCATGTTGCAATACTGCCCTGCAGCCCAGTTTAAGAAGGTTGAGTGCACGTTTTCAGCGTCATACCAAGAGGTTGGCTTTGGAAAATTGACGTATGAGTGCTGCCAGCATTGCTGCAGGGCTTGAAGGGGTGGGGGCATAGACGGATTATGAGATAATGGGCCCCTGGGCACAGACTCTTAAAGGGCCCCCCACTCGTCCCTATCCAGTAAGGTACACTGACTTTTCCACACAGATACAAACAATTAATGGCAAAAACATATTAAGGAAGTCAGTGTTTCCCACAGGATTTTGGGATACTGTTGGAGGGACCCTGTACCTTGTTGGGTGGTCCGGGGGCATGCCCCCCCGGATTTTTTTTTTTACCTTTTTAAAGTAAAATGCATCAATCTGGTGCACTTTGAGAGGAAATTTTAGAGGCTACATTATTTTAAAGATTTTCTTAAACAAGCAGCACTCTTCTTTACTCTGCAACTGTAAAAACAGTACAGTAGATGGGTCTGCAGACCCATGTTCTATGATGGAGGGGCCCATTTCAACAGATTCAGGGTGGATAGGTACTTGTTATGAACCATTTAGAATTCACACATAGAAAGCTTATTTCTGTATGTGCTTCAAGGTCCCTCATGAAGCCCCTTAGACAGAGCCACTAATGCTGTTGTTTTTAACATGCTTTTGTATTTCTCCCCTACTAGTTGAGGGGCCCATGATGATTTCTATCTTGTTACATTTTAATGAGTATCCTTATATTTAGGCTATTTCTTTTTGGACCCAGTTATTGACATCAGTGACTGAGCTCTTTGACTATGCAACTTAAAAAGTTACTATCAGTATCTCTGGCTAAGGGCCCCCCTGAGCCCTTGGGCCCCTGGGCCTGTGCCCGGTGTGCCCGTGCAGTAATCCACCCCTGGGTGGGGGGTCAACCTGTCAGTGCTCAGACCATACGCCGCACTCTGCATCATACTGGTCTGCATGGCTGTCGTCCGAGAAGGAAGCCTATTCTAAAGATGATGCAAAATAAAGCCCACAAACAGTTTGCTGAAGACAAGCAGACTACGGACATGGATGACTGCAACCATGTCCTGTGGTCTGATGAGACCAAGACACATTTATTTGGTTCAGATAGTGTTAAGAGTGTGTGGTAGCAAACAGGTGAGGAGTACAAAGACAAGTGTGTATTGCCTATAGTCAAGCATGGTGGTTGGAGTGTCATGGTCTGGGGCTGCATAAGTGCTGCCAGCACTGGGGATCTACAGTTCATTGAATACCAACATGTACTGTGCCATACTGAAGCAGAACATGATCCCCTCCCTTCGTAAACTGGGCCGCAGGGCAGTATTGCAGCATGATAACGACCCCAAACACACCTCCTAACGACCACTGGCTTGCTAAAGAAGCTGAGGGTAAAGGTTATGGACTGGCCAAGCATGTCCCCAAACCTAAACCCTATTGAGCATCTTTGGGGCTTCTTAAAACAGGAGATGGAGGAGCGCAAGGTCTCCAGTATCCACCAGCTCCGTGATGTTGTCATGAATGAGGGGAAGAGGATTCCAGTGGCAACCTGTGAAGCTCTGGTGAACTCCATGCCCATGGGGGTTAAGGTAGTGCTGGAAAATAATGGTGGCCACACAAAATATTGACACTTTGGGCCCAATTTGGACATTTTAACTCAGGGGTGTACTCACTTTTGTAACCGGCAGTTTAGACATTAATGTCTGTGTGTCGAGTTATTTTGAGGGGACAGTAAATTTACACTGTTATATAAGCTGTACACACGCTACTTTACGTTGTATCAAAGTGTCATTTATTCAGTGTTGTCCCATGAAAAGATATAATGAAATATTTGAAGAAATGTGAGGGGTGTACTCACTTTTGTGAGATACTGTATCAGGAGACATTTAGTGTTCAGTGTCTTGCTCAGGGACACTTGGACATGTGCCGGGGAGACTATAGTTGCGGGTCCAGATGATTACTATCATGCAACTTACTCCCCCCAAACAACCTAGTAGAAGGAGTTTGTGGTTTTGGGATTTACAGGGGCGTTGAGGAAAGTGTCTCTGTCAGAATGACCCAGAGTGATGTATTTGACAGTGTGCCGGTTTATTCCAGTAATGATAACACACGTCAGGGCATGTTTGCTTTTATTGTGGTTCATAGTTCAGTGAGCGAGTGACAACAGTGAACAGGAAGAGGACAGCTTCCTGTTTTTATCCCCCATCGCTTTGGAGGACAAAACCACTAACGCTGGACTGACACAGGAGCACAATCAGCACCCAACTCACACACACACACACACACACACACACACACACACACACACACACACACTGGTTCATCTTAGGTAAATCATTATCTCTCATAACACTGATTCTGATCATTATCATGTTGCAAAGGGCTAGGGTTAGTTAACACAAGCTGTAGGAAACACATACAATCACTGGAGTCCAGGACACCTTGCATCATATATAATGTTGAGTGATTTGTTTGATTCACCATTGCCTCGTGATGAAGAATACGTTAGGCTATATGAATATGAACAAACCCTGGTACAAGACAGCCTTTCGCTGAATCGTGAAAATATGGAAGATTATTAACATTTAGAATTGCTCTCTTTGCGGCCAGGGAAAGTCTACAGAAGAAGAATGAACATATATACAGCTATGGAAAAAATTAAGAGAGCACTCCAAATGTTCAGTGTCTCTAGTTTTACTATTTATAGGCATATGTTTGAGTAGAATGAACATTTTGGTTTTATAATATAAACTACTGACAACATTTCTACCAAATTCCAATACATTTTTGTCGTTAAGAGCATAAGTTATGTAGAGATGAAGATTTAAGAAAAATCCAGACTGGTCTCTCAATTTTTTTCCGGAGCTGTATACATATACATATTTTTCTATTCTGTTATCTCGTGATCATGACTTAATTCTAGAGGTGGGCATAGATTAATTTTTTTAATCTAGATTAATCTAGATTAATTTTGGAATTAATCTAGATTAATCTAGATTAAAATGGCTCATTTGAATTCTTTCATAATATGTGTGTGCTCCCTAAATAATGACTCAAAGTAAGTCTTTGAGAACGTGTTTCTCAAGCCAGGTGGCGCATCAGACCAGGGGCTCATCTCCTGTTTCCAACATGCATCACAAACTGCTTGAGGAAGCTGTTCTACTATGATAATTGGTGATGAAAATAAATAATGTTCAACAAGATGTTACTTAGTAACGCGTTACCGGCATCGGACCTCTTTTTTCAGTAACGAGTAATCTAACGCGTTACTATCTCCAAACCAGTAATCAGATTAAAGTTACTCATCAAAGTCACTGTGCGTTACTTGTTCTGTCATTTTCCTTAGTGAAACATTTTACATAACTGCACAAATGACTGCGATTGCGATTTTATGTAAATAAATGTGCGCGCATGTGTGTCTAAACTCTCCAACTGCTCCAACCGCTCCTCTCGTCTTTTTTGTAGCGCCCCTCGTCTCTGACATGCAGCGTGTGTGTGTGCCTGTCTGTGTCTGTGTGTGTGTGTGCAGCAGCATTACGGCCGAGTCTAAGCTCAACTGTGGCGCAAAACAAAGTTTTCCCCCCGATGAAATATAGCGTCTGCTATGGGGATATTTAGGATTCGGGTACGGTGACGTTGCCGTTGAAGAGATAGAAGTGTTTAAAACTTGGAAACTTATAGTCACGTGGCGACCGGTGGCCACACACACCCACCCTGCGTTCCAATACCCGATTGTGTCGTTGGGCAAGTGATGGAGAGAGAGAGCGGCGGGTGTGTGAGAGAAGCTTCGCCCCTCGTCTCTGACATGCAGCGTGTGTGTGTGTGTGTGCAGCAGCATTACGGCCGAGTCTAAACTGAACTGTACAAATGACTGGCTCCCTGAGCCGAACAGGAGGTGGAATAAGAGATTAACGGCGATATTTTTTTTTATCGCCGATAAGAGTCTGGCGTTAACGCAGCACGTTAACGCCGATAACGGCCCACCACTACTTAATTCATTCATTTTCATGATAAAACAAGCATTATCTTGAGATCACCAGACAAATAACTTGTGATCAAAGGATAATCAGCAAAATTCACACTGAAGTTTTACAGGAGCTCCCCGTTTAAAACTGAGAGAACCAGAGGGAGAAATGTATTAAAGGACAAAGGAAGAACATCTTATAAAACCAATGAGCTCCACCACTAAAGAAGTAAGAGAGTGAGAGACAGAGAGAGAGACAGACCAGAGAGAGTGAGAGAGACAGAGACAGACAGTCAGAGAGAAAGAGACAGAGAAAGGGAGTGAGAGACAGACAAGAGAGAGAGAGAGACAGAGAGAGAGAGAGAGTGAGAGACAGACAAGAGAGAGAGAGAGACAGAGAGAGAGAGAGGCGCCTCACACATCCCGTCATTGTCCAGCTTCCTCCAGGTCTCAGGACCAGGCCGGGCTTCCTACTTTAATGAAAACAGCGTATGCACACACACACACACACACACACACACACACACACAACCATATTATCAAGTCTGCTCGCTCTTTCTTTAAAAAATGATACACTAAAATGCACTTTGGATAAATGGCCACTAAATTCTGTGTGATTGTCTTTAAAAATGACAAACAAACTCCATTCTGACATCTCTTCCAGACTTTTGCAACTTATGAGGCCAACTTAGAAAACATTGAAAGTAAATAACCATTGTGTCATCATCAGTTTTCAAAAACATTTTGGGATTTTAATCAAACAATACATTTAAACCAGTAAAGGTATTCTGAGACCATCATATAGGCCTATTATATTTTAGATATACTGTAAATGAGAGTTGACTTGACTTAAAACTGCTTAGGGGTTTCAACACTGACCGACGGTGTGTATGTTCTGTGATGTTTGGCATTATACTTCACATCCCATCCCAGGTACCTGTGGCCTATTGTAAGTAATTAAGTAAGTAAAATGTATGTATATCACTTTTCACAGATGGGGTCACAAAGTGCTTTACAATGTGCATAAAAAAATAAAAGAATAGTAAAAAATGTTTTGTCTAAGAATATAATGAATAAAAAAAAACATAGCCCAAATGCTAGCCTAAACAAGTTCTTTAAATTAACTTGTATGTTCATGTAAACAGACCACTATTAATTTGTTTGTTTGTACCTTGACATGTTTCAACTACTTCCTGCAGTCTTCTTCAGAAGCGTCAGCTGCTGCTGTGACGCGCGTTGTGTCAGCTGATGTTATAGACAACCAGCCGTCCCGCCAGAAGAGGCTGGTCCGCTGCTGTCCGTCCGTTCTATGGAGAACTGCATCCCAGGTGTGGGAGAGCATGTATGCCCCCTCGCAGGGCCGACGGACTGCGGGGGAAAGTGCGACAGTCAAAATAAAAAAATTGTTTTTTTTTTGTTTTTTTTTAGCTGAATGTGGGGCCCCGATCTTCGAAGGCCCTGAACAATGCCATTCCAAAAAAAGAAATAATTGACTGGCTCATGATAGGCCCCTGACCCTTGCAAGGAGATCAGGGGCCTGCGCATGACTAAGGCATGTGTGCGGGAGAGTAAGCAGGAGCAAGCCGACATTGAATTGAACTGGTGGCGAAAATAAACGCAGCGATGTTTCTATGGGGATATTTAGCTGTACAGATATAAGTGCTGGCAAAGCTGGCACAGTTTAAGACTCCACATCACTGTGGCAACACAACCTATCTATCAGCTCAGACAGCACAGAGAAAAGTCTGATAAATACATGAGAGTGATGGCCCCTGCAAGTTTCAGTAAGTTTAAAGAAGTGCCACACTGTTACTGCCTTTGAAATGCATTTAGACATTTTAAGGGGAAAACACATTGTATTTATTATTTCAACTATTGAGTTATTTGTAGAACAGCATGCTAGTGTAGGTCTACAAGATTTATTTTCTGAATTTTCAATGCTGCTTTATTTTTATGTTTTAAATTGGGAA